>CM076583.1:593319364-593701864 GCA_034641835.2 Pinus albicaulis | reverse complement strand
TTCTAAAAGCCTATAAACCGACGAATCAAAGGAGAAGCTCGAAAGATTAACTACTTTATTACTAGAGATAATATTATTATTAGAATTATTAATAGAATTGGTATTAAAATTACTAAATTTATTTCTATCTTCATTAAAACTTATAAATTTACCTTTATCTATAGTAAGGTCATTATTAATATTCTTCATCCTATCATTACTAAATCTATTATCAATAGTAAAGCCATTATTAATGAAATTAAGTTCAATACTCCTACTAATAATCATTTATTTATGGATAAAAACTATATCAATTTTTAAAATGAAAAAAGCCCAGATGATTATATTAAAGGATTTTATGAACTTAATAATAAATATGAGTATAATTCTACTATAGATAATAATTTTAATAATGACATGGCTAAGAAAATTAAAAATAACAATATTAAGATTATTAATAATGAGTCTACCATTGATAATTGTATTAATAATGGCTTTACTATTGATAATAGATTTAGTAATGATAGGATGAAGAATATTAATAATGACAATTTGATGAATATTAATAATGACTTTACTATAGATAAAGGTAAGTTTATAAGTTTTAATGAAGATAGAAATAAATTTAGTAATGTTAATACCAATTCTATTAATAATTCTAATAATAATATTATCTCTAGTAATAAAGTAGTTAATCTTTCGAGCTTCTCCTTTGATTCGTCGGTTTATAGGCTTTTAGAAAAAGGCTTTAATTTTGCCCTTGCTCCTAGGAAAATTCCGGTTCATGATATTATTTGTGATATTGAATTTGGCATCAGAGGCTTACCGGATTCTTCTAAGGACATTATAAGGCAAGATTGTGCGGTCATTTTAAGGAAGGCTAAGCCCCCTAAGAGTAACCTCAATAAGTCGGAATTTGAAACCTTAAAATCCTTAAATAATAATAAGGATATTGTTGTTCTTAAAGCGGACAAAGGAGGTGCTGCTGTAATTCTTAATAAAGAGGATTATAGGAAGAAAATGTTAGACCATTTAGAGAATAGTGGGAGCTACAAAAAACTTTCTAAGAATCCCTTGAAAAAGGTTTCAAGAGCTGTAGCTGAGGCTATCAAGTCAAGCAGCTCTGTGGGTTCTCTTAGTAAAAAGTTGATTGAAAGCAACCCCCTTACTCCAAGAATCTATGGTCTCCCTAAAATCCGTAAGGATGGTGCTCCTCTTCGACCCATTGTTAACACCATTGGGGGTCCGACTTATCTTCTTGTGAGGTATTTAGCCTCTAAGCTTAAGCCTCTTGTAGGTCGTACTGATTCCTTTGTTAAAGATTATGCTTCTTTTGTTAATGAGTTAAAAGATGTTAAAATGGGACCTGAAGATAGGTTTGTTAGTTTCGATGTTGTCTCTCTTTTCACCAATATCCCTATTAAGGAGGCCATTGAAGTCATTAATCGGATAACTGATCCTGACACTGCCTTTTTAGTTGAGATTTGCTTAACTTCTACTTTCTTTAGTTTTGAAGGAGAGTTTTATGAACAAACTTGTGGTGTTGCTATGGGTTCTCCCCTTTCTCCAGTTGTTGCTAATCTCTTTATGGAAGATTTTGAGTCAAAGGCTCTTTCCTCTGCTCTGTACCAACCAAAGCTTTGGAAAAGGTTTGTAGATGATACTTGTGTTGTTTGGCCTCATGGTAGGGAAGAGCTTGATCGTTTCTTCATTCATCTTACTAGTTAATCTTCCTCCATAAAATTTACCATGGATTATGAGGTGGATGGGAGCCTTCCTTTCCTTGATGTTCTTATCTGTAGGAAAGAAGATGGTTCTTTTTCTCATCAAGTTTTTCATAAAAAAACTCATACTGAACAATATCTTCGGGCTGATTCTCATCATTTTCCTGCTCAAAAGTTAGGCATCCTCAACACCTTAGCCACTAGGGCGTTGAGAATCTCTGATGAGTCTCACTTAGAGGGAGAAAAGACCCATCTCCTTAATGTTTTTTGTTCTAATGGTTATAGTAAGTCTCAAGGGCTTAAAGCTTTTCTTAACGCTGAAAGAGGCTCCTTGGTTAAAAATAAAAATCCTAATCAATGGTCCTGCAATGTAAGGCTTCCTTTTATTCAGGGTACCACTGATAGGATTGCTAGAATCCTTAGGAAACATAGGGTTTCCTCTTCCTTCAAACCCCTTAACACGATTCGCAGTTCTCTTAACTCAGTTAAAGATCCTGTGAACCCTAAGGATGGAAAAGGTGTCTATCTTATTCCTTGTTCCTGTAGGACGCCTTACATTGGTGAAACGGGTAGGTCCATTAGCCAAAGGATATGTGAACATGCAGCTGACATTAGACATGGCAGGTCCCGCACCTCTGCCCTAGCTGAACATGTGGAAAAAACTAAACATCATATCTACATTGAAGAGGCTAAGGTCTTAGCCAAGATTAGCCAAGATTGATCATTTTCATCATCGTAAGTTAAGAGAGGCCCTTGAAATTGAAAAAAGGCCCATAAATCTCAAGTTAGATGATGGTCGGGAATATATGTGTTGATTCGCTCTTATATATATATATATATATATATATATATATATATATATATATATTATTTTATTTTATTTTATTTTTTTATTATTATTATTATTATTATTTTTAATATTTTTGTATGATTTTTTATTTTTTATTTATTTTTTTAATTTTAATTTTATATATATATATATATATATATATATATATATATATATATATATTTTGAAAAAAAAAATGATTTTTTTAAGTAGTTAGATTGACCTTAATAATTTTTATTTAAAAAATTTAAAAAAAAAATTAATATTAATAATAATAAATAAATATAAATGTCTTAATAGCGTTTACGATTTTTAATTTTATTGATTTAACAATTTTTTTTTATTTTTTTTATTTTATTTTTTTATATATAATAATATATAATTAGATTTGAATATTCAAACTAGCCGTTTCAACTTGTAATTAATATTTAAATAAGTGGAACTATTTTTATTTTTATTTTTATTATTTTGTTTTAATTTTTAGAACTAACCGTTTTGGTTTTTATAGTCAAATTAGTTGTTATAACAATTTTCTTTGCATCTCTTACTTCTATTTAAACTTAACGTAATTAATATTTAAATAAGTGGAACTATTTTTATTATTATTTTTATTTTTATTTTTAAACTTAACGACTGATTCTGATCTCTCACCTAGTCCTGATGATGAACCACACTGGTTGGTTCGAAACGCGTCGACTTTGTTCATGATAATGTGATTATTACCGAAAGATTTCTTCATAATTTATTGATGGATCACAGAAACCAAAAATCTACTAATATCAAAATTTATTTGTTTATTCATTTATTTATTAAAATTTAATATATATATTTTTTTAATTTAATTTGTTATTTTAATATTAACATTTTTTTTGATTTAATAAAATCTAATATATATATTTTTAATTTAAGTTCATATATATATATATATATATATATATATATATATATATATATTATTTTTTATAATTTATAATTTAAATTTAATATATTTTTTAAAATCTATTTGTTTTTTTAATATATATTTCTTTAAATTTTATTTTATTTTTTTTAATTTAATAAACATTTTCTTTTTCCTTTTTAAATTTAATTTCTATATTATATTTTTTATAATTTGTTTCTTTTTTAACTTGTTTTTCTTTTTAATTTAATATTTTTATTTTGTTTTTATTTTTATTTTTTTATTTCTATATATTTTGAAATTTTAATCTTTAATTTATTTTTAATTTTTAACTTTTAATTTTTTTTCTTAAATTTTAGGTTTTTTTTAATGTTTGAATTAAAAATTTTATTTTGTTTTTATTTTTATTTTTTTATTGCTATATATTTTTAAATTTTAAGCTTTAAAATGTTTTTATTTTTTAAATTTATTTTTTTTTTAAATTAAAAAATGTTATTTCTATTTTAAAAATATGACAATTTTTTTTTTGTTTGGTTATTCCAATGTCAACTGGTTTTGTTTTGAAGGTGTTTTTTCAATCCTTTTTTCAAGAAACAATTTTGTTTTTAGCATAATTTTATAAAATGTTGAAATTTGACCTTCAAAAAAACCAAATGCGTTCTGGAATACACTTTTTTTTGTTTTTTGGGTGTTTTTTCATGTTTTTTGAGTCTTTTTGGGCTAGAGTTCCCGTTTTGAGATCAGGTTACCTATTTCATCGGTAACAGTGTTGTCATAGTTGAATGATTTTCTTAACGCAATTGATATCCAAAAAAATTGATATCTAATATAATGCACTGCGGAATCCCCTCAATACTTGAATACAAAAGAGTAAAGGAAGCTCTACCTCTCATGGAAATCATCATGGTTACGACTACCTCTCATGGAAATCGTCATAATTGAATGAATTTCTTAACGCAGTTGAATCCAAAAAAAAATGATATCTAATATAATGCACTGCGGAAACACCTTAATACTTTAATACAAAAGCATAAAGGGAGCTCTACCTAAATGGTTCATGAGGCACAATACTTGTTAAGGTTTTCTAAATGGGGTAGCAAGCTAAGTGGGCTTGATTGTGGAGAAAACTTCACAATTAAGCACGCTTGAGCCAGAGGAGTTCTGGGATGGGTGGCCACCCAGGAAGTCATAGTTACCGGGGGAAAGCCTCGTTAGTGATGATTGACGCTATGTGATTCATTTCACTAGTTTCCATCCCACTTCTTCACCCCTGTGAGCATCACCATATGCAATGAGTTCTAATTGGACAATTCAAAAATCATGAGAAATTAGTCAGAGGCAACTACCTCGCATGGAAATGGTCATATTTGACTGACTTTCTTAATGCAGTTGAATCACAATAAAAAATGATATCTAATATAATGCACTACGGAATCCCCTCAATACTTGAATACAAAAGAGTAAAGGGAGCTCTAGCTGAATGGTTCATGAGGCACAATACTTGCTAAGGTTTTGCAAATAAGGTAGCAAGCTAAGTGGGCTTGATTGTGAGAAAAAATCCACATTTAAGCTTGTTTGAGCCAGAGGAGTTCTAGGATGGGTGACCACCCGGGAAAACCTGGTTACCGGGTGAAAGCCCCAAAAGTGATGATTGACGCTATGTGATTCATTTCATTAGTTTCAATCCCACTTCTTCACCCCTGTGAGCATCACCTAATGCAATGAGTGCTAAGTGGACTATTCAAAAATCATGAGAAATTATTCAGTTATGACTACCTCTCATGGAAATGGTCATAGTTGAATGACTTTCTTAACGCAATTGAATCCCAAAAAAATGATATCTAATATAATGCACTACGGGAACCCCTCAATACTTGAAGACAAAATAGTAAAGGGAGCTCTACCTAAATGGTTCTTGAGGCACAATACTTGCTTAGGTTTTGCAAATGGGGTAGCAAGCTAAGAAGGCTTGATTGTGGGGAAAACTCCACAGTTAAGCGTGCTTGAGCCAGAGGAGTTCTGAGATGGGTGACCACCCAGGAAGTCTTGGTTATCGGGTGAAAGCCCTGAAAGTGATGATTGATGCTATGTGATTCATTTCACTAGTTTCAATCCCACTTCTTCACCCCTGTGAGCATCACGCGATGCAATGACCGCTATGTGGACTATTCAAAAATCACGAGAAATTAGTCAGTTACGACTACCTCTCATGGAAATGGTCATAGTTGAATGACTTTCTTAACGTAGTTGAATCCCAATATATATATATATATATATATATATATATATATATATATATAACGCACTGCGGAAACCCCTCAATACTTGAATACAAAAGAGTAAAGGGAGCTCTACCTAAATGGTTCATGAGGCACAATACTTGCTAAGGTTTTGCAAATGGGGTAGCAAGCTAAGTGGGTTTGATTGTGGGGAAAACTCCACAGTTAAATGCGCTCGAACCAGAGGAGTTATGGGATGGGTGACCACCCGAGAAGTCGTGGTTACTGGGGTGAAAGCCTCGGAAGTGATGATTGACGCTATGTGATTCATTTCACTAGTTTTCAATCCCAATTCTTCACCCTTGTGAGCATCACCCGATGCAATGAGTGCTAAGTGGACTATTCAAAAATCATAAGAAATTAGTTAGTTACGACTACCTCTCATGGAAATGGTCATAGTTGAATGACTTTCTTAACACAGTTGAATTCAAAAAAAAATATGATATCTAACTTCTAAGATGTCAACAAACTTTGTCCAAGCATATTGGACATGGACGTTGGAAATCAGAAATCATTTTGTTCCAATATCGGATGGGAATAACCCAATAGTTCCCTAGTTTTTCACTAATTTCTATGTTCAATAAAGCAATTAAAAGTTAGGAGTCCTTTTACTATCTCTACAAGAAAGAAGAAACTTTGGGATGTATTAATTGTGAATTTTCCACTTTATGTCTTCTAGCTTTTGAGATCTATCAATATTGCCTGAAAACTTTGGAAAAAATTTCTGTACTTTATTGTTTAGCTTTGCTACAAACTTTTATAAGGTAAAGTAAATTGTTTCGGTTAAAAATTAAAAATTATAACCAAAAAAAAAAAAAATGAATTCTTCCTCATAGAATTATAAGGTTCATATTAAAAATAATAATAAATTTAAAAATAACAAAACAAAAACAACACACATATATATATAAAGATTTGGTGTAGACTTAAGTTCGACAAAAGAAATCCAAGATTCAAACAAGTCAATCATAAACTTTTTCTGCGGGGGCGGCTCAATTGGTGATCATCGTATTATGAAGTATTATGTAAATCATTAAATTCAAGGTTCAAATCCCCATGGATCAAGCACCAAATCTATTCCAAATCAATCACAAACAAGATTCCCTAGAACACATGGTGAAGAAGAAAGTGAAGAATCACACCTCTCCAAGTTCATTATTTTCCTCTCTATGTCCAGATATGGATTTTTCAATTTATCATTCTCTGCATCTCATTAGCCCTATCACTGATGTGATAAATGATAAGGCCTAAGAGGTCATGGTGGTGCAGAGGCACCTCTCAAATAACTTCTAAGTTCTTAGTTATAAGAGTGGCCTAAAGGTCATGGTGGTGCAGAAACACCTCTCAAATAACTTCTTAGTTATAAAAGTCTCCCTTATAGACTTTTCTGGCAAATTTTGTATAAGCTATCCGTTATAGTTGTGTGGAAATAGTATACTCTCTACAAAGAACCACAAGGATGAAGAAATTTGGAATTAGTAAGCTTTAGATGATGATACCCTGCTCTATAGAAAGTTTTAACCTATATAATTCTCCTTCTGAACTCTAACCACAAGCTTTTACTAATATAATATTTTCTGAATATTAAGGAATTATGTTATTGAAAATGATCCTCAATCAGATTATTTACATGGAGAGAAAGTAAAATTGCTTAGAAATGAACAACAGTCCAATATCTCCCCCATGTAGCGCAATAAGGATTATTTACCTATAGTACATACTTCAATGACCGTGATCATCGAGAATCAAAAATCATATGATGAACAGCAAGACCAAAAATTCCATTATTCTTTACACTCACAAAAGTATATCAAAAGTTTGAATATGAAATTTATGACATTGACTAAACCTTAATGAGAAAAAACAGTTTGGGAATTAAACTTATTTCTTCGAATTCATCTTCTCCCAAGCTTTTCACCCACATATTTTTCAAATATTTCTCACATGTGTAATCCCAACCCTACAATCCAAAAATAAGTGAAAAGCTCAAAGGTTCAGTGATACCTTCATAATTTGAAATTGAAACTTTAAAGAGAGAGTATGTGCCAAGAATAACAAACGTTTTCCACATGAAAGAGTTGTAGCTAATTTTGAATTCTACCAATAAGCAGAAAAGAGAAGAGAATTTAAAGCAGCCAAAATAATGTTTATGCAGTTTCTTTACAATCGAAATTAAGAAATCCTTGATATCAGAGAGCATCAAACAAGACGGACTCTCAAATCTATATGTCCATTTTGTTCAGCATATAATATCACATTATAACAATTGAACTATAACCATGGGCAGTCCACTTTCACGATTGAAAGTAGTATTCATCCATTTCATACGACACAGTGCAAGCACGGATGAAATTACATTAATATTCTAATAATTAATATTGGATGCAAACAATAATTACCTTAGCACATAACAAGAGAGCAGTACATATGGAGGAAATATATCTTCCATTAAGAGAGTGCCAAAATACATTACAACTAAATGGATAAACCATGTCAATTTGTTGAAACAACACATTCGAATTAAAGCTGAAGATGAAAGAAAGCTTAAACAGATTCCATACATCAGGTTAGAGCAATATTATTTTATTTTATAATAGCAAAATTGTCAAATTTTCACACAGATTGAACAAATATCCTTTAATTTGTTTATCAAGGAAATTGAAAGTGGATCCGGATGTGACATTGAGAAGCCGCTAATTTTTTAAGTACTCATCAGAAGATCATTTCCTATGTTAATTCTTACAAACTATAAAGCAGAATACATTTATAAATAGAAAACTGATATTTATGACACAGATTTGGTTTGAGCGTCAATTTCTGTTTTCGCTTCCGAGGTTTTTGGTTTTTCTTTTGGCACAGGCTGAATT
This sequence comes from Pinus albicaulis, assembly GCA_034641835.2. Lineage (NCBI taxonomy): Eukaryota > Viridiplantae > Streptophyta > Pinopsida > Pinales > Pinaceae > Pinus > Pinus albicaulis. Next base: position 593,693,288 of record CM076583.1, on the reverse strand, counting down.
CTCACATACGGATGACGAGTTAATGTCTCTCCTCGTAAAGCAGCCACATATCTGTCTTCTGTGTTCTCCTTCCTTTGCAGCTCACCAAGAAATTCTGCAAGCCTTTCCTTGTTGACTTTGCCCATCATCTGATTGAGCAAACCAAAAGAAAATAAATAACAGTGAATCTTCTACAAAGAATGCGCCTCATAACAAAAGATTCGAAGTAGAATCAAGAAATTAAATAGAAATATATCAAACGATTGATTTCTAATGGAATAAGAAAATTTGAACTGGCTCAAATTGCAATTATTTCCCAGCTTTATGTCATAATGTTATCACAAAATACAAGGTGAATAGAAGACTGTAAATACATAACATGATAGATACTCCTCCCTTGAGATTTGAATCAGCGACTTGATGGGACTAAACCCACACAAGCTAAGTGACTTGATAGGACTAAACCCACACAAACAAGCTAGCTGATATACGCCTCACCTCATGGGTTACAGATATTTAAGTTACACTTCTGATAAAGTAGGATAACATGCTAAACCAGGGGAAAACGGAACAGTGGAATGCTAATGTTCTAGCCCAAAAAGTCCAAAATCTAGAAACTCAATTCTAGAAAACCTGTGTGCATTTTCATTTGCTGTAATCAAAACCACAACAAACAAACAAAAAAGTTCCTAATAGAACAAGCTTGGAAAATTTTAACATCCCAGTATTACCAGGCCTCAAGTCCGACTTAATCCAACGCCGCTCAGTGAGGACACCAAGTTGAGTCAGACCCATTTCAAGTCTGACTTGACCTGGAGTGATACTAGTGGGTTTGACAACAGTGCGACTCGACTCTCAAGTCAAATGCAACTCAAATTATCTTGAGAGTCTGACTAAAAAGCTCGGCCTCGGTCAAATGTGGTGACTTGTACTACATTTGAAGGATATATTCTTCTAATTGTTTTCAATGACTCAACATGCACTCGATTTGGTATTCATTTTATGACCTCTATAATCATCAACTTCTACAAAATAAAATATGTAGCTGAAGGAAATATCACTTTCATTAACGACCTAGGCGATATTAATCGAACAATTTGACACAATGCAAACATCATTGTTAGCCTGACTAGAAAGATGGAGACAAGTATTGAATCGGGGGTTAGGTTGCTGTATGGAATTTGGATGATAGGTGATGATTGAGATTAGAAAAATTCAAGGATCTAACTGTTTTGGACCTATGAAAAAGAGATTCTTTGTAAATAGTTTAGAATAACCTTTAATGAAACTGTCAAAGAAATTTTGCAACCCAAATATTTGTGCCCGTGGAAAATAGATAAATGTATTCGTGAAATAATCTCTTTTGATGGAATTTCACTGCAGCTAAAATTTACCAAAGAGTGATTGTTATTGGGTGAAGTAATAAATCAATCAATGAGCTCAACTGTAATTCATCGTATCATCTTGTGATAGGCTTGTAACGAAAATATATTTCCTAGCCTGTTTCATGTCAAGCGTTCTTGACTTTATCGTGTGGAATCCATATGCGCTGTTTTCTGAAGTTTATGTAAAGTTTATGTAAAAGGTCATGCATGCTTTAGAATCCAGAGCTATCATTAAAGAACACTTTCTTATATTTACAAAGTCTTAAAAGATTTCTTGATTCGTGTATATTATGCGCTAAATTTATGTTTTTTTCTTTCTTCTTTCTTTCTTTTTTTTTCGTAACTAGTGGAATCAGCAATTGGGGCGGTCTCACTAGTGGAATCGGCATTTGGGGCCGTCTCATCATATTCGTATGAGACAGGGTTGATTCTGCCCACTAATGTGGACACAGATTAATCAAGGGATTGAACTAAGGACCTCATAATAGTTTACATAACACTTTGCATAAAATGCTTTGCCAAGTGAGCTAGACTCCTGAGGGCTGAGATTATCATTAAAAAGAATTAAGAGAGATTTTGTGATTTGGTGCCCTGGGAGTGTCAAATTATTACCTGCTTCAAATGCTTAGACTTCTTTCCTCTGAGTGGATGCCAATCCATTCTTTATAAAATAAACATTGTATAAGATACTATAAGCCATTATGCTATGTTACCAGGGTTCAAATCCAGATTTGCAGATTTTTGAAAACCCAGGATGCAAATAGGCAAGGAAATAATAATTATTTAATTTTAGGGTCATAGCCAAGTCAGACAATTAATTGGTATATGAGAACCCCTTGTTTGTGGGGCAAAGGATCCATCTCCACACCGTGATTTGACTAAAGTCTATAGAGATGTATATACTCTACCCACTTAGGCTTTAAACCTGTGATTCTTACAAGGAAAAACTTGTTCTTAACCATTGGACCCACTCCAACTGTAACCTTTCCAACTTATATATTAAAACAAAACTAATAATACACTTAATTTTATTCATTGTCACCTAATTAATATCAATGTTCCATCATGTTTTCGAGAAAAGGGGAGGCAGAAACTTTTGATGTTTTTGCAGCATCAGGCAGACATTCTCCCACGAAGTCACGCTGATTTGACTAGTGGGTGAATGTATCGGGCCATGCTGATTTGGTTAGGTGTGAACGGCCCACGATGCTCACATTGTGCTCTGGGATGGAGTGATCTATTTTTTATAAAGCGGATTTGAATTGTTTATTAATTGGTGTTTTTCACCCAACAGTGGGGTAAACAATTGTAGTCTAAAGTTGAGTTGTGATGTAGGCTCCATTGGTGAAGGGATTTTCTTGTGATGAGAAGCCACCTTGATGGGTCTCCACTCAACATTAGAGCTCTGCATAAATAGACAGCATGTGAGGAAATTATCAACTTAGCAAGCTCATTTAATCTTTTCTAGTGAAGGAAAAATTCAGCAAAAGGAAGTTGTCTTGGTTCATCTTCATCATTTTTCTCTCTTAAAGGCACACAAGTGAGAAAGAATTGACTCTTGGCCGGCCAAGTTTGACCAGCCATACAGCTGAGTTTGACCAAGCCACAATGACCACAATTTGACCAGATTGACCAAGTTACACATGTAAAGTTTGACCGCAGGTTGACCACAACCACACATGTGAGTTGACCACAGGCTGCACATGCAGATTTGACTACAGGACTGTTGACCATTGACCATAGGGGCCAAGTTGACCGTGGGATTGAAATTGATCAGGCCGATGTTTAACTGCAGATTTGAGTTTTGACTGGCTTTGACTAGCATTGACTTCTAACTATTTGACTCATATTTTGACTTGTATAATGGCACAGATTTCTAAACAAATTGTTGATTTGCTGATTTGTAAACCTTGCTGAAAGACAAATTTCTCCTCAAGAAAAGATTGTTGGGTTTTCTCCCAAGGTTGGGTTTCCCAAGTGAAAAATTTGTGTCTATTGTGCATGCTTGTCTTTCTATGATCTTTATTGTTTCCGCTGCATTTACTGTTGAGATTTCCTGAGTATAATTATTCAATGATAGCAGTGGCATAAAAATAGTATTGGAAAATCATTAAGTAATTATCAGGCAGAAAATTGTATTCTACTGCACTTGCCATAGAACTTCAACAGGAACAAGGAGACACACACGGGGATATGTGGGAGCACCTCCAAATTTTAGTGAAATTCAAGGGGGCAAGGGGGCGTCAAGGTGTGTGTGTATTCAATAATGAAATACATTGATGCATATATCATAAATGATTCAATTAACATAAATAGTAATATATTGCACACATTGATTTAAATTCATCATCCATTATTCTAGAATATACATTGTTTTCAATTTATCATTCATTATTCTAGAATCTGATTAGAACTAAGCAAAATAGTAGATACTACTAAAGTTTGAAGACTGGAATAGTAAAAAGTGATGATTCAAAGACTCACACTGAGGTCATCAGTATCTAGATTCAAAACTCAAAAGTTAAAACTGAAAACGAACAATAGATAATGAACCAATGTTATCATAACTGAACCAATTATCGAACAGATCAAAATCAAAACCGAGAACAGGATTTTAAAAAATAAAGGCCAACCAAAAACTACAAACTTAATCAAATTTTGAAAAAAAAAAATACATAAATATTCATGTGCATCCATATGAATCCAAACCATTATACACAAATATGCAAAGCCTCTCATATATATATATATATATCAAGGGTGCATATACCCAAAATAGCACTAAGTATCATTGAACCAAAAATACATAACACCAATATCACCATCAATATCACCATCTAAGCATTAAAATAAGATAGAAAAAACTTAACATGTCAAATCAAGATTTTGTGATGGGTATATTTTTACTAGGGTCATGACAGAGGAGTTCAACAATTAATGCCATGAACATCGACTTACATAGAAGGCCTGGGCTCTCAATTAAATGCTAGTTACATATCCTCATACATGATAGAATCCAATGGAAATGTTGCAAGCACCCCAATACTAAAATCCCAAAAACTATTAAGTTCGTTGGATTTTGAGTGGGATATAAATTTCTACTTTCTCCATATGAAATCCAATTTGGTTGGAACCACTCTCAAACACCCTAAAACAATTAATGGTAATGTTAAAAACTAAGTAAAAGGGCGAAAATGAAAAGCATTATCATTAATTACATAGCATTAGTAGGGCCCTAGGGTTGAATTTAAGCTTATCCACTCATAAATTATTGCTTTTAAGCTAAATTCAAGGGGGGCACCCAACGCTTCTGAGGGGGACACCCACAAGCACCCCTTTTGGGGAAATAGATCCCCTACGTTGGGGAAATGTTTCTTCTTACATTCCCCTAAGTTTCTGCAAAAGGGGCATGTGGGGAAATGTTTTCCCAAGCATCCACCCATCCCGGGAGCATGGGAAATATGGGAAGTGTGCCCCCTACCCTGGGGACCTGTCCCCGTAGAACGTTGTTTAATATATTAAAGTTTTTTGCACTAAAAAATAGTATTAAAACAAAACCATTAATAAATTGAAGTTCACTCTAATGTACCCAAAGTTACTTTCCAATATGTTGTTCAATGTTATGTGCCAAATCTTTTCTCTTCCCATTCTTGAGTCTCAACTACAAGGCACTGTCAACTTCAACCTCTTCTCATCCCCATCTATAAAGCACTATGACCTTAAGTAATGAGCTAATGATAGGGTAGAGCACCACAACTTGGCCACATGGGAGAAGGGCCAACAAGCCCACGGAGAAGGATTATGTATGATTCTGAAAGGGGTTCAGTGGGGCAATAGCCGCGCGAGAATATGGCACTTTTATAGTTGTCAATGTTCAAAAGATCGCTCAACCCTTGTAATACATTTCATGTGTGAGGGACGCATTTTTGAAGCAGATCCAATCCAGATCTGAATCTGTATTTGATCCACAGATCCATTGCTGGGCCCAATGGATCTGATAAAATAGAATTTATGTATAAATTCTATGGAAAAACAATTCTCCATTTCATTTTCATTGACAAGTGATACTCTTATTAATTGTATGCTCAAATTGCATGGTCTCCCGATGAAAATTATGTGTCAAGGAACAAAATATAACTACTCAATTCTAAGAATTATTTAGCTTCATGCCTGCAGAATCAGCCATAGAGTCGACCAAAGTCATGAATTGTTTGCACATTTACAGAGGAATTTGATTTGTAATTAGATCGGAATTTCTCTATTTCTTTGACCTATAAGCTCTTGTTTCTTGGATTTATTATGGGATCATATCGGAGAATGCTCAAAAATAACATGTTCAGTGTGATAATGTGAAGTAGGCTGAAGTATTGATGGTCGTACATCATAGAACAAAGCTTGATTTTGATAAAAGACCAAGAAACTTACAATTGTTACTAAATTGTATCTTAGCACTAATCTTCAACTAAAGAAAGGAAATGCCAAAGAGAATTTGCACAAAAGTTTTTGCAATTTGAATTGTTTGGTGGAAAGGGTCTCTCAACAAAAGAAATCAATGGAAGCAAATTTCAACTAAATTTTGAAACAGACTCCATAGTGAAAGGGAGTAGAAAAGGTTTTCTACTCCCTTTCACTATGGAGTATAAGGAATGGCTCTCTACCAATAGATGCTATGAGATATGAGAAATCACTACAACTAAATGATATATAATCACCTACATCATCAACCCTGAGAAACTTGATCTTCTTGTTTCTTTGAATTTCCACAAGACATTTTAACTCCAAAAACAGCCAAAAAAATTCTCGATACTTCCAAACACCTCATCCTTAGATTTAATGGTAATACCCAAAGAAAGAGAGAAAGCTCATTGATGAAGGTGAGGAAAGACTTAGCTCCCCAAACATAAGATGTAGCCATAGGCCCACATATATTATTGTAAGTCAGTGTAAGACGTTGAGAAGGACTCTTGATGATGTTTATCCATTGCACACCTTTCACAAAAACCAATGTGTGGCTCAATCTATAGAAGATTACTAACCAAAAGAAGATGACTTATATGTCACAAAGAGCCAAAGTTGGTACGACCAATACATTGATGCAACAGCATACTAGTGTCATTGGTTTTTTCCACCATAGAAACAAACCCTTTTCTTTGAGGAAGGAGGCTTCCCCAATGTGGACATATAAACGGATTTGTCACAATATCCAAGGGCATCTAGGATTTGTCACAATATACTTACATGTACCAATGATGACATTACCACATCATGCATTGTGTGGCTGATTTGTCTATCACCCATAACCACTTTCTCTCCATTGTATTGCTGTATATAAATGGAGAGGAATTCAAGTTTGTTCATGTGCCAAGTAGCTCCAAAATCAAGGATCAACTCTTGCTAAGAAGAAAAGGACCAAAATGCAAAGTGTACTACCTCATCAAAAAGGGTCTTTCATGCCTATTATTGATCTTGCAAGCCCTTCAATTTTTTAAGACAAAAAAGGAGAGACTTGAAGGGATGGCCCTCCTTATGACTGAACATGTGTGACTCTTTTCTTCTTAGAGAATTTCAAGTATTCCCCTTTTACCCTAGCCAGACTCAAATTTAAGAGGGGTTGAGACAGTGTATAGACTTGAATGGATCGCCCTTCTTATGACAATAGCCACATATGACTGTTTCCTTCTTAAATAATTCCAAGTATACCCCTTGAACCCAACAGAACTCAAATTTAAGAGTGGTTGAGATGGTGTTTGGATGACCATGATCTTGGGGGTGGGGCAATGGATAATTTACCAACATTCCTCAAAGTAACTTGATGTTAAATGAGATTAGGGAAAGCCTCCTCAAGAAGGGTTACGTGATCCTTAATAAAGAAAGGATTACTATAGAATATAAAAGCAAACAATTTGACATTGGAGAAAGATGATTCGGAACAATAGCTATGAGTTTCAGATCTGACTTGCCTTTTCATCCTAACTGAATAATGTCAATGTTTAGTTTTCTAAACCTTGCAATATAACCCTCCAATATCTCGAAGTCATGCATCATGAAACTAGAGAGTTTGGCTTGAAGTCAGTTAACACAAGTAGTATTCGTTATTGAATCAAAGAGAATTTTAAGCATATCCTATATTTCCTTTATACCTTTGTAATCCTCAATATGATGAATGAGATCAGTCTCCACATAAACAGTGATGAATGAGATCAGGTTCAAACATACAAAGTCGTAACTATCAACATCTTCAACAAGAAGCAACATCGCCAAGCACATCCATAGACCTTTGCTTTGAAATATGGTAGTGATTTGATTTATCCAAGAATGACAAATAGTCCCATTCAAATGGGACAACAATCAGTTCAAAATTCAAATCCATTGGCTCAAGCAGTGTTACACAAGGATGTGCTCCAAAGGCGATGGTAGTCCGAGAGGGGGATATATAAGGGAACAAACCCTTCAAAAAATAAATTGGTCCCTCATATAAAACCAACATTCTCACATCCAATTTGACTAATTGACAATGTTGACGTATTTTTAGGGAAAGAAAAGAGAAAAAAGGAAAAAACTTTAACCTAAATTCTTCTTCACTCTCAACTTCTTTGTTTCCATCCATGATTTCTCCTCTTTGCCCCACTACCTCCCATGAGAATTCTCCCTTACTACTGAGAAGTTGACAGATGGGCAAGGGGACGTGACCTGTGTGAGCCATGTGAGCCACAAGACCTCATCCTATTAGCATCGTGACCATTTGCTGCAAAAGCTTCAAAACCATTACGTGTTGAAGACCTTGTTGTTGGACAATGAAACCCTGCTATTAGATATTGTGGACCACTAGACAGTGAATACCTTCATGTTGGATATTGTGGGTTGCATTCTAAATATTTGGATGTATTGTGGATTACTGTTGGATAATAAATATTAAATACTCAAACATTTTCCCTTTATTTGTGTAAATATTATACCTTGTTTGTCATGACATTGTTGCTGCCAAAAAATAGTTAAGACCAGGCGTGTTTGACTCTATTATACCTGTTCTCTTGCTATTTTGTAGACCAGGCGTGTTTGACTCTATTATAGCTGTTGGGTGTGCATTTCCCATTTGGAGGAGCTACAACTATGGTTTGAGGTATGGGAACCCCTTCATTTGTTGCTCTATTTCACATTGGCAATTTTATATTTCATTGTTCAAACTTCAATCATCAAAGGTCATGGCTTTCATAGTTATCAGTGAGTAGAAATTGAAATTTCGGATTAGGGTTAAAATCTGGTCTACTGCCTTGGGTAGTGATGCTCATTTGTCATTTGACCTATTCTTCTATTTTATGCTGTTTTTTCTTTGACAGACTTGACTCTAAAATTTTGATGCCTCAGATTGAGAGTTCTAAGGTTCTTAGTTTTCATTCCAGTACCATTGTATTTCGGTTTTTTCACTAATATGTTTTTAACTTTATCAGTTAAAACTTATCTTAATTATATCAGTTATAACTTATCTTAGGAAGTAGATCTATAACTTCAAAATTTTCAATTTTCTAAATATAATTAGAAATACAATAGCAGTAGTCTGTAGATGATATGTGAATCCTAAGCCATGTACTCCACTTGTTCAACTGCCCTAGTAATAACACTGTTGCTTCCCAATAGAGTAATGGTTGAGCAAAAAACTCTGCATACTTATAGCTACAGTAGACGGAGCAGTGATAAAATAAGACTTTTAGAGCATGAGACAACAGACACTTGCACTGTTTTATACGGAACAGACAGTCTTACCTGACAATAGCCTTGCAATACTTCTGGACATGTCACACATTACCCACAAACGAGCAAGTGCATTAAGCTAACGTAGGCACCTCATAGGGAGCACAACTTGACATAGAATAAAACATTTATTTTTATGAGCCACTTTCACAGATACCATGAAACCTTTTGGGTAGTACCTAGTCCTAGTTATAACAAAATGTCCATCAATCTTAGGAGTCTACAATAGTGTGATCATCTTTGTATACCTAAGATAACACCCAACAAGATGCAGAGATCTGCCCAGAAAGACAAATGTATTGAAGGTGAGCAAATTTAGGAATCCTAGGTATCGACCAAAAAGTCTACCAATCCTAGGAATCTGGGATGGTGAAATGGGAAAGAGGGTGTGGGAAAGAAAGGAAAGCAAGGAATAGAAGAAACAAAGGAATAAAATAATGAGACCAGTCGCCATCAATTTTAGGGCTAACAGAACCATGAGATATTGCAAAATGCATGGACTAGTTTATCACCATCAACTATTTTGAGGTAGGTTATGAGGTAGGAAGACTAATTTGACACCTTCCACCCACTTAGATGAATAATCTAGTTTGAAACCTTCTCAATTAGTTTGCACATAAGGAAAAGTGAACTTGTCTGATACTTAAACCTTGAGGTGCTTGTTGGAAATTATGATGTGGAAATTAATCTTGGAGGGCTCACTTTGCCACACATCAAATTAACCTAAAGGTGTTGTATTCGCCAAATTATTATCCAATCAAACTAAATATGATAGAAGAGAGGAAACAAAGCAAAAATAAGACAGCAAATAAGACAAGACGAAAATCCTCCTCATACTGCTTATTCCTAGATGAGTAGTGTTCTCATAGCTAGGCCTTTATGTTAAATGAACACAAAAAATTTACAACAAATGAATAATAATAGAAAATAACAATAATCCAAAACAGCAATACCTCATTTCTTCATTAGTCATTAAATTTGATACACAAGCAAACCCAACACCATCATTTTCAAGTTCCAATCTTGAACCACCACTTTCACTCCACGTTCATTGAATTGGCAACCACCCCATGAAATGGAGAGAAGCTCCTCTTTATACAGAAGCAAATTCATTTCTCTCACAATAAAATGCAATATTTGCTGACTAACTCCATGACAAGTCAAACAATAATAAAATTATGGAGTTGTTAAGCAAGATAAGAAGGTAGGGTACCTTCTCTAAATGAGTGGTTGACCATGTCAGTTTCTCGATCAAATGGTAATATAACGCCTCAATAGTACACCCCCAAGATGCATGCATGCAAATACAATAAAATATTCTCAATATGACAGGGTGCTCCATAACCACCATCCCAAAATAGCAAGTGGTCCATGTTACCACTCAAACCAGCAAGGGACCTGAAAGGGGTTCCTAAGAGGGCAATTGCTAGGTTAAGGGCAACGGTGGAGGCTTAGCCCACTGTCACCACAGCTAAGGCTCCCTGCTCTTTACAGACTTTCACCGATGGGAGGAGTCTCGATAGTTTATAGGAGTCACTCATAAAGTATAGATCAATGAATAGGTGGGAAATGACCCTAGAAACCCTTTTCCTAGGATGGAGTGAAGGATGGAGCTTGCTTGCCTTTTAGAGCTTGCTTGCCTTTTAAGCAAGGGACTTGATCCTCTAGGGGTAAGGGAGGAGGATTAGAGGGTTAAGGTAGAAGAATATAATCTATAGATGAGGCTCTCAATCCCTAAAATCCTTCGGGAACTTGGATTTCCAAATGGTCTTTGACAACAAGTGGGACCACACGAGGCCAAGTGGACCCAACCCAAGTTCGGGGATGGAATATAACAACTGATGATGTTCCTATCATGGACAAGGTGAGGAGAAAGGACCAAATAAGAATCTTTACTTCAATAGGTCGAATTGATCCTTCCAGGTTCTAGCCTTGGGAACACCTAGGCAAAACTTGGTCCTAGAGCTAGGGCTTGAGATTCCCAAAGATTCCACCGTCGGAATTGACTCAAATTCGCAGAGGGAGGGGACCCACCAGCGCAGTAGCCTCTAGGAGATCGAAGTTTTCCTGTGGGTAGATTCCCAGGAAATTGATGCTCTAGGTGACCTAATGGGGCTAGACCTAGGAAAAAGGGGGAAAATGTGAAAAAGGGGAATCACCCTTTTGAGGGACCAGTGCCTAATTCACTTAGGGGTATGGAGTTAAGGATGATAATGAATAAGAATTTGATTTCTTGATCAAGGAGGCCCAGAAAGTCAACTTCATCCAATGTTGAGGAAAAAGAAGAAAAGTGACCTTCAAGCATTTATACTGCATGCAAATGATACAAGTTTATCAAGATAAAACAATCTCTAGTACATTTCATTCATCTATCAAAGGCCCATACATTAAATGAGTTAAATAGACACTTAATTCCACATTCCAATCATGCAGCAATTAGCCCTAATTATAGCGAAGTTCAACAGTATGCAGCAACAAGAAAATAACGTTAAAATTTGCACTTACAATGTTAGAGAGTATATCCAACCTGCATTACACTAGCAAAACACGAAGCTCCAAGATAAAAATGGCCCAAATCCATACATAAAAATTCATCCATCGTCCAAAAATAATCCTCCAATGAAAAATGTGAAATTCTCTAAGATAGAGAGATCCCAAGACAAGTGATGATACAAATGAACGTAGCTAACTCCTATTTATACACCTTTTAGGAGTTTGAGTTAGCCTAATGGGCCTACATTAGCCAATAAACATAAAAAAAGTGCATGTAACCCTAACTTTTAACTAGCTCATACATGGAATAATAAGCCTCATAAGAGGTCAATTGATGTCGTAGGGCCTTATAGGAGGCATACTGGGGTCCATGAGCAATGCATGGGACCCATCAAAAATAGTGGACAAGGGGGTGGCCCCTTGTTCTCCAAACAATAAACCTGTGGTGCTCCCTGTGGATGTGGAGGCACACAAACGACCTCATGGGTCTCCAAATGAGTTGCAGATGCCTGTAGATGCTTTGTGAAGGCTCAGATGTTGGAATAAATGTCGTCGTGTCCTCGTACAAGCCCTGGGGCACCCTACAAGTTTGTGGTGCACTTGTGGGGTCAGTTGGGCATGATGCATCTTCTTCATCCAAGAGTGGATCTCTAGCAATCTTTGATCATCCAAAGGGATCCATAAAGCGTTGTCTACGGCTATGGAGGCCCATGGCTCTTGACACACATCCTAGAGGTGCCAATGTAGCCCTATGGAGGATTAGGGAGACCAAACCCAAAATGGACACCACCTGCAATCCTGTATAAGATCCAGTGCATCCCCTAGCCCTCCAATACAACAAGTCATTAGAATAATCGAATAAAAGAGCTTACAAAATCATGGACAACAAGTGGACACTTCACAATGGCCTGCCCTTCCATAGCGGGCTTTGGGATGTCCTAATGTCTCCAGGCTCCAAAGGGAGGTAGCCAAGTACCTTATTAGGTGGTTTCACACTTTAGAGGGGATAGTATGCCCAAGGTCCATCCCTCAAATGGTGGTGGCATATGATCGAGATGTGAAATGGAGTAGGGAATGATCGGGCAAGCCTGGTCCACATATTGGGGCATAGGGGTAACTAATAATAAGGGAAGCCCAGACCTGGGTACATAATGTGTAGGAGGGAGCAATCATGGTACATGAGGTGCCTCGGCCTTGATTTTTCCACCTTTATTTATATGCTTTTTGCCTTTTATGATTTTTCTTCAATAAACTGCTTGGGGATCAAAGGACAAGAGCATGATGTGTCGTATATAGCAGTAAATAGCCCAGATTTGGTAGGGCAATTCATTGCCCAGATTTGGTAGGGCGATTCATTGCCCTCCAGGGGTTGGGATAGTCATGGGTTCCTGAATGATAAAAGAGGCTCATCTAGGGCTTATGGAACCAAGGTGATGCCCATGGGAATGGGGTAGTGCTCATGTGTTGGCTTTTGCCCATGTGCTATATATTTTTGTCCCCACCATCTTTTGCATTTTATGGTACATTTTCTTGTTGAATGTGGTCATCTTTGATTTTTATTTTCTTTTTAGTTGCTTCAACCTCCAAGGCATCGTTTTAGGCCGGACCCAATGTGGGGGCATGGGAAAGGGGAGGCTAACCCAATGTGGACCCAGTGCAGGAATGTGGAACCAAGTGAGAGATATGATGAATAGGGTTATAGTGAGCAGAAATAGGGGTAATGTAGGTGGACGTGGGAGCGGGATCACGCAACCAAAGTCGGGGTTTCCCAAGGGGGGCCACTCTAAAGCCAAATGGTCAGTAAAGGAGATCCCACTGGACTAAAGTACAAGAGGACACGAGCACAAACCAAGTCCACTCTTTTCGTCAAATCCCCCCATCAATCCATGTTCAAAAGTGCCTTATTAGAGGTGGTTTCACACTTTAGAGGGGATAGTATGCCCAAGGTCCATCCCTCAAATGGTGGTGGCATATGATCGAGATGTGAAATGGAATAGGGAATGATAGAGGCAAGCCTGGGCCACATATTGGGGCATAGTGGTAGCTAATAATAAGGGAAGCCCACACCTGGGTACATAATGTGTAGGAGGGAGCAATCATGGTACATGAAGTGCCCCGGCCTTGATTTTTCCACCCTTCTTTATATGTCTTTTGCCTTTTATGATTTTTCTTCAATAAACTGCTTGAGGCTCAAAGGACGAGCATGATGTGTCGGATATAGCAGTAAATACCTCGGATTTGGTAGGGCAGTTCATTGCCCTCTAGGGGTTGGGACAATCATGGGTTCTTGAATGATAAAAGAGGCTCATCTAGGGCTTATGGAACCAGGGTGATGGCCATGGGAATGGTGTAGTGCTCATGTATTGGATTTTACCCACGTGCTAAATATTTTTGTCCCGACCATCTTTTGCATTTTATGGTACATTTTCTTGTTGAATGTGGCCATCTTTTCTTTTTCTTTTCTTTTTAGTTGCTTCAACCTCCAAGGCATCGTTCCAGGCCTGACCCAATGTGGGGGCATGGGAAAGTGGAAGCTAACCCTATGTGGACCCAAGTGGGAGATATGATGAATAGGGTTATAGTGAGTGGAAATAGGGGTTATGTAGGTGTATGTGGGAGCAGGCCATGCAACCAAAGTCAGGGTTTCCCAAGGGGGACCACCCTAAAACCAAATGGTCAGTAAAGGAGATCCCATTGGACTAAAGTACAAGGGTAACACCCAAAAGAGGTCAAGGGGACACGAGCACAAACCAAGTCCACTCTTTCCACCGAATTCCCCCATCAATCCATGTTCAAAAGTGTCCATGATAAATAAACCCAATACTCAATTACCAAATGACAAGCCATACCTTTAGGTTCGGGAGGCCCACCTTCAAACATACGATCAATACAGATCGGTGAGGGGCCACATGGTCGGCTCTGATGGCGAAGAAATGGCACAATGAGATAGCATCATAGCTGAGGGTTGCAAGGGGTTGTTGGCTGTCGGCTGAGGTCCATCATGGAGAAAAAAATTCTCCTAGGGATATTACCCACGAAGTGGTTGGTAACAGTCCACAAAATGGATGAGCAAGTTTGCAAGATACCAACTAGATGGAGCACCCCACAAGAAAGGCTTGGTTAAGCCTCCAACAACTTTCTCAAAATAGAAAGATACCTCATTGTCTCTTTCTTCAATGTGAAACCACCTCAATAAATAAATAAATAATCTCGAATGTAGTTACAACTTCTCAAGACTTGTAACAAGGAAGGAGTCGACAATAATAAATTTATTTATCTCCAACCAACTCATGAGTAAATCCCAAGGAAACCAACTCCATGTATGAATGTGCAAGATGGAAGTAGCCAAACCCCAAAAAGTAAATAGGCAACCTCCAACAAAACAAATCCAAGGAGATAAAGTTGTATTAGGGTTTTGAGTCTTGATTATGGAAAAACTCCATGAAATAAATAAATATACACCTCCAAGAATAGCAAGAAGTGTCGACATGTTCGCCCTAAAAGAATATGCCCATATATTGTAAGATTACCAAGTAAATGCATGTAATGTGCCACCCTCCCCCTTCATGTGTGAAAAGGAAACCAATGAAGTAGGGTGTTGAAACGATTAAACATAACTCCCAACCTTAGGAAAAACGTTAGATCACCATGACCATGTAGTGCACCCCCCCGCAAAAAAGCCACCCCACCTTTCTAACTACAAATCAGGAAATAACATATCAATAAGGGCACTAATGTTACATCATAAGTTAAATCACGGAGGAAATCCCACATAGGCAACATGAATCAACCCACCATAGCAACATCACAAGAGAAGGGATCATAAAGAAGTGCTAATCCATCCAGTCATCTAGTATGTTCCCCATCACACATCCAACACATAAGGATCATGTAGGATACCCCATCCTAGTGACACCAACATCATTATCAACCCACCAAGTCACTAGGAAATATCCACAAGAATGTCATGAAACATCTAACTCCTACCACCATCATCATCTAAACCCGGGATAGAACCATCATCCATATCCAAGACAAGCATATACACCAAACCACCATAATGAGATGGTATGCTCCACATCCATCATCAACAAGGCATGCACATGCGAGGAAGCCCACCAAGCAGCAAGCACAATCATCCAGCCAGGGAGAAGTAAGAATCTCCCAAACCAAAAATCTCCATCAAATGATCCAAGGCTGTGAAGAAAAGGGGATCCATGAAGATGAATTCCCCCAAATCAAACCAAAACCTCCAAGTAACCAATAGCAAATCTCCAATCACAATGTGGAGCCTCATACAATATGAGGTGTAACAAAATGAAGGTACTGATCAGAACAATACTTTAAAAGAAAGTTTTAGTTCGTTAGTTTTCAGTATTTTAATTGCACATCTGCAACTTTTTGTACACATCTGAAATGGATTATCACAAATTTACAAAGGGTAAACAATGATTTGATATTCTAACACACAAATCCTAAGTTTAATTTCTTCTCTCAAGTGTTTAATGGAAAAATCAAATAATTTCTGAGATTTCAGTTAGTATATTTTGCAGGTTTAAAGTCTTTCGCAGGGTACAATTGAAGTTTTTTTTACTTGGGGTTGCTCGAGATTCACTCCTAAGGCTATCAAGCACTAGCCCAATGCAAGAGGCACTGTGCGATGTGATATTGACACTTTCCCCATAAAAAAAATTTAATCCCTTTCCAATTTCAAATGATAACACACCCATACATCAAAAAAAATCATGGTGAAGAAGGGTAACAATCTATCCATCAAACATCTCCCAACAGCCATCACAGAAACAAGAATAGAAGAAAGAAAGGAAAGATAATGAATGAGTCATGAACTAAAACCATAAAAATATAAGTGAAGAATGCCATAGGTGAGTGCTATGCACCCATAGCAATCGAGGTCTGATTGATCCATCTATGATACCCACATTTGAAGGGACTTCCAATGGCGATGACGATTTTTAAATGAAGGAGACCATTTGAGAAGCAAATTGACTTGAACAGGACTGATCAGAAATGGGCTGAGTTTGAAAATTCCATGAGAGGGAACACCCCTTAGTGGTATAGGCAAGTTAACAAGCAAAATAACTTCAAATCGTATAAAAATTTGTGGAAAGGGTCAAACATGAATATAGTTATCCCAGCTCCCAGACTGCAGTATTTCAGCACTTAAAGTGTTAAAGTGGAAGACAGGACAGCTCCAAACTCAAGAGCCTAGAATTGTTGTCCCGACTTGCTATCAAATCCCTGAAAGGGAGAAGATGGATTGGTTCCTTTCTGGTCTACATCCAAATATAAGAGAAAATCTAAGATGGCAGAGCCTTAAACTTAATGATATTGAATGCTCAGAATGTTGAGCAGTTCAAAAAGGAGTTGAAGGAAGATCCCGAAACTGTCAAGAAAACACAGAAAGATACGGTTCAAGGTACCTCATCAAGGTTGATGCAAAAGATCAATAACAGGAGAGGAAAGCAAAGATCATCGACCTTTCAACAAACATGGCATGTATAATTACTATAAGCGGTATACAACTTCATGCTGCAGTTGGTACAACTAAACCCAACTTATGCGAGAAAAAGAGAGAATGAAGTGGGCGAAAGCAGGAGTCTCAGCAACAACAAACAGTGTGTCATTCCTAGGTCCAGTCTCTCCCACCTACCCCTCTCCTACTTCCATTGGATCAGCCTGTTTTCCACTTTATGCAAGAATATGACCAAGCAAACTATTGACTTGCAAGTCAGCAAGCGAGTGCATTAGTAACTCTACCTTCCGGTGAGCATTTATTAACAGTGTTCCATGGGGACACACCCCCCACGTTTCCCACACTTCAGGGGCAAGGAGGTGCCTAGGAAAATATTTCACCAGACATCCCCTTATTGGAAACTCAGGGAAATGTTTCCCCAATGTGGGGGAGGCATTTCCCCAAAAGGCGGACATCTGGGCATAGTAGACCCTCTTGTCATTGCTAATTTACATTCAGAGGGATTTTCTTTGATGGCGAAAAGAAGTGATTCAGCTAGGAAGATCCACATTATTGAACTTATAGATGACAAACAGCCAGAAGTGATTGAGAGCAATCAAGACAGTAACAAAGAATGAGGAAAATGCCAATATAAAGGACCAAGAACAACAAGAGATCCAAATTGTGTCCCTTGTTGATATGCTGTGAATTGGTCAATATCAAACTTTGACAGTAAAAGCAAGTCAACAAAAGATAAATTCAAATGTATGAATGACACAAAGACCACTTTTAGCACATGAAGAAGGTAATGACTTCTATCATTGTACTTGCACTTCTTGATATCTCACAATTTGTTGGAGTGAAACATGATGCATTATGCACATGCATATGGGTTGTCTTACTCATTCAAAATCAACACGGTCGATTGCCTTTGAAAACGAGAAGTTGACTGGTAAGGAGAATCCTATGTCTATTTATGATTAATAAATGTTGGCACTTATGTACACCTTAGAAAAAAATCATGCAATATTTATTATAGGGGGCACTTTGTTATTTAGAGGAGGGAGAGAAAGGAAATTCTAAAGTTGTAGAAACTATTCCAAGATGTCAAACATGGTATATCATAATGTGGACGGGGGAGACCGAGCAAGTACGCATATTCATATTTCGAGAAACCATTATGTTAGTAGGAGGACGACTACCTATGAACTTGTGGACACACCCATTAGCACAAGGATCATGAAACATTGCAACTTATATGGCGTTTTGGACCATACCTCAAAGCTTGGAAGTATTTATTATCTCAATGTGGTTTCGGAGTCCTAGACTACTTGAGTTGCAAGCAATGTTTGTAGTTGAACCTAGATTTAAAGCAGAGAAATTGGATCAATATGCCAAGTTTGAAAGGGTCATTGCTATGCAACATGACCCCAAAAAACACAAGGAGATCTCATTTTACAAGAATCATGTATACCTTGTATCCAGTTCCATAGTAAAAGCGACTTGACAAAAGGATAACAACCGTAAAAAGTTCAACATTACTGCAACCCTTACACATTTGTAACAAAAAATTATAATCTATTAACATGCACTTTATCACATTCTTACCCAAGGTGGGATGGAAGACTATCTTTGTGGTTAATCAATTGACAAAACATGCCCATTTTATTCCCATAGATGTCATTGATAAACCCTGACAAGCGAGTTATACATATAACCTAAGTCACAGGACACGTCCCTCAGGGTCTCATGTCCCGTATATCACATGTTGGACACCAAACGTGTCAAAAACGTTTTTTTCGTGTCCTCCAATCTAGACACATGTTTTGGACGTGGCAAAAATGTGCCCTAATATTTTTGGCTCTTAGGACACGTGTCCCACGAAAAGTGACATTTAAAAACCGCGACCTGGTTTATTTTTGGGTTTTTTTGTCATTGTTCGCCGCCGAAATCAAATTTTCTGTGTAGTGTGAGGAATTCCGCCATATGACTAATGAGATTGACCATGATTTTGCCAACTTCTTGTCAAGTCCATGTCATACTCTTACTTTCCAGCCTCACTGAGTTGTTCGCTGTCATGTCTTGGATCATTATTTTGTAATTTTGATACCATTTTGTATTTACTTTATTGTTTTTTTAAAGTTATTTTAATATAAAGGTTCAATGTACATGATTTTGCCGATGTCATCATTTGTCTTTGTTTTACTTATATTGTAGCATACATATATATTTTGCATTCATATCTGAATACATATGCATAAGCATATGTCTGAATGTGTATCTACATATGTGTTTGTAGATGTAAAGCACTCCTGAGTTTTTCAGAAATTAAAAAGTGGGATAAATCAGTGGTTCATGGTGACTCTACAGAAGATCCATCTGGACTCCACAGGAGTGATAATTGTTCAGAATACTGCCTGTCTGTAATTTGTATATCCTCACGAAAACTGCATCTCTAATTTCAAACGAGATCAATTTCAAAAAAATCACCATACATCATGAGATGAATCTACTTGTATCTAACAAATTCACCACTCTACTGTCTATCCATTATGCTATTTAGTATTGATGTACTTCTATCAACTCATTTTCATGAAATTGTAAAACTGGGAGCACTATTTAGTGTCCTATTATTGTTTTCAGCAAAAACAAGCAAAATGATATGTTTTCTTCTAGATGAATGCATATCTTCGTACTAAATACTAAACAAATATCATCATGATTCATATTTGTAGATGTTTTAATTTCTAAAAAATATGGATCAGGCACTATATATATATATATATCTTGTCCCTTGTGTCCTGTTTCTGGGGTCATTGTGTCTCATGTCAAATACTCATATTTACGTGTCCTTTGTGTTTGGTGTCCTCATGTCATGTGACTTAGCTTATAACATTTCTATGGCTTGCATGTATCCCCAAAGATCATTGACAATTTAAAGTTATAAGTACCACATCAAGTTCAAGTACCAATTATCACCCTTGAACTGATAAATGGACATAGATTGTTACTAAATGTCTGGAGGGATATTCCACAAATTAAGTTGTGGATCAACAACCAGTATGTCCAAAATGATTGCAATTGGCAAAAACTGAGTACCAGACAACAAACTACATAATCAATTGGGATGTCACCATTTAAGGCATATATATTTATGACCCTCTCATTCTTGATTAATTGAGCCACTAAGACAACCAGGTTCGTGTTTGTGATTTCCACAAGGAAACTCCGCAAATTTTGAAATAATTTAAAGGAACCTCAAATTGGTCCAAGACAGGGACAAATGCAAACAGGATCCACACTGTGGTCAATTTGCTAGCAAATGGGTGTCTTAAGACCACAACCTTATAAGCAGAAAATTCTCAAATGCAAGGAGGCCCCAACTATCATGGGCCTTATGAAATATTGGCAAGAGAGGGGTAGGTTGCATATACTTTGGAGCAATTTGAAAAAATTGAAATCGAGAATAGCATGACAAGGATCATGCCAACAGAAAAATTGAAAAAACTTGAGGAAAAGATGGAATGACTCAACAATAAAGCAACAAAGCACTGGGAGTAAACCAATAGAATCCAGGGAAGAAGTGAAAATGATTCAGACACCCAACTCTCAGCCTGCAGCATTTTAACAGTGTTGCAAATGAAGGCCAGACCAATCTATAAAAATATAGCTTGAGAACTGTTGTCCTAGCTCAGGTATCAAACCCCTGAAAGGGAGAAGAAGGATTCATTCCTTTCTGGTCTGCATCCAAATATAAGAGCCAATGTAATATTGCAGAGCCTTGAAACTTGTAAAGAGGCACAGGAAGTTGCAAATGATCTTGTCAAAGAAATGATATTGACTTGCTGAGGATGTTGAGCAGCTCAACCAGGAGTTAAAGGAATATCATGAGACTCAAGAAAACACTAAAACAAATGGTAGAAGGTACTTCATCAAGGTCAAAGCAACAGATCAAAGGAGAAAAATCAAAAGAACCAGAAGAGTAAAGCAAAGCTCAACAACCTTTCAACAAATATGGCAATTATAATTACTATATGAGGCACGTAATTTCGTGCCACAGTTGGTACAACCTCAGAGGCAACTCAAGTTATGTGAGAAAAAGAGTAGCAGAAGAAAAAGCAGGATTCTCGACAACAACAAACAGTGTATCAAGCCTAGGCCTGGCCTCTTCCTCCTATCCCTTCCTGGCCTCCCTTGAATCAGCCTATTTTCTACCCCATGAAAGAAGATGACCAAGCAATATACCAAGTTAAGAATCAGCATCCACAACTTTACCTTGTGGTAAACATTTTACTAAGTGTTTCTTATGTAACTCTATCAAGGGGCATTGTCTGCGGCCCTGGGGCCTGGCACACATGATACTGGAAATTGTCCCATCATGGAGGAGGGATTCAGAATGTATAACATGATAAGCAGAGACTATTCCTTGTGACAACAAAGAAGCATTGACAGCTAAAAGAGCCCACCCTGAATGATATGGCAAAGAAAAAAAGATATTTGTATCGAAGACACAAGGAAAAACTTTAGTGATGAACCTGAAGATTATGAATCTCAAAAGTGACCAATTGAAGCAGCCCTACAAGCACTACAAGAGAGCAAAGAAAGAGGTAGAAGAAGGAAGAGATATCAGACATCAAGAAAGAGAACTCCACCAAGATCAAGAGATAGAAAGGAGAAGACACTCAATTACATCATGTCAGATGAAGATGTGTTAAAGACTGTCAAAGTGTAAAGAATCAGCCCTATAACTGATAGGGATTTCCAAGTCTCAATTGAAATTGGAAATGTGACCATGAAAGATGCAACAGGTGACCAAAGGGCTCAAGTATCAATGCCCCAATAGTGTCAGTTTATATGGATACATACATGAGAGGATCAATATATGCATGTAGAGAGAATAATAAATGTTTAATAGCACCCTCATAGAGCTATGGTGATTTAAGCACCTAAACTCAAATTAACATATTTGGTCACATGCCATACTAATATTAACATAAAGTTCAACCAGGAGTTAAAGGAATATCATGAGACTCGAGAAAACACTAAAACAAATGGTAGAAGGTACTTCATCAAGGTCGAAGCAACAGATCAAAGGAGAAAACTCAAAAGAACCAGAAGAGTAAAGGAAAGCTCAACGTCATTTCAACAAATATGGCAATTATAATTACCATAAGAGGCATGTAATTTCATGCCACAGTTGGTACAACCCCAGAGGCAACCCAAGTTATGTGAGAAAAAGAGAAGCAGAAGAAAAAGCAGGAACCTCAGCAACAACAAACAGTGTATCAAGCCTAGGCCCAGCCTCTTCCTCCTATCCCTTCCCGACCAGCCTTGAATCAGACATCAAGAAAGAGTACTCCACCTAGACCAAAAGATAGAAAGGAGAAGACACTCAATTACTCATGTCAGATGAAGATGTGTTAAAGACAGTAAAAGTGTAAGGAATCGTCCCTATAACTGATAAGGATTTCCACGTCTCAATTGAAATTGGAAATGTGATTATGAAAGCTGCAACAAGTGACCAAAGGGCAAAAGTATCAATGCCCCAATATTGTGTCAGTTTATATGGATACATATATGAGAGGATTGATATATGCATGTAGAGAGAATAATAAATGTTAAATAGCACCCTCATATAGCTATGGTGATTTAAGCACCTAACCTCAAATGAACATAATTGGTCATATGCCATACTAATATTAATACAAAGTTCACATAATACAAAATTACAATCAATACTTAATTGGAGCTAACTCATTGTTTGCTTCTTCAACATTTGTTTGCTGAAATTAATGTCATTATCACTGAATTTAATGCTGTTAATACTCCTACCTGAATTTAATGTTGTTAATATTCTACCTGAATCTGCTGCAGTTATTATACTGCAATGACTTGGTTGTACTACACCTGCTGTTGTCCATAACAGTTTGGCTCATAGCAAATGTAAGGTGTCTTCAATCGCTAAATCCTCTTAATGAACAGCTTGACACAACATGGATTGGCAATTGACAATTTGAAAGGAAGGCCTACCAAGGTTAGGTGTTTTGGTGTTAACAGTTACAACTTCAACAAACTATCTTTATATCTGCATTTCTATAAAAAATGAGGCAAAAAATGATACATATGCAGGGTCTTTTGATTCTATTGATACCAATATATCTCTTTATAAAATAAATGATTCCTCAAGTATGTTAATTCTTCTTAGTTGTTAAAATGCTCTAATTTGTGAATGTCGGTGCTCCACGTGGACACATCCCTGTGCTCCTCGAGCTCCCCAGACTTGGGGACTCCATGGGTATATCTCCTACAGTCCCTTGTATGCCCATGGTATTTGGGGACTTCCTTCAGAAATGGGATATTCCTGATACTTGGGGATACACTGGACCCCCTACAAGAGCACATTTTTTCTTTAAAGCAAATGTGAACGTCCCATCACCCTCACCTTGCTTTTCTTCTCTGTATAACCCTCTCAAACCATAGCTTTAGATAGTTTAAGTACATTAAGAACATTTAAGTTGGTTTTTTGTGAACAGCAAGCTTTTTAAAGGCAGTAATGGTGGACAGAAAGGATTTCCTATCATATTCCAAGGGAATTTCAAGTCCAACAAGCATTCTTTGAGAAAAAGATGGAGAAGCATCCATCTTTTTTCATTTCTTAGGCTGGAAAAGTTAGAGTTGTGGTTAGATTTGAACTAGGGACCAACTTTCTTCACAATCCCATTGATGATGTTGATGGTTTCCCATGGCACATAGATGCAGATGACCAAGTAGAGGTTGATTTAGCGTGACTAATGGCTTGAAACTTCTTCCATTTATTTATTTTTTGATATGATAATCTTGATCATTTAATATTTAAATGGTGATGGTAGTAATTATAGGATGCATCATTGTATCTAAATTGTATAGATGCCCATTGAATCATGGATATTGTTGCTTTTGATTATATAAATGTGACTAATTACACATTAAAAAATTCTATACATTTTGTATTTTTTAAAATATATTTAATATTTGGAGTAGGATCCCTGTTAATTTTAGATAACCATGGTTGTTCTATGCTTAATGCAGTTTACTTCAATCTTTCTTATAGGCCCAATTCAAATTAGCAATCACATGTACATGAAAGTAAATGCTAATAAAACATAATAATAGATCGACAGAAGACAAGCCAATATACTAAATCAGAATTTGTAATTCTTCTTGTCCAGCAAAGATAGAGAGAAATGTTTGTTACAGCAATCAACAGGATGCCCTAGCCAGCAAAGACTTTCGCTGGTCAAACCAGCTCTCCCAACCTCCCGGAGGTTCAGTCAAACACATACAAGATCAGCCTTCCTTCAGTGTCACACACACCTCAAAAGACATCTCCCAAAACAGTCAACGCTGCGGTCAAGGGGCTGCGATCAAAGTCAACATTCAGCCTCAATTTCTGTGCCCTCCAAAGCGGCCTACAAAAATCGAAATTTCTGCAGTCAAAGCTTGAGAGTTGACCCAAAGTCAAGGCTGGTCAATGCTGTTCAGAAAGCCCTAAAACAGTCCGCAGATTTCCGGCATCCAAATTCACAGGTGGGAGGGAGAGAAGCCTCTTCTAGGCTGTACCATAGTATTAAAAACCAGCCGATTTGAACCGGAAACCGGTCAAACCGATCGGTCAGAAGGCTAGCCGGTCCAAACCGATTGGAAAACCCAGTTATACCCTCCATGTCACATGAAAAGACCGGTTAACCGGTGCTGACCGGCCGGTTCAGTCCTTAACCAGCCGGTCAGCACCTCTTTTGCTGCGGAGACCCACGCACAGCCAACAAGGAGGTTTAGGGCTGATATGGAGGGAAGGGGAGGGTTGTTTCCCTCCAAAAACACCCTCCCCAATCGTTTATAAGTAGGGGCAGCCTCTCCTTTGTCTCACACCATCTCATTTGCAGTTTGTGAGTTTGATTGAGAGCTTGGAGAGTGTTGAGTGTTTGCCGGAGCAATGATCTTGGAGGCTTGGAGCTGGAGTTGGAGCTATCTCGAAGATAGTTTGGAGCTGTCCGTAGAGTTGGCATCTTCAAGAGGACGCTAAGGAAGCTAGTTTGCATTGCCAGGTAAGGATTTTCACTTGAAAAATCCATCATTTCATTGTTGTTCATGTATTTATTTTCTCATGTGTTTAGCTATGCTATTGCTCTCAAATCTCTAGTCCTATGCTATCAAATTTTGTATATTTTAATGTGCATTTTGTTTCGTAAATTTAGTCTTAGTTGTCCATTTATCTTAGCTGCAATTTTTTTTAAATGGCAAATTTATTTCCAAATTTCAATTATTTCAAGTCAAGATGGCTCCAAAAACCAAGGACAGTGCATGAGCCCATTGTGATGTGGTTGATGGAAAG
Source organism: Pinus albicaulis (assembly GCA_034641835.2). Lineage (NCBI taxonomy): Eukaryota > Viridiplantae > Streptophyta > Pinopsida > Pinales > Pinaceae > Pinus > Pinus albicaulis. Next base: position 593,667,838 of record CM076583.1, on the reverse strand, counting down.
ATGATATGCAAATTTTGTGAAAAATGTATTGGAGGTGGGGGTATTCTTAGATTGAAACAACACTTGGCTGGGATAAGAGGCCAAGTAAAGCCATGTGATGCACCTAATGAAGTGATAGGTCTAGTTAGGGCAGAATACCTTGCCAAGTTTGAAAAGTTTGAGGAGACTAAGGCTAGGGAGAAGGCCATCCAAGATGAAATTGCAAGGAAGAGGGAACTAATAGATATGATGAGACAAAGTGGGTATGAAGATTATGAGATCAAGACTCCACTTCTATCCCTTCCACCAATGACCCCTTTCACTATGTTCCTCCTGTTGGCCAAAAATCAAAACCAACAAAGAGACCCAACCTCCAGAGTTATTTCTCATCCACTGCTAATCCCACAGCCACTTCCTCCCAGCCAAGTCCTCAACCCACTTTGGATCAACAATGGAAAAAACAATGCAAAGAAACTTCTTATCAGTACATTGCTAGATGGTGGTATGATTCAAATATCCCATTTAATGTTGCTCGCTCACCTTATTACCAAGCTATGTATAGAAACTTCTTATCAGTACAGTGCTAGATGGTGGTATGATTCAGATATCTCATTTAATGTTGTTCGCTCACCTTATTACCAAGCTATGTGGGACTCTGTTTTAGCTACATGAAAGGGCTTCAGAGGCCCTACTGTGCATGACTTGAGGGGATCTCTTTTGCAACAAGAGATTTGTAATATTGATGAGTATTTGGCTGAATATAAAGAGTCATGGCTCAAAACATGTCGTTCCATCATGTCAGATGGATGGACTGAAGGAAAGAATCGCACTATCATTAACTTCCTTGTTTCTTGCCCTCGAGGAACAATGTTTTTGAGATCAATTGATGCATCTAATAAGGTGAAGGATGCAACCCTTCTATTTGAGCTTTTGGATGAGATTATTCAGGAAGTGGGCGAGCAAAATGTTGTGCAGGTCATCACAGATAATGCCTCAAACTATGTTCTTGCTGGAAAGATGCTTGAGTCCAAGTATAATACCATATTTTGGACTCCATGTGCTGCACATTGCATAGACCTCATGCTTGAAGTGGATTGGGTAAAAAACACTGTAGAGCATGGCAAGTGCATTACAAAATACATTTACAACCACTCATGGGTATTGAACCTAATGAGGAAAAACACTGGGGGCAAAGAGCTTGTTAGGCCTGCCATTACGAGATTTGCAACTCACTTCCTCACATTGCAATGTTTCAATTCTCAATAGAAAAACCTGCAGAAAATGTTTTCTTCTGATGATTGGACTGAAGCCCGGTGGGCTCATAGACAAGATGGAAAAGACACCAAAAAGAAAGTCTTTGACAATTATTTTTGGAAAAGGTCTTCAGAGCTGGTAAAAATTATTGAGCCCCCTTTTAAGGTGATAAGGATGGTGGATGGGGAAAAGATGGCAATGGGATACATTTATGAGGCTATGGATCAGGCAAAGGAGCAGATACGGGCAATTTACAGGGACAGGTTAGCTAAATATGGCCGGATATGGGAGATCATTGATAACAGATGGAACAATCAACTCCATCGTCCTATACATGCAGCTGGGTATTTTTTGAACCCAAAGTATCATTATAAAGCTCGGCTAGGAGATCAGCAGGATGGGGAGGTCAAACCTGGATTGATTGATTGCTTGGAGCGCATGGTCCCTATCCGTGCAGACCTTTTGGAAACACATAAACAACTTGCTCTTTTCAGTATGGCAGCTGGTACCTTTGGAAAGAACTTGGTGAAAATGGCAAAAGATGTGGATCAACCAGGTAAGCAATTCCAATTTGTTTTACTTTTCAAGTTAAATTGTTTGTAAATAAGTAATGAAATGAACTATGTTACTAATGAATGTCTTTTTATTTGCAGCACATTGGTGGGAGTCATTTGGCGGCCAATGTCCTCAATTGCAAAAGTTTGCAATTAGAATCCTCAGCCAAACTTGCAGTGCTTCAGGTTGTGAGTGCAATTGGTCTGTTTTTTAGCACATACACACAAAGAAGAGAAACTATTTGGAACAGAAACAGTTAAATGATCTTGTGTTTGTGCAATACAACCTTCGCTTGAGGCAGAACCAACTGATAAACAAAACACCTGATCTAGATCCCATTGTGTTGGATGATATTGATCCAACATCAGAATGGGTGGAGGAGACTGAAGGTCCAGTGTTTGAGGATGATTTTGATTTTGATGCAGCATTAGCGGGGGGTGAATTTGAAGCAGATTTGGTGGCGCCATCAGACGGAGACCCAGGATTGGTAGCTGCATCAAGGAAAAGCAAACAACCAATGGAAGGCCTTAGTCATGTAGCTCGAGTAACTCGTGCTTCCATTAGGTCCAATTCTATTGTTATTGGTGACAGTGGTATTGAGGTTGCAGATGAGCCTGAGGCTGAGGCATCCTCAGACTCTGATCCAGATGATGTCTATGCAGCTGCTGATGTCGATCCTGTGTCTAGCAGCAGTGATGAATTTGATGATTGATCATGATTCATGTGTAGTCTTGTATTAGGCCAATGGCCTCATAGCTTGTAGCATTGTTTTTGGACTTTATGGGCCATTTGGAGTCTCATTGCTTATGTATTTTTCGATGATATGTATTGCACTTGGTGCCATTTTGATATATTCACCTTTGCATGGTATATAAATGAGCAAACTTTGCATATTTTATCTCTATTGGCTTGGAATCATGGTTGCAAATCTTAAAAATAGTTTTTTATTAAAAAATAATTATTTAATGTATTTTTTTTTAAACCGGTCCATTTAGACCAGACCAGTACCGGTTAGACCGGTTTCGATCCGGTTACCGGTTCATTAGGTCCACCGGTCCGGTCTCCGGTTCCGGTTTTTAATACTATGGGTTGTACGAACCAATCAGATGATGAGGAATGTGTGTGATGAGATGATGAGCAAATGAGCATCAAGTCTCTCCAATTTATATCCATCAATGAGGGTGTGTGATACATCTTTTGGGGCTTGTGAGCCTATATTACAATTTTGACCGACTTTGACAATTTGCACATGTGTGGAAAATAAATTCAAAATATAAGTTCTGCTCATCCAAACAAGATGACCTTTAAATCAATCTTGCACCTCTCCGAAAGAGGAATCCGACAAAAATATCATCATCATCATATGAGCAATGCAACATGGAGTTTGGACCTAGTTGCCCAAAATTAACACTCCCTCTCAAATAGGGAGAACTCCATCTGTCCACCTGTGTCATCCTGTCATACAGTACCATAGTGTACTATCATATATCATCCTGCAATCCAGTGTCATCTTGTTGTAACTGGTTTGCTGGCTCTTCTCTACACAAAGAGAGTGAATCACAAAGACATCACACTCTGCTGACCCGAAGTCAGTTTAAAAGTAAGAACCTCATCCAGACTTGATCCCAGATCAAGGTGTTGGACACATCTCATCCTAGACATAGAGAGTACAGCAATCCTCGATGCATCCATTGATCATGCTATCGGTCTCTATCCACATTTTCCACCTCATTGGCCAAATGAGAGGTACTTCCCATGAGCCTGAAACTCCATGGGTAGGATGCATGCAGGGCATAGATCAAAGAGAGGGTGAACCAGCTCAATATCATAACGGTGGGGAAGAAGCACACCAACAAGGTTCGGCGAACCTAGCCCTATGGTTGCTTATAGCTTCAAGAAATTATCCCCAAGCCCCCTGGATAGATTCTTGAAGCTATAAGAAATAGGGTCTGTCCACGATTCCAACGGAAGGTTAAGAATTTGACCTTCTCTAGGGGCTTCGTGAGAATATCTGCGACCTGCTCATCAGTCCCAATGTGTTGGAGCCTTACAGCGCCTCCCTGTACCATGTCCCGGACAAAGTGGTTCCTAATATCAATATGCTTGGATCAGTTGTGGAACACAGGATTCTTAGAAAGACGAATCCCACTTTGGTTATCAGAAAGGATAACGGTGGTATCCAGCACATGCCCAAACAGCGCACTGAAGAGCTTTCTCAACCAAATAGCTTCACAACAGGCCATACTTGCTGCAATGTATTTGGCCTCAGCGGCGCTCAAAGCAACCGATTTTTGCTTCCTGCTCATCCAAGATATCGAAGCAGACCCAAGGGTGAAGCAACATCCAGATGTGCTCTTACGATCCACCACACTGCCTGCCCAATCAGCATCGGTATATCCATGGAGCCTCATACTCCTGGCAGTGTATCTCAACCCATGGTTGATTGTGCCCCGAAGATATCTCAAGAGATTCTTGGCACCAATCCAGTGAATGTGTTGAGGCTCGACCATGTATTGACTCAATGTGTTCATTGCAAAACATATTTTTGGACGTGAGTTCACTAAGAACATCAAGGCCCCCACAAGTTGACGATACTCGTTGGGATTTCCCAACTCGGGGCTGCATTCATATAAGACAACATTATATTGTACAAAACCCATATTTTTGTACTTTATCTCTATCCGATACAGGAGCAGGAGCTATTACACATTTTCATAGGGATTATAAAAAGATGACTCACCACTTGGAATTCATTAGTACCTGTTACATCTAAGGCAGTGTAAAGGAGATGACATCGATGCATAATTCTATTACCCATAATTTTGGTTCCAGTGTTGTTTTGATGTTACCACCTGCAAGTGAGTATTATGCTTTGTATCATTTACAAAACATTGATTAGTTTAATGATGAAGTAACAAGCTACATCTAGAATGGATTGCATCATTTCATTCCTCATAATCAAGTTCACTTTGCTGTCTTCGAAAATCCACTGAAACGAAGAAGCTAAATCCCCTCTAAATTGAAACCCTTTTTTGGATATTGGTCTGACTTAAATTGAAGCCCTTTTTTGGAGATTGGTCTGACTTTAAGTTCAACTTCTGTAGGTTCAACGATAATAAAGCTCTTTGTCGTTGCTAAGCAAAAAAATAAGTAATTGGCATCACACTCGGATCAATGAAGATGTCCAGTATAGGCCAATATCATAATACCGGTGCACAATCATTTAGACATCTGTGTCATAACCTGCAGCACAAACAAGTTCTCTGAGGTTATGAATCATTGTATATCGGTTCAATTGTTAGTGAGGGCACTACGGATTCCAGAAACAGTTTCTGGTGGGTCCGATATGTGTTTCTCTTGTCGGGAGCATTTCCAGAAACCACCCGGAAAACGTACTCTCATTTTTTTCATCTTTATATGCCTAATAATGTATGGCTGTATGCTTGATCTATCTACAATAATCATCATATATTTCAGAACCCTAGATCATAGCAATATACAGTTTGCCTGGTGAAGGTGGTTGTTCCCAATTATTAAAGTTATATCGATCCATCATCAGTAATTAAAATCCATTGTTAACTTATTCTAAGTCTGCTAGTTGTTTCAGCAACGGGTCAGAAGAATGTCCAGTATGGGAAGGTATCCCTTTTTAAAATCCACGAATCATATCTAGTAATTACCACAATTCAGTTGATACAAAAAGGCAAAAAATAACAAAATGATTTATAGGGAAGAAAGGCTGTGATATTTTGATAAGGGTAGAAGAACGGCAGAGGGGTTTGAAGCGGAACGTGAATTTATCAGATTTCATATTGCTTAAAAGACTGGAAGTACCAGAGAGTCTTCTGATGCATTCTTGCGAAGGTCGGCTTGTAATTTTTCACTGCTGTTGTTGGTGAACTGCATAACGCCGTAACCGACGACACCAGGGATAACACCGCATATAGTCGCAAAGGTATAAAAGAACTGCTTTGAATCCCTGCAAGATCTCACTATCCATCTCCATGTCGCACTCTTGTCGTACAAAAACGCCATCGGAAACCCTCTTGAAAACAAAACCCTGCGCTGCAATCTCCCACGCTGGCTTCCGATTTATCTATTTGCTCGTTCTGTTTTCCTAAATCATGATTCCTTCCGTTCTTGATATTTGGTTCCACATCATTGTATTTTCGAACTTTTTCCTTAACATTAACTCTGCGTTCTTTTTATATTTTTTTAGTGTGTATTTTTTTGCATGTTTGTGGTGGTGGAATTGGAAAAACATTTCATTTTGGAATGTAATGTGTTCAAAGACATCACAGAAAGTTATGGGAATATGTTAGCATCGGTTTCTTGGCACTGTCTTTTCAGCGATGAGATTGTTGGAAGATTGGGCCAGCTCATCATTAATTTGAATAAGAAAATGACTGAAATGCAAAAGGCGAAAAACAGGGAACTCATAGTCCCATAGACTAATTTTAGTCTCGATGACGTTAAAATTTCATTTCATTTCATATCAGTATGAGACCGATAAGGGCTTCCGTTCTTGATATTTGATTCCACGCTAGTGTATTTTTTGAGCTTTTTCGTTAATAAGAACTTTGCTTTCTATTTATATGACTAGCATACCTAAGCAAGGGAAGGAGAAACCGAAGAGAATAGATGGTGGATATATTGTAAAAGGAGAGTAGAGTGTAGTTTTTAGGATAATGGGTTAGTGCGTCCTATAAACAATATAAAGTTTGCCAAAGACAATAATAGAGATACTCATGCAAAATTAATAGCGTAACAACAATTCTAGGAAATATGGCTAAATACATCTTATCAGGTCCACATAACTATGAAATTTATAAGTAATAGGTGCTTCCAAATTCTAACACATTAACACTTACCAACGTTTTTGTCCCTTGAATATACCAAATGATCACATTATCTATTAGTGAAAGGGCTATACTTGGGTGGGCCAAATTTTTCCCTATTACAAGAATTACATCGATGGTCACATGGAGATGAAGATAGCTTAGTGCATGAAAGTCAATCTTATTCAAAGAACAAGTGTTTTTTAGAACAAATCTATGGGGACGCCCACATGCTAGTAGAGTTTCAAGTGGTCACAATAGGAATTATTATCACCCACTTTATTCGCTCTTGATTACCTTACCAATTGATAATACTACATGGGGAGGAGAAATGCATTGAATTTAAATTAGTAAAATGAAAATGGTTGGTTCTAGCATGTTGCAAGCAATATATTGTCATGCCAAAAATGTCAATTATAAAAGAGAATAAAATTTGTGCAGACTCCATATGCTTAACATATTATCACACCACCAATGCCAATTCCACGATGCTTATGTAAAATATTGTCACGCCACCAATGTCGTCCCTAAAATAACATAGTATTTGTGTAGATATCGTAATATACATCAAAGAATCATAGTCCCATGTATTTCAAATGGGATTTCTAAACTTTTCTTGCAATAGAACCACAAGTTCTAAATGCAAACATAAATCTTAAACTAAGATTTTAAAAACATTTATAAAGAAATATCACAAGTCTTATTTTGTTTTCAATTGGGTATATTTGGCTAAATTACTTTTTATTTTGGATGAGTTTAACTTACATGAAGTATTGTATAGGAAATTAAGGCTTTGGCCAAATATAATGTTGTTTTGGTTTGTTTTTGTTGAACATGCTAATTTATAGGTAAGAAACATGTGACAAATGACCAAAGCATGTGTCACATGAAGTTGAGACATCATAGGGGATATCGCCAACTAACAATCCTCACCCCCTCTAATTCTATGATGCAGTTGTTCATCTCTTCCCTAATAGTCTCATACATTTATAATGGTTTAACATAAAATGTATACTATAACATGCATCTGCATTACCACGAATGGAAATTTGTATAATGTTTTTTGTCATTTAATGTTTGTTGGGATTTCATTTACTAATTAATAGGTTGGGCACTTTTACCCATGTTAGCATGTTTTTATTCAACTTAGCTTTCAGTAAACTTAGTGGCTAAAAATGATTTTCTTAAAATCCGAAATAAAGAAAACTATGCTAAACTCCAGGTTTACTCTCGTGGAGAAATAAATCTAAATGTTAATAAATTAAGTGTCACACTAACATTCATATTTACATTTTTACTCCTACTTGTTAAAATGTTGAAGAACACATAAACAGTGGTGCTCAATAACTCTTGGTAAGTGTATTCATTTATATCTTGTTTCTATCTTTTTTTATGCAAATATTTACTTAAATTATGGTGGAGAATGATTAATGGTATGGCAGAAAATTTTGAGAGAGCTATCCATATAGCATTGTCAATTATGAATCACATATATTTTCCAAGTATGACTTAGCTATATAATCTAAAAACTAATATATATCCAATCTATTGTCTCTTTCTTGGAATTGCTTATTTCCATTATTTCAAAAATAATTTGGAATATGATATATATTTTTGAAATCCAACGTATAAATAAAGTTGTGTTTAAAGTCAATTTTATATATGATTTCAAAATATTTAAGAATAGTATCGCTCAACAAATGAATAATAAAAGAATAAATCTTAGATTTAAAGAGAAATAATAAATCTTAGATTTAAAGAGAAATGTCTGCTTATAATTAAAACTAAAAACAAGTTGTTTGATTCCAACAAACAGGGAAATTCATAAAAAACCAAAAATGCTTACGTCCAAGTTCAACAATAGTTGGTTGTTGCCTCGCTTTGTTGAGCACTTTTTTATGATTTCGTTGCAAAATAGATCCCTTGCTAAGCACAACATTTTTATTTTGATGGTTTGTTAAGCGAAAGCAATTTGAAGATAAAGAAAAGCTATGTGCCACTGCCAGCACACCTGTCCAAACATATTTGTTTTATTTGCAACTGGAAGTCAAAAACCTTTCTCTATAATGCCTTCAATACCATCATCACTGATTCCAAGGAATGGAAGTTGACCTGCAATACCATCATCATGGGTTCGATAGAATATAAGTTGGCCTTCAATACCATCACATCGGTTCAATGGAATTTAAGTTGGGTAGGACATATGGGACTAATAAGATGCCTCTAAGTTTCTATAAACTTGATTTGTAATTTCATGCTCGAAACCTTTTCTATCTTTGTCACAATAGGGAGAATTGCATGTATAGGTTGGATAAACTTCTCAAAGGTTCGAAAACATGAAAAAAGGGTTTCGAAAACTTCTCAATGAAAACATGTTTGATTTTTCTTTCCTAAAAAAGATTGGAGTAAACTTCTCAATATAATCTTTAACATGCATTTGTAGAATGCTCAGTACTATTTTAACAATCATCACATTGTTTTATTTCAAAACATGAAACTCACAAGAAAGATACTTTCTTTAAATATTTACGAGTACGACATCAGATCATGTCTATAGAAAATCAAAACAGCCAACAAACCAACAAATATTCTACAATTGTTTCTCCTTCTGAATCAAGCTTTATGAGTGATATTTTTTCCTATGTCACTTTGCGATATTAGTCTCACAATTTCTTCTTTTGATTTAAGTTCTTATGTCTCCCTCAACTTTCGTTTTTCTACTTTTTCTTTTTCTATCCGAATACAAATACAACAATGATTCGCTTTGCATGTTTCATAGCATTTGAGAGTACGTGAATGTCCACACTCTAATTCCTTCAGACATAATTGTATACAATTCAAATTAATGCTCTTTTTAACTCACCAACACTTAAAAACACTATTATGTTAGCAGGCCTCAAATGTGTAAATATCTCCTTGGTGCATAATATTGTTTCCTCCAATTGTGAACACTGATTTGTGTCCCCATGCTTGCAATCTCATAATACAAATTGGAATACAGTCCAAATGGTTAGCATGGTGACACGTGCTTTGACAATAGTGATTGCATTCGAGAATGGGTTTGCAGGGCCTACAACACAATAAAGGGTTCAATGACTTCACATCTGCACCACAAATTGTAAAAGGTGGGTTGTGAGGATGTCTCAAGCAAAGCATAAATATCTACTCACCCAAACACTCTTATCTTGGAAACAGTCAACCATGTTGTTTAGTGCAGTGATTTCTTAGTGAAATTCATGCAACTCCTGCAAAAATAGAGTGCACCCATTGCTCTTAAAATAAACACGCACAACCTTATTCATTTTACCCGAAATCCAATATCTCCATCCTCATTGAATCATACCACAACCATTTTATTTTCAGAACCCTACCACCAAACCGGTTAAGAAAACTTAAACAAATGCCAATATTATGCAGTAAACAAGAAAAAACCATATCTACTTTAACAAAAACTATAACGTGGGATCTTACTTGGAATTCATCAATTGTATGCACTTAAAGGTCGTTGGCACTAGCGTACTTTTCCAACATCTCCTTCAACAATAATGACTACCGAAAATATTGCATTTACTACTTTGAGAGTCTACAACGTAAAATTAAGATCCCATCTGATTAAACATCACATAATATAACCTTTGGAAATGGATTTGAAAAAAGCTCCTTGGCATTTCAGTTTCATCATTTTGTTATAATTTTCAGGCAAATATCTTTGGTTTTGGATTGTTAACATTGACAACACCAAAGTTCGGTGGTTGCTTGTTGGGCGACATTCACATCTCCACTTCTCCATATGCTTCCATGGGGCTTGAGTGATCTACATATAAATTGTTATTATTAAACTATGTCAGCTTGTTCTCTACCTACAACAAAACAATTGTGTCTTGCTTGACATGTTTTTTTGAGCAATTTAATGAATCACCCTTCCCAATTTATGCAACATTTCAAGATAATTAATGCTATTGTTCGAGCAAATTGATGATTCCTACAACATTAAAGCGAAAACATTAATTTCAATCAATCCAATGATGGCGCCGATATGGTTGTCCTTGGCATTGTTCCTGCCATAACAATGGTGGAAAACATTGAAACCACTCACAAGATGTATTATTATTTCTTCTTAGATTGGGTAACACACAAAATCTAAAAGGTGATTTAGTAAACAAGCAGAGGCAATTAAGGAGAAGCAAACCTCCTTCACAGTCCATACCTCCTATGATCCATATTTATGCAAGAACGCAACAGAATACACATATAACCATAAAGACAAAAATGCAGCAGAAATAAGACTTCATTTCATTAATATCAAAGAAGTGAATTTTGTTTACACACATAATGGAAATAAACTAGCTAGGGCACTAGTAGTTTATCTTTGAGAAGAGATGTGGTGGCTACAGGCCTCTGAACTGTGTTACAATGAGGCTCGAGGGCCTATTTATAATTGAGAAACAATGGAAAACCCTAAACATCCAAAAACCTAACTGTAGGAGATGAAGCACCAAAACTATGGGCCCCATTTGGGTAAATTGGTACATCAACTTCACGGGGACGTAACTTTGGCATACGATCTTTGTTTGACGCGCTCAATACCTCGTTAGAAAGATATATCCGAGGACTACAACTTTTGAGTAGACAACATTGGTTTATGACCCATGTTGCTTCCATTTTTCCCAAACAACGTCGTTTAGGGCCTCAAAACGGCTCTAGAATTTCAGGACCCGAAAAAACTGCTAAAAATAGTAAACTGTGCTATAATTAAGAAAACTGAAAAACTGAAAGAAACAATGGTGGGGCCCCAAGTGGAATAGGTGGGTGGCCACCAATATCCACCTGGATCATCCTATGTCGTAAATGAGATATGAGAACATTAATTTTCTTAGGAAAGCAAATTCCCAACCAACTCTCAACAATTTACAAAACACAACCAAACTTTGACATTATGGATTCAAAACTTAACTGCACCACTTGTCATTTGGGACATCCATGGCATGCACAGTAGCATGAAAATAGGAGGAATTGTAGGTAGGGAAACCTCCAATACCCATTTCTAAATTATTCTAGTTTGGTTGTGTCAGTCATCTATTCGACCTACTTATCAACCTACACAGAGATTGACCACCTATACACTTCACTTAAGCCTAGGTTTATGGATCACCAGCTCAAAAAAAGGGTAAATATTTTCATATTCCATGACCAAATTAGCTTTGAATTGTCCACTCGACAACATGCACGTAAGGAATATCATCTACCTTGACTCTGGCTTGGTCGTAGTGAATGATATGTTGAAGTGGTCGTAGTGGAAGGCATGGAGAGTTGTGGGGTAACTCAAGGTCGAGATCACACGTTCTTTCTTGTGGCCAATGAATATTTTTGCACCAAATTCACTAAACATTTCATGGAATGTTTATGGTCAGATATACGAACACACACCAAACGTTATATTGTCATGACATACATGGGAGAGAGGGGCAAGATGATTCATTGGACCCCATATTCATCATACCTCCTCTCGACATGCTCAATGAGGCTCTCATCCACTTCTATTGGTCCTCATATTGAATATTGTTAAATCGGGAACTACCATGAAGGTGGATGTAGAACCGATTCAATGCATGTTAGGGGAAGATATGGAAAAATATCATAAACCGAAGTCGATCACATAAACCCAAAAAAAACTCAATATGTGTATTTCTTCCATTCGGTATGGACAGACGACGAAAGGGCTAGGGCAACCCTCTGCTTATAAAACACCTAGGAACTACCATGAAGGTGGATGTCGAACCAATTCAATGCATGTCAAGGGAAGATATGGACAGATGACGTAAACCAAATTCGATCACATAAACCCACAAAAACTCAATATGTGTCTTCCTTCCATTCGATATGAATAGATGACGAAAGAACTAGGGAAACCCTCCCCTTATAAAACACTTTCGGTGCAATTATGAGATCGATAAAGGCAATGTAAGTATTCCTAGGTCCATATGGGTCTTCCTAAATTTTCTCCTTTCTAAGTGTTTTTTTTTGGTGTGGTAATGGGAATTTTCATACTTGCATAACACAGAGTCTATTCCAACCACTACCACTATAATCCCTAAATATTTACATATACCTCTTCCATAGACACATGTGAATGGGGGGATTTGAACCTCAAACCTTGTCATACATAACACTTTATTTTCACTGCCATTGCTAATTGAGCTACCTCGAAAGTTATTTTTCTCCCTCAAAATTAAATAAAAGAAAAGAAAAATATGAATTGTATTTATTTATTTTTAATTGAATAATTATTTTAATTAAAAAATTAAAAATACCCTTATGGGGGTGTTAATGTAGAAAGGATTGGGCCTCTGTTATTGTGCCCACAACCCTTGGTCATTCACGCTCCCAATTAATGTGGGAGGTACACGAGATTTCATTCACACGCACGAGCATGTAGTTAAAATAGAGGAGCGGGTATCAAACCATGGCGTGTAGCATTGAGGGGATTGCAAGAGTCAAGGTTGATTTCTCAGGCTCATGGAGTAGTTTGTCTAAGCAAGGGATTGAGGGAGCTCTCCTGGCATGTATTTCTCCAGAGTTTTGTTTGAGGACGAGTGAGGAAGTGAGGATAGCTTCTTGCTGGTACATGAAGATTGTGTTCTAGGCTCGTGTTTTATGATGGTTGATGGGGTGGTTAGCTCATCTTTGTTGGCTAGAGAATTGGGCTTGTAAGTTATATTCTTATGTTTTGTCTGTATGTCGGGTTGGGTTTGTTGTTTGTCTTGAATTCTCGACGTATTTTTTTTCAAGGACGCGTCCTTTTCAGCCCTAGCTTGTCAAGTGTCTCGAGATTGAGATTCTTCCTCTTGCTCAGTCTTGAGTCCTAGAGTTTGTGAGTCTACACTCTTTGTGTCGTGTAGTGGGTATTCATTATGCTCTATGTGGGCGTGTTTCATTGAGGGTCGTGATGGATTCATGTGGTGCAAGGCTCGGGAAAAAAGAGTGTGTCATGTTTTTTTGGTTTCTGGATTGCTATTAGTCTGGTGTCATGGGGTGGTCTTGTCTTGCTCAAATGGTTGAAGAATTAAACCTTGTTGTGAAATTTGTGTTGCCCCTTGCCTGATCAGGTGGTTTGATTTCTAAATTTAGTCATTTCATTTGGGGCTATTGTAATGATTCGGTGTGTTGGTGTCCTGACCTGATTGACATGGAAAGAGTCTGGTTTGCTTGTCCTTTTGTAGGTAGGGGTAATCCCCATAGATATTCAAGTCAACCCCTTGATGACTATGGGATGTCTCCGAAGGAATGACAAAGAAGAAAACGAGGTGGAGGGAGTGTTACCCGACCTAGTCAAAGGGGCACGAGGTTGTTTTCTCATGAGTCGATGGCATCCTATTTCAATGTAGTTCTACCTGAAGTGCATATGGAGATAAAATAATTAGAGTCAAAGGTGGGAGAAGAGAGGAAGTTATTGTCTGATTCGAAATTGATTGAGGATTTGGGTGGGTGGATTCTAGATCCTAGACACTTAAGAGGCAGAAAGAAACAATTCTTGAACTGCATGGCCCTCCATTGGCAAATGAAGACATTGTTCAGCTTAGTTATTAGAGACAAACAAGCTGAAAATTACAACGTCTTTGCATCATTGGAAGATATCAAGAGGATGTTTAAGGAATCTGCACTTATGTGTGGATGGGATTGATGCCCACTTAAGGCATGTTGAGAGCCATGTCCCTTGTGAATTAGAAGGAGGTGACTCTGGAGAACCGTTTGGTTCAAGTGTAGAGGCCCTAGCTAATTTTTCATCATCAAATGTAGACCTGTGAATGAGGGCAGGAGGATGTTGATTTTGACCAACTCCCTCAACAATGAACCTCTTGTTCCAGTTTTGCCTTGTGTGGGAAGCTATATATTTGGATTACGACTATGTATGGAGTCACAACCCAGTTTTTGGTCGTGGTTGTGTTTTTCTCCAACTCGTGATTCTTATTATTTTGATGGGTCTTGTGTGTTCCATTGCCTCTCGCAGCGTTGGTTTTTTGGAGCCAACAAAGGCCACTCGTATGTGAGTGTTTGGAGTGTAATTCCTCTTGGGTATTTGGTGATGTCTAGGTGGAAAGTATGTAAGCCTGAATGGGAAGTTTTCTTGATGTAAATCTCAATATTCATGCAGCTAGATCTAGTTGGGTATAAGCAGCAGGGGTTGAGATCTCCAGTTGTAAATCTCTATGTCATCATTAGTTTATCTATATATTTGTGTTTCTATGATTAATGCAAAGTTCAAAAATTAAAAATAATAATAATAATAAAATAAATAAAAAATAAAATAAAATAAAATAAAAAATAAAAATAAAAATAAAAATAAAATGATATATATATATATATATATATATATATTAAAAATAATAATAATAATAATTAAAAATATTCCTCAATCAAGGTGAGCGAAGACAACTAGGCACTCTCAGGATCTATGCCATGGTCAGAAGACCAATGAGAAAGGACCGTGGGTGGTTAATTGATGACCCTCACACACTCGCCTTCAGGTGCAAGGTGGAAACGCGTATGATGGACATTGATGGTGAATGGAGAGATCAACGAGACATCTCATCGTCGGGGTCTTATGCAATCAACCAAGCTCTGTTTGGAGGTATTTTTATTGGTTTTCTATCAGGTATGCTTGTAATATTTAGGTCACCTACGAAGGTACCTCAACAGGGTCATTATCCAGGTGCATACAACCTCACCCTCTTCCTAGTGGACGTCGACTATGGGTATGTTAATTCAGTGTGTTTCACTCGTGCTCTTATCAATGTGATTCAATTCTCTCTGATTCTTCGCTAGAGATGTGTCTCTAAGATGATGTCTTGGGTTAGAAAGGAAACCTTTCATGAAATTTGGGAGGCAATAATTGTTTACTTTGATTGATTGTTTGAATATAATAGAATTATCTCTCTCTATTATGGAATTTTTCTTTTTAGGATGTTGTTGTAGCTACTACAACACCCTCTAAAATGTTGGCCTACACCCAATTTTGGAGCCTTCCTTGGTCTTGTTTATCGTCATCCCAAACTTTGAAACTCACTTCATGTGTTCTCTTAAAGTGTGTTGTTCCCTTTTGCAAGTTAGGCTAAATGTCGTCGTTTCACATGTTGGTTGTCGCCCCGTGTACATAAGCCTGTTCTGGTAGTTCCAAGAGGTTGTATTTGTGTAAATGAGTCATTCTAACCATGTAAAAATTTGTCGCACTCATTTCCAAAGCTTTGAGCATTGTCGCAGAAGTGTCATCACGAGTGTCACAAAGTGTATCTTTAGTGTCACACTTGTTGTAACTTGTCATAAAGTTGTCGTACAAAGGGAAATGCATTGTTCATGTGTTATGGGTGATTTGTGTTTTTTAGTCGTCAAAATATTCTAAGTGTGTGATCATATTCGAAGTCTTCTCATTGTTCACACCAGTCTCACCGATCACACACTTAGCCATTTTCAAAAAAACTTCTCAACCAGGCAACCTAGCTTCACTCAGCCTCCCTGAGTTGCGCATGTGCAGTCTTAGTCCTCTAGATATGTCCTTTCCCCTTGGTACTATGTAATGCACAGTTTCTACCTCCGAGGACTGTTGCACTACATAGTTTTTGTTCTTAAGATCCAACCTTGACCTCTAGAATTGTGCAATCCTTCCTCAAAGTCTGGACTTGACTGTGCATTGTGTAATCACAAGCCTCAAGCTCATTCCCTGACCCTCTGAAATTCGTAGTAGCCTAGCCTCCCTTGTCTCCTAGAACAGCGCAGTATATCCTCTCAGTGCCCATCCCCTCATCCTGTCTCACTGGCTCCCAGAACTGCGCAGTTTTTTCCCTCAGTTTTGCCTCAACTGCGCACTGCGCAGTCTCAAGGCTCAAGCCTCACCCATGGCTGCTTGAACTATGCATCTGCGCAGTCACTGAGCCCTGTCTCTCGGCCTATCACCTAGTTCCATCTTAGTTAATGGATTAAAATGCATTATCTTAGACCAGGCGGTTTTCATATTGATGTCGTCTCGTCATGAGCGAATTGCTGGTATATGTACTCTGTCATGCCATGGAAATATGATGAAGGAGGATATGAAGGAGGGAAGCATGTTGAAAGGCACACATGTAGCTGAACACACAAGCTGATGAATCAAGAAAAGCGAAGGGACACTAGTTTGTGACCATTGTCCAAGACTTAAGACCATTGAAGATTCCTTATCACCAAGCCATAAATAAGAGCATTCTCAAGAAGACATTAAGCACTCAGAAGAAACATTGGCTTGAAATTTCCACATCATTAAGCAGTCCATGTCAATAGTGTCATGTCATGATTGGTCACATGCCACACCTTGTGGCCAATGATGTAACATATGTTTCAAAAATGTATTGTAAAGCAAAAGTCCAAAGGACATGTGTGGAATATGAAGAGCCATGTAAATTTGAAAATTCATACGAAGTCAAACAGTCATGAGGGTAGATGAAGAGTCACAAGGAAGGTGAAGCATCACCTCCTCATTGTTATATATACTCCCTCATTTTAAGATCAAAGGAATTTTCACCTTGGCTCCTCCCACAAAGCGTTAGAGAAATAAGCTAGTTCTTTTGGGGAGCAAGGAGTAGCTCCAATGCTCCACTACTAGAGCTAGTGATGTTCATTGTATACATGTTTCTTGGAAATTTTACTTAATAAAAGAAGTTTTATAGGCCAACGCATTCTTCATGCATGGATTATGAATGTTTGTAAGACTATTCTGCGGATGTTTGTACTTCATGTTTGCTTTCACATGTGCTAAGATAGTTGAACTATTTCGGTTATTTTAGTATTTATCTTATTGAGAATGTGTTGTAGTGGTTGTTATTGTTGTCTCGTCCTTGTGGACTATTCTGCGGGATATTAGACTGACCTTTCTCATTTGTTGGTTGTAACGACCATTGCATCCCTTGTGGACTATTTCGCTAGATGTTAGACAGATCCTTCTGGTTCATGTGTGTCTCTTCTTGGGTGGTATTATTACCTTTCTCTTAGAGGCTCACTTTTCTCCCCTCTCCGTAGTAGAAGAAATTTGATACATCTACAATTCGACACTCACCAGGAATATCTTCTTGCTTTTCGAAGGTACCATTACAACTCTCACTCTTGCTGATAGTTAGAGCCAAGGAAAATCTTTAAGAACTTGGAAACCAGGCCCTTAATTCGGATGGGACTCCTACACCAAATGATGTGAGGTCTAATTGGGACTTCATATTGAGGATATCCCATGAATGTTGGTGGGTCGAACACCGTCAACATTTCTAGCGCTAGAAGGAGGGCAACCAGATTTTTATGGTTGATAAATTCACCGACCCAAATTCTACCTTATCTGGTCAAGGCAGTAATATTCCCAACACTTCCTCTCTACAAGTTCTTGAAACTAGCGGTCCTTCTTAACCTTGGACTGCACATCCTTATTAACTCACATACAAATAGATATGGGCACTCTGCCCCATCACTCAAAATTTTGTGAAAGCAATCAGATTGATGCCCGGAGTACACACACTTCCATATTTTCCGAGGAAGAACCTAACTAATCTCGTCGGGGTAGTAGTTTCAAGAGTTTAAAACTTTGTCCTCGCCACCTTTGAAGAGTTAGCAGACTCTGAGGAAGCCACAGAAAATTTGGAAAAACCTCCAAATTTCAACAGTGGTGACAGTGAGACGATACTTTCTGCGGATTAGGCGATGAAGAGGAGGAAGAGGATCCATCATATTCTGAGAAACAGAAGGAGGACGGTGACGAAGACATGGTAGACCATGATCTGGATTTGATTTCTCAAGGCCCACTTGCACTACTGGGTGTTTTACACAAGATGCGAAGGCATCTAGAAAAGCTTCTAACGAAGTATGAACCTGAAAAAACAACAAAGGTGGAGGACCACTTGGAAAAATACTACGCACATCTGCAAACACTTGAGGTACGCTATGCTGATGTTTCATGTAGACTTTTTCCGTGTACCTTAGAAGGCAGAGCATTTGTATGGTATCATTGTCTTCCTCTAAATTCCATCCAGAACTGGAGGGGGTTTCAGAAAAATTTCCTTGGGAAATTTGTTGATGATAAGACCCCTTCCATGTTGTTGAAAGAGTTGGGAAATCTCAAGATGGAGCACAAAGAGAAAGAAAAATACTTGAATCATAGGTTTAACCATATTTTGAATAAGTTCCCAACAAACACTAAACCTCATGATTCCACCACCATCGATTATTACACTTTTTCCTTTCCAACCAACATTGTGCAGTTTGTAAAGAGAACTGTGAAACAAGCATTAACTGAAAATTATGAAGAGGCGATTGTGATTGAAAAGGAATTTTGTGCGATTTGGGTCATTGTTGATGATGAACCAACAAAAAACTCTAAAGACACAGGGAAAAGGTCTCAGGACTTTTTTTATCTGGAGAGCTTGACCCGCACCGTCAAAACTTTGTCAAATGAGTTAGCAAAGCTAAAATAAAGGTCAAGCGAGACCACTGTGAGTAGCAAGCCTCCTAGATTCAATCTATTTAGAAGGACTGCAAAAAATTGGTGACAACAACAACCACCCATCCAAGTCTATGCAAAGCTCAAATGTTGTGCTAAACATTGAAAGTATGGTCATGGATTAGTATTTTTTGTTTCATCAAGAATACCATTCTAAGAAAACATTCCCACAGTGGAACCACAACATGACCGTTATATTATTGACTTGGTACTTGTTGATGAGCAGATCAACCCTGTGGAAGAGAAGGAAGAAATTGTTGCAATCGAAGAAACTCCAAGTGTTGGGCATGCAGTGAACATGTTTAACTGTGTTCTTGCAGCCCAAAAGAGCACAATCGAGAAGCAACCTTCGAGTGTTGACCCAAACTAGAAGCAGAACAACCATTATAATCTAAGAAGCCAAGGGTCGGCCACTGAATAATATTTGACAAAGCAGAAACTCAAAGAAAAATTATTA
Source organism: Pinus albicaulis (assembly GCA_034641835.2). Taxonomy (NCBI): domain Eukaryota; kingdom Viridiplantae; phylum Streptophyta; class Pinopsida; order Pinales; family Pinaceae; genus Pinus; species Pinus albicaulis. The sequence continues at coordinate 593,648,250 of CM076583.1, read as the reverse complement.
AGAAAGATCGGTACGCCCATCAACTCAGTGCAGAACACTCAGAGCAAGTATGGGAATGTGACCACAACGAAAATTACTTCTGTGAGAAGTAAGGATAAGACCACCAATCTAAAATTCACTAGTCGAATCACACCCCTAGACACTTCGACAATATCTCCTAATTTGGATTAAAACTTAGTTGAAGATATGAAGAAGGATCACGCTAATATCTCCATGTTTGAACTAACAAAGATCACGAGTCAACGGGACATGCTCTTACGCGCACTTGGGCAGTCCACTATAAGTAATGATGCTTCTTCACACAAGGGATCTGGTACGTCCCCTGGTTCCCTCGAATTAGTGCTTAACACTTTAATAATGGATGTAAATACACTTTGCCCTCCATTTCGGTTAACATTCAAAATATTCAACTTCAATGTAAATTATTTCTTAGTTGATTCGGGTGCATCAGTGAATGTAATTCCATTATTTTTCACGAAGAAAATCAATGCAAAATGGGATTAAACAGATGCATAGATTATTTAGATGGAGAAGACTCATGTTCACGCAATTGGTGAACTCGGGGATGTTCTTATTTGTTTTTCTTCCAATGACCGAGTCCACCAATGTATCAACATAATGATTGTGGACATTCCTAAAGCATATGGGGTACTATTGAGTAGATATTGGAGGGTACTTTGCTACGGACTCATCACATTTATGGCTTCTGTACAAGGGCAGAAAAAATCAGATTCAAGTGAATTTAGATTGATACATGAAGCATATTGTCACTCCCTTGGATGGAAAAAATGAGCCAATGGCTATCACGGAACTTATATTTGGAAATTAATTTTTGGAAACATAATTTGGGTGTTATGTTGTGCATCTAGCCCCAGTACCACCAGAAACATAGTTGGAATTCCTTCCTAGTCCAACTGGTGAAAATGATATTTGTACAGTTAGTAGTAATAATAACAATAGTACTAGTGTAGTGTATAGTCCTTGTACATATGATATGTGGAATTTGTATTTTGATGGTTCCAAAACGCAAGAGGGATCTAGAGTTGGTTGTGCTTTAATAGACCTGGGACAGAGAAAACATTTGATCTCTAACTGCTTGGAATTCGAGTGCACGAAGAACACTGCAAAATATGAGGCACTCATCTTGGGCTTGCAAAGATCCATTAACCTCAACGTTGTGATCATAAAAGCAGTAGGTGACTCAGAAATTATTGTGTGACATGTACGTGATACCATACACTGTGTTTCACCTCATCTTAAAAGCTATCAACAGGAGGTATGGCATTTAATTTTGAATTTCCAAGTTTTTAATATTATCTTTATTCTTAGAATGCATAATGCAACTGTGGATGCATTGGCAAATACCGCTACTAGATTGTCACCAGTTAGAGACAGTTTTTCTGTAGAAATTATTTATAAGCCATCTGTCCCTAATAATATTACTAATTTACATGTTTTTAATGATGACCAACAGATACTGCATTTGATAGCGAACATTGATGTTTTCAAGGATGTAGTAATCGATGAAGACGAGCACGAGAATACATTGCAGGATGAAACCAACACAAGTAAAGGAAACCTTATACCAAAAGGTGTGGTATCACTGGAAAAGTTGTATGATTTGCAGAACCACTTCCAGGGACCTGTCAATGCTAAAATCCATAGATCAATGTTGTCACACGAGAAGATCAATTTGGGAACAAAAAAAAGATCTGAAGTTTGTCAATCTTGGTACCTGTTGTACACCATAGGAGCGACAAGATTTTATTCGCTTGTTTAAGTAGTACCGACATGTATTTGGGTGGACGTATGACAGGCTTAAAAATTATGACACGTGAATTATCCAGCACGTGATCCCAATCAAAAAAGGGGCCAAGTCGTTCAGCAAAAACTACGGAAAGTACATTTGACGCTTGATCCTCTCATTCAAAAGGAGTCAAGAAAGTTGTTGGATGCTCGAATCATATACAAAGTGTGACATTCTACTTGGGTATCGAATTTGGTTCTAATAAGGAAAAATTATGGGGAAATCCGCTTGTATGTTGATTTATGTAATTTGAACTACACCTCAAACAAGGAAAACTACCTCGTGTCGTCTATGGAATAGATATTACAAACAATATCGGGGTCAAAATTGATTTTTTTTTAAGATGGATTTTCTGGATACAACCAGGTTCTGGTCTCAAAGCCTGACATAATTAGAACTACTTTCCGCACAAAGTGGGGCATGTTCACATTTAAGTGAATATCATTTGGATTGATTAATGTTGGTGCTACACTCCAATGTACCATGGACATCACATTTCATGGATTTATTAGACAGAGTGTAGTGGTCTATCTTGATGATGTCATAATTTTTTCCAAACAGAGATCCGATCACATATGCCACTTAAAGAAAATTTTCTAACGATGTCGCAAATACAGGATATCTCTCAATCCTGAAAAGAGTCTCTTTATAGTGTCTCAGGGTAATCTCTTAGGCCACATCATTGCTATGAGTGGGATAAAAGTAGAACCTGAGAGGGTCAAATCCATTACGTAGATTCCCTTCCCAGTGAACAAGAAAGCTATGCAGTCCTTTTCGGGGAAAATTAACTTCCTCTGTAAGTTCATCTCTGACTATGCTCAGATTGTCAAGCTAATACAGGAAATAGTGAAGAAGGATGCAATGTAGAAATTGGATAAGAGGGAAAAGGACACGTTTTCCCGTATCAAGCAAGATATTGCAGAAGCACCTGCATTATATAGCCCAGATTTCCAAAAAAAAAATTGCTCTATACCTTTTCTTCTGACACTTCTCTCATTGTTGTTCTCACACAAAAGGATGATCAAAACAATGAGTGGCCTATATCCTTCATGAGCGCTAGTCTTCAAGGACCTGAACTCAATTACCCGGCCATTGACAAACATGCGTATGAAATATACAAGGCAGTGAAACACTTTCATCCATATCTCTTGAAAAAACATTGTATTATCTTTGTTTCGCACCTAGTAGTCATATCCCTGTTTGTACAACAAGAGCTAGGTGAGAGAAGAGCGAACTGGATGATTGTGTTACATGAATATGACTTAGATTTCAAACTAGTTCACACTATCAAGGGCCATGGTCTTTGTCGACTAGCAGTAGAAGCAGTAGACACAAAGGAAGAAGAAGTTCTCTCAGGATGGGAGCAAGAAATCAAAATGTGTAATATTGAGTGAGCCTCCCCCAATACTATCATGAAATCTTGGTACAAAAATGTGCGCCAATACCTTGAGCATGGCATTGTGCCCTCCCATATATATGCATGGCAAAAGAGGGAGCTTAGACTCAAAGAATTATATTATCAGTTGGTGCATGGGGTGATTTTTAGAAAGCACCATAATGGAGTATTGCTCAGGTGTTTGGAAGCACGTGATTCAGAGAAAGTACCGCGTGATCTCCATGATGGACTAGCCAAGGGACATTTCACGGGTAACACAACTACGCATAAATTCATGCGGGCTAGTTTTTATTGGCCTACATTATTAAAATATTCTCACACTTACACCCGCAAGTGTCAGGTCTGTCAGAGGTGTGCCAGCAAAAAAAAGAAGTCAGTCGCCCCATTGTAGCCTATCGCAGTGGAAGAACCTTTTCAATAGTGGGGATTGGATATTATTAGTGAAATATTTCCACATTCATTGAAGCAACACTACTATATTCTCACTGCCACAAATTATTTCACACGGTGGACAGAAGAAGTTCCGCTCAAACAGGTGAATGAACATGAAGTCATTAATTTCCTTCAACAGAATATCATTTTCAGGTTTGAAATTCATACTTCACTTGTTTTTTATAATACAAAATACTTTTCATCGCTAAAACTCTATGATTTTTCATTAGAAAATGGAATCGTATTGAAACATTCGGTTAATTATTATCGGCAAGGGAATGGTATTTTTGATTCCACGAATAAGAACCTCATCTGCATCATCAAAAATACCATATTCTATGAACAATGAAATTAGCACTCTTCTTTGGTAAATGCTTTATGGGATGACCAATTCACGCAAAAACCCTCTCTGAACACCTCCCCTTACTTCCTGGTATATGGAAAAGAAGCCATCCTCTCATCTAACATCTACTTGCCTACTCTCCAACTCTCGCAAGACTCCCAAGGTAAACCATGTTTATTAGTGCAACACATGATGAAAAATTTGCATAAGTTACAGGAAGAAAGGTTGAAGTAAAAAGACAGATTTTTACTTCATCAAAACCGTATCAATAGGTGGTTTGACAAGAAATCCGCAGGGAATAACATATTCAGTGTGGGTGACTTAGTCTTAAAGTGGAAGAAGGCCCATGAGGATAAAGGCAAACACACTAAGTTTCAATCCCTATGGATTGGACCATTCACAATGCACGAAAAGCTTGCCCAACACACTTATCATCTTCAATCATTTGATGGGAAGATTGATACTCTTCCCGTCAATGGCCAAGACTTGAAACAATATTTTCAATGTTGATATGGGGTTGTGCCTTACACTGTGTACATAGTCTTTTCCTTTGTTTTTTCCTTGTTATTTGGTTTTATTTTGTTTTGGTTATGTGAATAAGTGTTGTGCTTGTACATGTTTTGGCTTCTGAGTATGTGTGTGGCTAAAGTCTAAAAGAGTATTGTGACACTTCAACATTTGGCTAAACCTTAGGTTCATCTTCCTTGTGTTGGTTATGTCTTTTGGCTGATGAATTTCCGACAGAAAATACGATCCATTCGTAAGGAGAGTTTTGGGTGAACCATGAACTCGTGTCTATTCGGGAAACCTTGTGCATGTATTCGGTTCTCTATGTTTTGGTGTTTTAATGCTTAAACAATTATTAGAAAAGGAGAAGGGGAAAATCTAAATGATAAAACCTAAATCAAAGGTATTTACATGCTTCTCTAAAGGAACAACCTCTCTTGCTCTCAATAAGTCGGGATCCCTCTTTTGCCCAAAATGAATAAGTGCAAATGCACAGTCCCAGATAAAAAATAAAATAAAGGTGAAAGAAGAGAAAGGCTTCCTGCACATAAAGGTGAAGCAAGCAACTCCATTGTGGTACTCTTCAGGCTCGCTACTAGTGGATCAATTTTTGTGTTCATGTAGCGGCTCCGTCGAGGTACTATCCAGGCCTGCTAGCAGCGGAGCAACACCAGAGATGAAAAATTATACTCTGAAAATATTAAACTCGCGAACTTCACTACCCTTCCCAACTCGAAACAATGTGATAATGTTGAATTTTATGTTGATTTTAATCAAGAAGGCATGACTGGGACTACGTATATTCACGGGGTAACTGGGGGGACCAAAGTAATCTGCACGATGAATCAATACTCCGTGAAGAAACAAGACCCTGCAAGAAAGAAATTAACCGAGATAAAGAATTTGTAATTCTACTAGTGTGTTGCCAAGTGTTGTAGCTGCTACAACACCATCCAAAAATTTGGCCTACACCCAATTTCAGAGCCTTACTTGGTCTTGTTTATCATCATCACAAACTTTGAAACTCACTTCATGCGTTCCCTTAAAGTGTTTTGTTCCCTTTTGCAAGTTAGGTTAAATTTTATCTTTCTGCATTTTGACTATCACCCCATGTACATAAGCATGTTCTAGTGGTTCCAAGAGGTTGTATTTGTGTAAATGAGTTGTTTTAACCATGTAAACATCTGTCGCACTCATTTCCAAAGTTTTGAGCACTATCACACAAGTGTCAGCACGATCGTTGCAAAGTGTATCTTTAATGTCGCACTTGTCATAACTTGTCGTAAAGTTGTCGTGCAGAGGGAAATACATTGTTCATGTGTTATGGATGATATGTTTTGTTGAGTCGTCAAAATATTCCAAGTGTGTGATCATAGTCAAATTATTATCATTGTTCACACTAGTCTCACCGATCCCACACTTAAACATTTTCAGAAAAACTACCCGACCAAGCAACCTAGTTTCACCCGGCCTCCCTGAGTTGCACACTGCGTAGTATTAGTCCTCTAGCTGTGACCTATCCCCTTGGTATTATGCAATGCACGGTTCCTGTCTCCCATGACTATTTCAATATGTAGTTTTTGTGCCTAATCTCCAACCTTGACCTCTAGAATTACGCAATCCTTCCTCCCATCCTAGCCTTCATTACGCATTGTGCAATAACAAGTCTCAAGCTCATTCCCGAAGCCTCTAAAATGTAAAGTTTCATAGTAGCCCATCCTCCCTTGTCTTCCAAAACTATGTAGTATGTCCTCTTAGCGCCCATCCCCTCAGCCTGTCTCACTAGCTCCCTGTTAAGTCCCTATAATACTAGTGTATCCCCTTATTTTTATTGTTAGTGTAGCTCCCTTATTATTGTTGTGCCCATGTAGTCCCCATATTGCTATTATTGTGCCCCATAGAAGCTAGCCCACTATTGTTATTGTTGTGCCCTTACATTATTATTGTTATGTCGACTCTGATTATATTGTGACCCCTTATACTCCTATATATAGAAGGGAGGTTTTGTCATTTGAATCATCCAATAATTGTTTATTTATGTAATGTAAAAGAGGTTTCCCCCTCGAAGAGGATATTTCTTAATTCATTGATCTATTATTTCTATTGTTTTGTGAGCTGGTTTCATAACATTTGGTATCAAAGCTTGGGATTATAGGGTTTTTCTTCTTCAAATAGGTCATCTTGGAATTTTCGCTATAACTTCTTTTTCTATGAGGCTTCAGAAGCTAAAAAAATTACCACGTGGATTCGAAATCTAATTGAACTTCATGTAAAATTTTTTGATCTTGGTTCGCTATATTTTCAGAGATATGATATGGGGAAGTTAGGGTTTTTGCAGGATCCAAAATTCAATCTCAAACGTGTGACCTAGGGAAAATCGTCATAACTTTCATTTCTGGAATCACACTTGAATTATGTAATAAGTGGCTGAAATAAAACAGATTGTAGTTTTTCATGTAGCAATTTTAGGGCCGATGGTTGAAACAATGAAACATGGAACTCCATACAAGTTTGCTCTACTGAATCAATCTATAACCAGGTCATTGTGGGAGATTGAGCATACATCTTTCTTGAAGACTCCAATCTTGGTCTGACTTGTGGGGTTGGAAAGAATATTCATAGGGCTCCTATAAGACGAAATTTCAAACCTTGGCATTCTGAAATTACATAGATACAACATGTTCAATATTGAGCTCGTAAAAAGCAAGAAAAAGGTGTGTATTTTTTAAAATTTGCACAAGCTTTATCTGAAAATTTAGTTTGAAGTGATTCAAAGGGCATAGTGAAGCATAATTATCATTAATTGATGCCCCAAAGAAACAAAATGGAAACACCTAGTAAGCGACCCGAAAGCTCTACTATGATGCATGAAGAAAAGGATGAAATACAACATGATATGTCAAAATTACGAGACCAAGTGCAACAAATTTCGCTCTCAGAAAGAGTAACAAAAGCTAACATGGATGGTTTGAAGAATGAAATGGAAGCTAAGATCGATGGTATAGAAGTAAAACTTAAAGGAAACATGGAATATTTGAAGAAATACATGGAATGTTTGAAGGAAGTTTTGACAAAGTTGCTACAAGAAAATCTTCCTAATGGCGAAAAGGTCGTAGAGGAAACTCATGATGAGAACAAAATAAATGTTAATCATGATTTCATAGACTCTAACAATGAATTGAAGACCCAACATATTCCAAAGATTGATATGAGGAAGTTTGATGGCAAGGATTTAGTAACATGGATACTACAGATGGAGCAATATTTTGATCTCCATAATATGAAAAACACACAAAAGGTACACATTGCAAATTTATATTAGAACCCAATCAGTTTGTATTGTATCGATGGCTTTGATCTCATAAACAAATTGTCACTTGGTCAATTTTTACAGAGGAAATGATAGCAAATTATGAGGATACAAAGAGAAACACCTTATTTATCCAATTGATAAATCTCAAACAAAAGGGTTCAATGGTGGTGTTGGGTACTGGATTTGTATACTTTTCTCTCCCATTTTCGCCCATCTTTCTATCTCTTTGTATCATTATTGTTCTTAAACACATGAGGTAAACCCCTTTCTTTTATCTTACATGGGATATTTGATTAATGAAGTAATATTCAAGGAGGTTTTACCTTTTTCAAACATTAACTTCGATATTTTTACAGATTTGGCAAAAGCAGGAAGATTACAATTGTAAGTCGTGGAGCAGCTCCTAATTTCCAGCGTTGCCTTCACTTGCTGCTACAACGCAACAGAATTCGTTTCACCCAGCAATATTTCAGGCTTTTTCATGGTTTCCTTTTGGAAATTAGGTTTTTATTGTAATGAATTGTATAATTGTAAATATGTAGTTGTTAGAGGAAATCTGCGATTTCCAGAACAATTGTATAAAGAGGGCCTACGGGCTGTGAATCGGGGTTAAGCAGCGAATACACAGATTTTGTAACAGAGTATTTTGCAATTAATTGAATGCACAATACTCTTATTTTTTACCTGTAAATTGTGAGTTTGTCGCAGCTCTGATCAGAGAGTTGGGCCCACTCTTCTGATAAGGTGTTGCATTACCTTTATTTCTGTTGATTTCATGTTTTAGTTTGGTTCTGTCACTGTTGTTCCAGTATAATCTTTTAATTGCTGTGAATGCCTTTTTAATTCTGCAATCCATTTTAATTGTTGTTACAATAGTCTGTGTGTTCATTGATTTGAGCCTGTGATCCAATATCAGGTTGTGTGACTGCTCTTGCATATAATGTGTGCGTTAGTCTTGAAATAACTAACGCCCTCAGGTTGATAATTTATGTGGAAAAAGTGTTTGAATATTGTTCATATCTGGACACAAACATTTTGGCGTTGTTGTCGGGGAAGGCTAACAAGGTGCAAGAACACGATCTGCAATTGATCTAAGGGTTGGTATCTCGTCTTGGGGAGGGAATTTACTGCCCTACTTCAAGTCCTGAGCATAGCGTGCTGTTTTTCCTTGCTTTGTTTTCTTTTGTTAAGACCGATCTCTCATCTTAGGGAGGGTATTTGTTACCCTGCACTAAGTCCCATGCATAGTTTTTAGTCTTTCTTTTCTGCTTTTTGATTATTTTTTGAAAGGGCCAACTTCTTGTCCTGGGGAGGGTATTTTATTGCCCTACTTCAGGTCCTGAACTGTGATTTTGTTTGTTTTTTTTTAAACCTACTCTCTCATCCCGAGGAGGAAGCTATCTGTCCTGCTCTGGTTCTTGAGCGTTTTTTCTATTTTGATGAATCCTTCTCATCAATTGTATGAACAACGATCTGAATAAGAGGGGCAGAGGAAGACCCCCAAAGAAAGGAATGGATATGGGAAGGAAGACGTATATTCAGGAGATCATCGAGAAGGCTAAATCTAAAGCATCCTCTTGTGTTGCTATCAAGGTAAGGGTTCAGAAGAGGTCCGAAGGGAAATCGGTTGAATAACTAGCTCTAGCCACAGTACCAAAGGAAATTCTTTCGACGGCAGAAGAAGCAACACATAAGGTATTGGTGGAGGAGAAATCCCTGTTGTCAACAGAAGGGGAAGAAATAGCAAGCAGAGGGTTAGAAGAATTGAGCAATTTCAATTGGGAATAAGAACCTCCGAAAGGGTTTTCATCACTAAGAGACCAAGGGAGTGTTGTGAAGCCTCCTGCAGTTGAATTAAGCAATTCCAATTTGGAAAGAGAGTTCCTGAAGGATTTTGTGTCACCAAGAGACCAGTGGAGTGCGGTGAAACCTCCTACAGTTGAATCACCCCAAGTACCAGTCGCAGAACCAGTTAAAATCCCAGGTGAGTATTAGAGGATATTTATGGCACCTGCAAGTTCTTCTATTGATTTTCCAATTGGAAACATTATAGGTGATCCATCGATGAAGCCCATCCCTTTAACAACTTTACCTAATTTTCATGGGCTTTCTTCAGAAGACCTTGATACATTCCTCTTCGAATTTTACATTGTTTGTAATGGGTACGATTATATCTCCAATGCTCAAAAACTAAAAATATTCCCTGCTACCCTAAAAGGGACAACCTTGTGATGGTTCATGGGTTTAGGAGGGAGAACTATTACCTCATGGGAAGGAATGAAAGAAGCCTTTTTGGAGAAATACCAAGATTACTGTAAATCTTGTGACATTAAGGAGGAAATATTTAAGTTTGTACAGAAATAGGATGAGAACATGGAAGACTGTGTGGAACAATTCAAATATATATTGAAGAGGTCAGGCCATAGTGACTTAAATAAGGATATTCCGAAGATCATTCTTCTTTGGGTGCTTAGGGAAGATTCTCTGCAACTTCTGAACATAGTAGGAAAGGGGGATATTTCAAAAGAAGACTTCGACGCAATCTGCGACTATTACATTCAGTTTTCACGAGGGGCTGCAAGTAGTGGACAAGGAATTCGGTCATTAAATACTTATGGTGGAGGGGTTACAAAGGCTGAAATTGGAAACCTACTGGATAATCTAAGGACTGATATCCTTAGCACATATCCACCCAGATCGACACTTTGCAAGCAAAACAAAAACATATAGAGTTGGAGAAGACTATGGCTATATTCTGCCCACGGTGCAGAAAGAAGCAACCCTTGAAATAATGCCCATTAAACATAGTAGAAGCCTGCGCGATCTGTGAACGGACTCATGCAACCAGCTCGTGCCCTTCCTTTCTCGGACTAAAGGCAGTTTTTCAAGGGGCAAGTGAAGAAAATGTGGTAGACTAGCTGTACTTCATGGGGCCGAAAAAGCCATGGCAACCTCGACCACCAGCTATTAATCCAGGTATGTTTCAGGACCCATCCCAATATTTTAATAATTTTAATATGGGTCCCCAATCTGCACCATTTTCATCTATGTGGTCTCAATATCAATACCCCCCTTGGCAACAATGGGTTCCCCAGACCAGTTCGAATCCTTCATGGAATCAGAACTGGCGTGGACCCTCTCCTACTGTGCAATTTCCTCAATCTATGCCTCAACAAAAACTTTAGTTGCCCTCTAATGTACCTCCTGGAAATACAACTCTTTGACCCCAACTTCTTATCTAGCCCAATCTGAATCCTAATAATAAAGGGGTCCAACAAACATATACTCTTAACCTTCCATATTATAGCATTTCCACCGCAGGACTTAGTGAGATAAACTTATGATCTGGGTGGGTAGTAAATGCTCCTACTTCACCTATTATCACATAACAAATTGACAGTGAAGTTACATAACCAAAACATAGGACAATTGGGGATAAACTAGACCAAAACATAACAAATCAAACACCTCCCCAATCTGTTGCTAATTAGGGTCATTCAACTTCTCCCCCATATCCTGAAAGACTGACCTTGAACAAACAAAACCCTCAGGTAGTGTTTGACTCCCTGGGGGAATTGCAAAATATTTTTGTCAAAATACCCTTATTACAAGCCATGAGGGATGTACCTATATATGCAAAAAATCCTAAATATTACTACTCTAAGAAACCAGGGAAGAAACCTAGGGATCCATTAACCATTCATGTGATGGGTAGATTTTCTGACATCATGTTAGGAAGAATCATGCCTGTGAAATATGGAGACCTAGGAAACCTAATTCTAATAGTACAAATCAATGGGGTTGAAATCCAAAACGTACTGGTAGATTTGGGAGCTGCCATCAATATTATTACCTCCGAAACAATGAATACATTAGATCTCAGAAACATTAAGCCAACCCCTACTATCCTGGAACTAGCAGACAGGTCTACAATTAAACCAGTAGGGATATTGGAAGATGTGACCATTTCGGTGGATTCATGGCATTAAAATCAATGGGGTTGAAATCCAAAACGTACTGGTAGATTTGGGAGCTGCCATCAATATTATTACCTCCGAAACAATGAATACATTAGATCTCAGAAACATTAAGCCAACCCCTACTATCCTGGAACTAGCAGACAGCTCTACAATTAAACTAGTAGGGATATTGGAAGATGTGACCATTTCGGTGGATTCATGGCATTACCCTATGGACCTTCTTGTATTACAGACTCGATCTTTCGTTGGTGGTCATCCATTGATCCTGGGAAGGCCTTGGCTCACAACTGCAGACGCCTACATAGGGTGCCGATCTGGGCATATGATCATATCAAATGGGACATTTACAAATAATCTTACTCTTTACCCTCCTGTGGAACCTAGCCCATCGGAAAAATTATTAACCAGTCAAAAACCTCTACCAATAGAAGAGCCTGACCCTGAAAATGAAGAAGTTAGACCAATCCTCACTATTAGGCAAGCCCTTCAATTCAAAACAGAAACTGAGGACGATGCCATCAACACTTTTATTAATGATCCCAGTTCTGTTTCCAATTCAACTCATCAAATTTTAGAATCTACTATGAGCTGTGAAACACGGGAAAACATTGAACCAGAAGATGAAATTGAAGACATTCCTATAACCTCGTCCCATGATAGTATTCCAATTGAGATTGACCAAGGGAAAACACTCAATATCAACCCTAACCTATTTGAATCCCAAACAAAACAACTCTTAAAAGTCCTGCAAGATCATCAGGAAGCTTTTTCCTGGGACTATACCGACATGAAGGGGATCCCTGCTAATTTATGTACTCATCATATTTATATTAAGGAATATTTTTGCCCTATAAGATAGCCCAAACGGAGAATGAATCCTGCTCTAAAGAAAATTTTCAAAGAAGAATTACAAAAATTATTGGATTTACGTTTCATTTACCCCATCTCAGATAGCCAATGGGTATCCCCGCTAGTTATTGTTCCTAAAAAAAATGGTAAGTGGCGGATCTGTGTAGATTACAGGGAGCTAAACAAGGCAACTCAAAAAGACCATTTCCCATTGCCATTCATTGACCAAGTCCTGGACACCTTATTTGGGAAGAAGTTATTTTCCTTCCTAGATAGATTCAGTGGATATAATCAGATCTAGATAGCCTTGGAAAACTAGGATAAAGCGACTTTCACATGCCCTTGGGGGACCTTTGCATACAAGGTTCTCCCATTTGTCCTGTGTAATGCTTCTGCTACCTTTCAGAGGGCAATTCTGAGAATATTTTCTAATTTGGTCGATGATAGTGTCGAAATCTATATGGATGCTTTTACTCCATATGGAAATTCAGTTGAAGAGGGATTGGAAAATCTTGAGAAAGTACTCAAAATATGTAAGCAGACCCATGTATATTTGAGTACAGTCAAATGCCATATGATGAGGGAAGAAGGGATAGTATTGGGACATTTTCTCTCAGCTATCGGAATTCGAGTTGATCGAGCCAAAGTAGAGGTAATATTACACTTCCCGGTACCAAAGACACCCACACAAGTACATAGCTTTATTGGTTGTACTGGTTATTACAGAAGTTTTATAGAAAATTTTGCTAAGATAGCACATCCACTTTTTCAATTGCTAACAAAAGATGCAGAATTCTTGTGGACTGAAGACTGTGAAGCGGCTTTCACGAAAATTAAGGGACTGATTTGCAAAGCTCCAATCCTTCGAGGACCTGATTGGGCATTACCATTTCACATACATGCTGATGCTTCTCAAACAATAGTAGGAGGTGTTTTAGGATAGCAGGTAGACAAAACACCACATGCAATTTATTATGTTAGCAAGAATTTAATTCCTGTTGAACTGAATTACACGGTGACGGAAAAAGAATTCCTGGTTGTCATTTATGCTATCAACAAGTTCCGGCATTACATCACTGGGTATCCTACTTTTGTACATACTGATCATGCAACAATCAGGTATTTGATGAATAAACCTATCACTCCTGGCCGTATTACAAGATGGTTGCTATTGCTTCAAGAATTTCATATTACAATAATAGACAAACTAGGAAAAGACAATGTAGTTGCTGATTTCCTCTCTAGAATGGATAACAATGATGAATGCACACCTATAGAAGGTAGTTTTCCCAATGAGCATATTTTTGCAGTTTCTACTAAACCTCCGTGGTATGCAGATATTGCTAACTATCTTGCTACAAGGAAAGTGCCTCATCATCTGTCATGCAGGGAATAGTGAAAAATTATTCATCACAGTGCCTGATATTCTTGGATGGTAGGGTACCTTTTACATACAGGATTTGATAAGCAGATTTGGGGCTGTGTATCTGAGGATGATATTTATGAAGTATTGAAGGATGCCCATGATGGCCCTTGTGGAGGGCATTTTGCAAACAAAAGAACAAGCCATAAGGTGCTAAAAATCGGATATTATTGGCCTTCTATCTTTCAGGATGTGCAGAATTATGTCAGGAGGTGTGATAGTTGCCAACATATGGGGCAGCCTGGTCGAGCTGATGAAATGCATTTATAGGCACAGGTAGTCCTCGAACATTTCGAGAAATAGGCTATCAACTTCGTTGGACCCTTCAACCCACCCTCCCAGCAAAAGGTTCACATTCTGGTCTGTACTGGTTATGTGACTAAGTGGGTAGAAGCCAAAGCTGTCGCAAAAGCAACAGAGCAGGTGGCCTCAAATTTTCTATTTGAGGAAATTTTTTCTCGTTATGGTACTCCAAGAGAGATTGTTTCAAACGGAGGAGCACAATTTACATCACACATGATATCAAAGCTTATGCAGAAATATGGAGTCAAACACAGGGTGACATCTCCATACCATCCCCAGGTGAATGGACAAGTAGAAAGCACAAACAAGACATTGGAAAATATATTGACAAAAACTGTGGCATACCATCGTCGAGATTGGGCTCAGAAGCTGCCTGAAGCTCTCTGGGCATACATAACAACATGGCGGAACACAATTGGGTTTTCACCATTTGAGTTGATTTATGGGAAATCCCCGTTGTTTCCAATAGAGTTTGAAATCAGTACGCTCAAAACAACTCTTGAAGTTGGTTTGGATCTGTCAGATGCCCAAAAACACCGATTGGCCCAGCTCAATGAACTAGATGAAATCCGCTCAATGGTTGTCCAGAGAACTACTGCTATTCAACAGAAGAGAATGAAATGGCACAATAATTTGATCAAGAACAAGGTGTTTCAGAGGGGAGATAGGGCACTACTCTATGACTCCCGCTTTAAGGATTTTAAGGGAAAGCTTTGCACTCGCTGGATGGGACCTTACGAGGTGGATGTTGTATTTGATAATGGAACAGTCAGGCTAGTCACAATTGACGATACATGTGCTTCATTCATAGAAAATGGACATCGCCTGAGATTATACCACCGCCCAGCCTCTAAGGATGCTTTTATTAAACACCTCTCTGAGAAATCTAGTTTGAAGGTTATTAGTGCAAAGAAATCTTCCTCTGCATCCTCGCTCTAAATAAATATATATATATATATATATATATATATATATATATATATATATATATATATATATATATATATATATATATAATAAAAATAAAAATAAAATAAAGAAAGAAAGAATAAAGAATAAATAATTATACTGTTACTATTTATTTTGTTGTCTTTTTGTAGGAGTTACTACAAAGGAGTAATGCTTTAAAAATCAAATTTTTTTCTAAATATCGATTGCTGCTACTCATGATGCTGTTACTCGGTTGCTGCTACTCATGATGCTGCTATTCGGTTGCTGCTACTCATGATGTTGTTACTCGATCGCTGCTACTCATGATGATGTTACTCGGTTGCTGCTACTCATGATGCCGCTACTCGGTTTCTGCTACTCATGATGTTGTTACTCGGTTGTTGCTACTCATGATGTTGTTACTCGATTGCTGCTACTCATGATGCTGCTACTTGGTTGCTGTTACTCTCACTGTTGTTACTCTGGATGTTGTTACTCGCACTGCTGTTACTCTGGACGCTGTTACTCTGGATGTTGTTACTCGCACTGTTGTTACTCCAGATGTTGTTGCTCTGAATGCTATTACTCACACTACTGTTACTCCGGATGCTGATACTCGCACTGCTATTACTCCATATGTTGTTACTCCGGATGCTGCTACTCGCATTGTTGTTACTCCATATGTTGTTACTCGCACTGTTGTTACTCCAGATGTTGCTACTCGCACTGTTGTTACTTCAGATGCTGCTACTTGCACTACTGTTACTATAGATGCTGTTACTCCAACCGAATCATTACTGCGCCGTCATCCTACCAACCGTCACTTCATCTAGGTAGACCGCCAGGTACGCCTCCACGTGAATTTTACCAATTTAATTAAATATCCCATGTGAACACATTAATGTCGTGGATGACAAGTTTTAAGTTTGGGGGGGGTGCCGTCATAATTTAATGACGACGTAATGATGATTTTGTAAGTCATTATTACAATACCGTGTGTGGTACACCTTACGATCCTTATTAATACTCCGTATAATTATTAAATATACATTAGGATCCGTAACATGTCCTTTCCATTTCATATGAAATAATTACCATTCTATTCATTGCACTTACCATACTTTTTCATGATTTTTCTCTGTTTTCAAGAATTACCATCCATATTTATCGTTACCACCATTCATTTTCACCATGCTGTTTTTCCAAATTTGGTATCCACTATTATGTCCAACAGTCTGCAGTTCCAAGAAGTGTTGTTACAGTCCTCACAGTATGGGCGGACTGGTTGTGCAACATGAACCTAAAAATACAACTTCGGTCCGCAGTAATCCAGAGGTATGGAAAATATTTTCCAATGCAGGGTGGGATACCTATTTTGACAGATTGCAGGGGTTTGACAGGGAAATCACAATGGATTTCGCGCTTAAGTTGGATGAGAATGGCTTGCGGGTCAGAGGATTAGAAATTCCTGTCACAGAAGAGATAATTGCAGAAGTTAGCGAGCTGAGACAACAAGGGAAACAATGGTTTTCTCAGAGAGTTTCCCTCCCGGAGTTTCCCGAATTATTTTTCAGGCAGGAGAAAGCATCATTCAATTGGGAAGAGGATATGAGTGCAAGTCTGTGCTGTATCCATGGACCAAAGTGGTAGGTTTTATAATGAAATACATAACTTGTGAAGGCCGGGTCACAACTCTGTTTAAATACCATTTTAAAATTCTAACCTGCCTTCGATTTCCATAGGCTCAGGTGCATTCCTTAAACATGCCCTTCTTCCTATTGAAATAGTTGCAGCACATGCCACAGTCCGCTCGACGTTCGCGCCAGATGCCGGCAGTGCTCTCCAACCATGGATTGGTGCGTTTACTGGTCATGCATGCAATAGTCAGATTTAGAGTTTCTTGGGCGGAAATCTGTGGATCATCAGAAGAAGAGATAGCAGTCGTTATTGCTGTTAGAGAAGAGGAACCAATCTCTCTGGCTGGTTTAGCAGAAGAAGAACATTCGGAGGAAATTGATCAAGAGGAACCCGAATAAATGGAAATGGAGGTTGATCAGGAGGAACCCGAAGAAGTGGAAATGGAGGTTGATCAGGAAAAACCTGAAGAAATGAGAGAAGAGGAGATAATTGGTGACATAGTCGAGGCTGCCACATAAGAACCAGCCTTGCCTGAGGAGCCGAAAGATGAAGGAATTATGGATATAGTGCAGGAAGTCGAGACTGTCATACAGTTGTCGAATTTTGTCAATGAAGAACAGGGAAGTAGAATGTCAAACAGAGGGATGGTAAGTGATGTTATTTTTCAAGAAACAACATCACCTGCCCAAGCAGATATGGATATTGAAACAAGTGGTGGTGTGACACAAGAACCACCCCCGATTCAGCTAGAACAGGGAAACAGGGAAGAAATCCCTGAAGAACAGAAAGATAAAAGAGAAATAACCCACGAAGTTGATATTGTCCCACAAGAACTAGTATTGACCTTAGAGGAATAAATAATGCACAAAGGTCACGAGGATCGAAGGGAAATAACCCTCGGAATTGACACTGTGCCACAAGAACCAGCGTCGACCCCGACTGAAGTAATAGTGCATGAAAATCCAGCCCAAGCTGGAAACAAGGATGATGAAGCTATTCCCCACTCTCTATTCCAGTCCATGATGCCTAGAAGGGTGAGGGGATTCCACTCACCCCAACGATTAATGAAGGAAATATTTGTTCCACCGGTGTTTAAGTTTGTCGACCTAGGAGAGGACATGGCCAATATCAGCCCAGTAATTCCTGTGGAAACACTGGAACATGGAGTGGTCGACGGAAATTTTGACTAGACGACAGGATTCCCTAAAGTAAATGTAGAGGGAAATGCCCCTGAAGATAGGGAGCCCAGCTAGAAAGACCTAACAGAAGAACTGGCTGATAATACCGGCAGAGTTTCGCCACCTCCTGAGCCTATTATAGGCCCAGAAAATGAATTTCTTGTCAAACAGGAATGGATTGAACAGTGTGAGAGGAGAAGGTTACCTCTCAAGAAAAGGTATCAGTTGCAGTTCAATGAAACCATGAGATTGAAGAGGGAGGTTAAGGAGTTGAAGAGACAAGTTTCCCGGTTGAAAAAGAAGGTAAAATTTTACAAATGGAGGGCAGTAAAGCCAAAAATTGAAGTCTCCTCCGCAGCTACACAGACTGGTCCGATTGAACAGTTGTTTGAAGGTTGGGAATTTTTCTTGGCCGCCGAGATCTAGAGGTGGCAGTCTGTTGCGAATGGACATAAAAAAGAGACAATGTGGGTTTGAGATCAGGATACATAGACCAGCTAGATAAGGTGCGACTCAAGCAAGCTAAAAAAAAGGCCAAAAATAGAATAATTGGAAGAACAAGTGCAGCTGCTGCAATCAGATAAGGAGAAGATGTTCTCCCTGGCACATCAGGTAATGGCCTGCAGACCTCCTACACATAGCTATGCCTTATTCCTTCATGAACAATTTCTTTTCTTTTGTCTTGAAAGTATATATAAGGATATTTGGCACGAGATTGAGGACCCCATTCAATTTCTCCGTATCTTAAAAATTCATGATATCATAGGACAACACTTAATGTGCGAGCTCTACATGCATGGTTACTTTTTATGGCATGATCGGTCTTTTAACCCCATTCCATTCATGGGGGAAATTCATTTAAGAGCTTTTGCCTCCTACACCATCAATCAGATTAAATGGATAAAGGCCTATGATACGTTTGAGGAAAACCAAGTCATAAGGCCGCTAATGATGAGGAAGGATCATGGCCACTCAGCAAATATTTATAACAAGCATTTCACCTTCCTACAGATTGAGGGGCATAGAGAACACATGTTAACAACCCAGAAATGGTGTGCTGACCTCTGTGTCAGACATATTACAATGTTCCATAAGGAAGTGTTGGATAGTTTTCAGAGGAGGTGGATGTTGTCATCCTCAACCGTCAGAGGACGAGAACCATTTGGAGCACCTAACTTTGCATGGGCTCTAGAGAGGATGTCACGTTTTGTAGCATGCATTCAGACCTGTGGGGTCAGATGGATGGGGCCGAGGTTTCAGTTTCCCCTTATTTGGTTGCTAGCTGAGCAATATACTCCTACATACAACGTTGACCCAGACTGGTGGAAGGATGTTGTTTTGACGGAAGGTTATAAACCCCCCGAGACAAAAATGGCTAAAGAATATGATCTCACACAACTTCATGCCAGTCACAGTCAGTCCAACCCAGATTTGAAGAGATGACGAGCTACATGAGGACATGTAGATAGACCAGTTGGGGGGAGATTTTGGGTACCAGATTTGTATACTTTTCTCTCCCATATTCGCCCACCTTTCTATCTATTTGTATCATTATTGTTTTTAAACACACAAGGTAAACCCCTTTCTTTTATCTTACATGGGATATTTGATTAATGAAGTAATAGTCAAGGAGGTTTTACCTTTTTCAAACATTAACTCTGATATTTTTATAGATTTGGAAAAAGCAAGAAGATTACAGCTATAAGTCATGGAGTAGCTCCTAATTTCCAGCGTTGCCTTCACTTGCTACTACAGCGCAACAGACTTCGTTTCACCCCAACAATATTTCAGGCTTTTTCATGGTTTCCTTTTGGAAATTAGGTTGTTGTTGTAACGAATTGTATAATTGTAGATATGTAGTTGTTAGAGGAAATTTGTGATTTCTTGAACAGTTGTATAAAGAGGGCCTGCGGGCTGTGAATCGGGGTTAAGCAGCGAATACACAGATTTTGTAACAGAGTATTTTGCAATTAATTGAATGCACATCACTATGTTGTTTTACCTATAAATTGTGACTTTGTCGCAACCTTGATCAGAGAGTTGGGCTCACACTTCTGATTAGGTGTTGCGTTACCTTTCTTTCCATTGATTTCATGTTTTAGTTTGGTTCTGTCACTGTTGTTCTAGTATAATCTTTTAATTTCTATGAATGCCTTTTTAATTCTATAATCCATTTTAATTGTTGTTACAATAGTCTGTGTGTTCATTGATTTGAGCCTGTGATCTAATAGCAGGTTGTGTGACTGCTCTTGCATATACTGTGCGCATTAGTCTTGAAGTAACTAACACCCTCGGGTTGATAATTTATGTGGAGAAAGGGTTTGAATATTGTTCATATATGGACACCAACAGGTGGAGCACATTGAGGACTTCCAAAAAATGAATATAAGTGTAAATAATATTCTAGAGGAGCATAGTATTGATGTATTCATAGGTACTTTAAAGGATAACATCCAAGATGAGGTTCGCCTTTGGGAACCTGATTCATTGGAAAAGGCATTCAGGTTGGCAAGAAAAATTGAAACAAAATTATGGAGACAAGGAAGCCTACCACTCAAAACTATAAATATGGAAGTGTTGTTACTCTTATCCTTCCAAAACCTACAAGGTTGACACCACAATAGTTAGAAGAAAAAAGAGAAAGAGGGCTTTGTTATAGTTGTGATAGAAAATACACTAAAGGTTATAAGTGTGACGAGAAGAAATTATTTTACATAGATTGTGAAGAGGAGGAAGAAAAGGAACAAGAAACTTCAAAAGAAGAAGATATACACCAGGAACCAACCCTAGAGAAATAAGAAATGAATATTACCATATCTTGTAATGCATTGGCAAGAATTACGACTCAAGCTCTCAAGATAGAAGGACATATCAAGAAGAAAAAGGTAATCGTGCTGATTGACTATGGTAGTACCCATAATTTTATTCATTGTAAGATAGCCAAGGAATTGAATTGCTTCCTATATCTAGCACCAGAGTGTCAAGTGATGGTTGCAAATGGAGGAACTATAAATTGCTCTGTAAAGTGCCATAATACCAAGCTAACCATGGGGGAATATGTATTGAATAGTCCAATGCTTTCCATTCCAATGGGTGGTGTTGATGTTGTATTAAGAGTCCAATACAATCTTTGGGTACGATAACTTTTAATTTTAAAGAACTTTACTTGAATTTTTTTGGGAAGGAAAGGAAGTTGAATTAAGGGGTATCACAGGAAAACTAGGACATATAATCAAATCTAATGGCATGACAAAGCTTCTAAATAAATAACACCGGGGCGTAATTGCACAATTATGCTCACTATAGGTTCAAACATCAAAATAATATATTTCTCTAGATCACCAAAAAGTCTTGGACAATCATTACAAGGTATTTGAGACTCCCAAAGGCCTCCGACCTATTCGTGATCATGATCATGCTACTCATTTGATTCCATGAAGTGCTCCTCCAAACATCAGGCCTTACAGATATCCCTATGCCCAAAAGAGTGAAATTAAGTGTATGGTTGGAAAAATGCTAGAGGTCGATATAATTCAACCTAGTAAAGTTCTTTCTGTGCTCCAATAGTATTGGTGCACAAGAAGGATGGATCATGGCACATTTGTCCGAATTAGAGGGAGCTTAAAAAGCTCACTATTAAAGATAAATTTCCCATTCCTATCATTGATGAATTATTGGATGAATTACATGGAGAAATTTACTTCACTAAGTTGGATCTTCGTTCAGGATATCATCAAATTAGAATGAAGACTGAAGACATTCCGAAAAAAACATTTAGAACTCACGAGGGACATTATGAATTTTTGGTCATGCCTTTTGACCATACGAATGCACCTTCTACATTTCAAGGTCTGATGAATTCCATTTTCGAACCCTTCCTTAGAATATTTGTGTTAGTATTTTTTGATGATATACTAATTTACAACAATTCTTGGAAGGATCATGTTCAACATGTTGATAGGGTGCTCAAACTATTGGAGGAGAAACAATTATATGCAAAAACCTCCAAATGTTTCTTTGGAGTACAAGAGGTGGAATATATGGGTCATATTGTATCTCATGAGGGTGTTAAGGTAGACCCTAATAAAAGTAAAGCCATTAAGGAATGGAAAATCCCCACAACCATAAAGAATTTGCGAGGATTTCTTGGGCTAACATGATGTTATTGCAAGTTTGTTAAGAATTATGGGAGAATAGCTACACCTCTAACAACATTACTGAAGAAAGATGCATTTTCTTGGACTTCATAAGAAACTAAGGTCTTTGAACATATTAAAGAAGCAATGTTCCAAGCACTAGTCTTAGCTATGCCAGACTTCACAAAAACCTTTATTGTGGAATGTGGTGCCTCAGGAAATGGAATTGGTGTTGTTTTAATGCAAGAAGGAAGACTCGTTGCTTTTGAAAGTCGTCTAATCAAAGGAAAGTATTTACACAAACCTATTTATGAGAAGGAAATGTTGGCAATGCTACATGCACTAAAGCAATGCACGACCTTCCCTAATGAGAAGACGCTTCAAGGTAAAAAATTATGGTGATAGTCTTAAAATACTTTTTGGAAAAATATTATGTTTATAAGAGCATCAAAAATGGGTCACAAAGATGTTGGGTTATGAGTTTGAAATCCTACAAAAAAGGGAAGCAAAATGTTGTTGTAGATGTACTCCCAAGAAAGGATGAGGATGTGGAAGCATTGCTTTGTGCCATTTCTATTATCCAACCGGATTGGACAACTGAAGCAAGGGATGAATGGAAGAATGACGAAGAAGTGCAAAAACTCATTCAGAATTTGCACCAATATCCTAGTACATATGATACATTTAGCTGGAAAAATGATTCATTGTGGTACAAATATCGCTTATATCTTTGTAAGAATTCCCAAATAAAATAAAATATTCTTTTGGAATTTCACACCTCTCCCTTAGGAGGGCACTCGAGATTTTTAAAAACTTACCACAGGGTCAAGAAGGATTCTTTATGGGATGGCCTTAAATTTGATATTCAAAAGTTTGTGGTGGAATGCTTGGTTTGCCAACAAAAAATGTTGAGACAATTAAGACCCCAGGTTTGTTACAAACTTTATCCATTCCAAGTCAATGTTGGGAGGAGGTTCCAATGGATTTTATCACAGGTTTACCCAAGTCTGAAGGAAAAAATGTCATCATGGTGATATTTGATAGACTTACCAAGTATGCACACTTTTTTGCATTATCTCATCCATTTAAAGCTAAAATAGTTGCTACTGCATTTATGGAAACAATTCAAAAGCTGCATGGAAACCCAAAGATTATTGTAAGCGACATAGATCCCATTTTTACTTGATATTTTTGGACAAAAATATTTTCTTGTTTGGGTACTCAATTAGCTTATAGCTCATCTTATCATCCTCAATATGATGGGAAAAGTGAGACAATGAATAAATGTTTGGAAGGATATCTTCATTGCTCTGTATCTGATAAAAAAACACAACGGGTCAAGTGGTTACCTTTGGCTGAATGGTGGTATAAAACTTCCTTCCACACTGCAACAAAAATGACTCCATTTTTGGAACTTTATGGATATCATCCACCTTCCATCACATAATCTTTAAGAGAAATTTTCAAGGTTCAAGCAGTTAAAGATCACATCGAGCATCAACAAAAATGTCTCCAACTCTTAAAGGATAACGTCACTTTGGAGAAGAATCGAATGAAACAACAGGCAGATCAACATCACAACGAAATAATTTTTGATGTAGGTGACTAGGTATTTTTACGACTATAACCATACAAACAAATGTCCCTCAAGCAAGTTAAGAAGGTTAATAAATTATCACCAAAGTACTATGATCCTTACAATGTGTTGCAAAATTTTGGTACTATGGCATACAAATTGGAGCTTCTTGCACCTTTCTGAGTGCACCCAATTTTCCATGTTTCATGCTTAAAGAAGGTTATAAGTGACAAGCTTCCATTTCAAACAATATTTCTAGAACCTGACGTGGAAGGAGAAATCATATTGTAACCTGAAGTGGTCATGGAAACAAGAACTTGACAACTACTAAATCGATCAATTTCAGAGTATCTCATCAACTGGAAGAACTTACCCACCGAATATTTGACATGGGAGGATGATAATTTTATACAGAAGCATTCAGAACTACTCAAGCATTGAGGACAACACTCTTTTGAAGGATAGGGGCATGTTAGGTCCCTATAATACTAGTGTATCCCCTTATTGTTATTGTTAGTGTAGCCCCGTTATTATTGTTGTGCCCATGTAGTCCCCATATTGCTATTATTGTGCCCCATAGAAGCCCACTATTATTATTTTGTTCCCTTACATTATTATCATTAAGTCAGCTTTGATTATATTGTGACCCCTTAGACTCCTATATATATAAGGGAGGTTTTGTCATTTGAATCATCCAAGAATTTTTCATTTATGTAATGTAAAGGAGGTTTCCCCTTCGAAGAGGATATTTTTTAAGTCGTTGATCTATTATTTCTATTGTTTTGTGAGTTGGTTGTAAAGCACTCCCAGAATCCGCAATTTTTTCCCTCAGTCCTGCCTGAACTACGCACTGCGCAGTCTTAGGGCTCAAGCTTCACCCTTGGCTACCTGAACTGCACAACTAGATAGTCACTGGGCCCTCTGTCTTAGCCTATCATCTAGTTCTGACTCAGTTAATGGATCAAAATGCACTATCTTAGACTAGGGGGTTTTGAGATTGATGTCGTCTCATCATGAGTGAATTGCAGATGCAATTAATCTATCATGCCATGTAAAGATGATCATGAAGGAGATGAAGGAGGGAAGCATGTTGAAATACACACTTGTAGCTCAACACGTAAGTTGATCAATCAATAAAAGTGAAGGGACATTAGTTTGCGACTAGCATCCAAGACTTGAGATCATTGAAGATGCGGAGGTGAAAATAAGAGAATTCTCAACAAGACATTCAACACTCAACAATAGCAGTGGCTTAACATTGCCACATCATCAAGTAGTCCATGTCAGCAAAGTCATGTCATGTCATCATGAGTGGTCACATGCCACACCTTGTGGTCAATGATGTAGCATATGTTTCAGAAATGTATTGTAAATCAAAAGTCCAAGGGACATGTGTGGAATACGAAGAGTCATGCAAAGTTAAAAATTCATAGGAATTCAAACAGATTTGAGGGTAGATGAAGAATCACAAGGAAGGTGAAGCATCACCTCCTCATTGTGATATATACTCGCTCATTGTAAGAGCAAAGGAATTTTCTCCTTGGCTCCTCCCACAAAGCATTAGAGAGATAAGTTAGTTATTTTGGGGAGAAAGGAGTGGCTCCAATGTTGCACTATTGGAGCTAGTGATGTTCATTGTATACATGTGTCTTGGAACTTTTACTTCATAAAATAAGCCTTCTAGGCCAACACGTTCTTCATGCATGTATTATGAATGTTTGTAAGATTATTTTGCGGATGTTTGTACTTCATGTTTGCTTTCACCTGTGCTAGGATAGTTGAACTATTTCAATAATTTTAGTACTTATCCAATTGAGAATGTGTTGTAATGGTTGTTATTATTGTCTCATCCTTGTGGACCACTCTGCGGGATGTTAGAATAATCTTTCTCATTTGTTGGTTGTAACGACTGTCATATCTCTTGTGGACTATTTTGCTGAATGTTAGATGAATCCTTCAGGTTCATGTGTTTCTCTTCTTGGGTGGTACTATTACCTCTCTCTTAGAGGATAAATTTTATCCCCTATCCACAATTGAATAACTTTGAAACATATACAATTGGACACTCACCAGGCATATATTCTTGCTTTTCTAATGCACTATTGCATCTCTCTCTCTCTTGGTGACAGTTAGAGCCAAGGAAAATATCTAAGAACTTGGAAACCGAGCCTTTATACCTCCTACGCCAAAAAATGTGAGGTCTAATTAAGAACTATTATCGGGGAGATCCCATGAATGTTGGTGAGTCCAACATCGTCAACGAATGTGCATGTACTTTAGGTCTGAATATTAGAATTCGGTCTGCACTCCCTGCATGGGTGATTTTGTCCATTATTTAGTCTCTTTGATATACCAGTTTCCTTTTAAAAAAGGGGGTCTCCTTAGAAAGGTTACTCATGCATGGATACTAGGTCTTGCTCCAAGAAGGCTCAGGGAGCCATGATTTGTTGTGAACAGTCTGTCTCGACACATCCATCTTATTTTCAGGGTGAAAGATATGGTTTATAGCCCTCATGCTTACAGTCATGTGGTATTTTTGTTGTTGCAATTCTACAAGTTTGAATTACCAATGTTTGTGTCAGGACCCTAAGCTAGTATGTCGCCTCGAGCTATAGGCCTTAACATTTGATTTCAGGTTATTCCATCATCTTCATGGTTGGAAAAGTAGAAACATGGTGCGTCCATCCTCTAGCAGAGACAACTCAACAAGGGGAGGTTGTGGGAGGAATCAAGGTGGTGGTTAGAGGCAGGGAGGAATCCAACCCCAACCACGTCTAGCTAGGGGATAGGGTCGTAGATCCACCTATGCCCTAATTCAAGAAGCTGCTCAAGCCTACGAGGCTGATACTCAACCTCAAATCCGACAGTTAATTTCTGGGTGGGAAGCGGACTTAACAACCAACAAGCAACAAGAACATATCTAGAAATGGAGGAATGGTGGGATCTTGTGTCGTACCCTGGACATTCCAAAGTTCTGTACTATCAACACAAACATATTGTTTATCTTTATTGGTTGATGAATAATATTGTTGCTAGAGCCTTGGTGACTCCTTGTGTTGTCCCCTCCAATACTAATACAAAATTCCAGGAAATTCATAAGGAATTTCAGCTCATATGATTTCAGATTCAGTAATAGAATGCCTACCTCAGTTGCATAAAGAAGCATATTCCATGCCTCCTGTTAGCCACCCATAAATTATATCATATCAGGTGGTGGCTAAATGATGTAGGATAGCCTTCAAGAAACAATTTAATTGCTAAAAATGCTGATGCTTAAAGTCTTTTGATAATATCCTATCCTTTGGATAATCGTCACTGCTTTTCCCCTTTTTTCAAACTCAGAATCCTGCTATTTCCCAAGAAAGAATACTGCTGCAAGCACCATTTCCCTTTCTCCCCTCTTCCAAAACTAACCTCAGTTTTTATCCCTCCATTTCCCATGAAAATCCCTCATTTTCATGTTTTTCCCATTCCCCCTTCAACAAAATCTCTTTTATAAAGTTGAAAACTCCTTCTTTGCCTTATCGGAACCCCTCTAACCCTTTGAAAATCATTGAAAAACCATAAAAACCCACATTTTGGGCATATATGGGTCCTAGCCCCTTCCTGCATAAACCCCCGGCCGTATGATCCTCCATGTAACCCGCGGCCCCGCAAACGGGCGCCTAGCCACATAATACATATCCTACCCCGAAAATATTAAAAACCTTATGTTATTTTCAAACTTTGGGTTTGTATTTTTAGATTTCCGCCGGTACAAGTTTTAAATCGTTTCGCACTGTCGATTTGATCTAAAGATCGGATGGTGTGGAGTTCGTCTCTCGGTGGTCCCCGCATTCCACTAACCATTCCAAAAACCGCGCGGTATTCTTCGCACCGCCTTTGGGCGACGACGGTTTTTTCCCGATCGGCAGCGATTCCATACGCTGGCCGACACGTGTCTTGGGCACTGTTCACAAAACCGCCGTCCATCGCGCGTTAACGTTCATACGTGGATACGGCGCGATATTGATGCGTACCGTCCGATCTGATGCTGCCCATCCGACGGCTATCGCTCACCAAAGATGCCCGATAGTTAACCGGGCTACGACGCGGCATCCAATTAATCTCCGTCGTTGATCTGATCTGCAGATCGACGGTTCATATTTCATCGCCCATTTCCGTCGCCCAGTCAACGTTTCCCAGTTTGACTTTCCATTTTCCACTCCCGACCGTCGATCTCGACGTGATCGACGACCCTGATTTAAAATTTTCTTCCACCTTCGCTACGCCTTCTCCCGATCAATCTTGACCGTTGGATGATGCCATCCAACGGACACGCTTCCTCCACATGTCCTCCACAGAAATGAACCTATATATGTAGAATTTTTTAATATTTGTTTGTATTTTGCAGGGTTTAAATGGTTTTCTCGCCATTTTTGAAGAAAATTCGAAGGCAGAGGATGACGATCTTCCTGCTTTCGATTCACCAAAGAAAATCATCACAGGGTGTTAAGAACACGTTTCATTAGTGTTTTTTCAGGCATTGATGCCATATCGCCCCTGCGCAGCCCTGTACATCAAAAAAAATCATGAATCGGGCACAGTCAGAGAGTATCAGTGACGAAGACCAAAATTTATCAGAATAGAGGATTAAAGACAGATTTTATGGGGATTACGGCTAAGAACAATTATTAAAAGCCTAAAAACCCAAGTAAAATACAGTTTAAAGACAATCTTAAGGGTTTTTATCAACAGGAAAGCCTCCACCGCCACATCTGAGGCAAATTGATTCCTCCCAGCTGCTGAAATGCCACCTGTTTCTGAAAGTATTCAATCAAAAGCCGAATTTATTGATCGGGATCAGATATTTGTCTCAAAACGCAGCCGAAGAGTTACTTCTGCAAGGAACTTCAATGCAAGAAATATCTGTAGAGTTACTTCGACGCCACACAGAGCCTCAAATGTCAACAAAAGCTCCCACCGAGCTTAAACTTTATGTAAAAACATTTAATACAGAGTACACCCATGTAAGTTTCTTCATTGAGCCCCTCAAAGGCCAAGAGGTTATTAAATCTGTATTAATTGTAATTGGAGATCTTTTATCAGATCTCACCTCCTCATTCTTCTATATATACTTCTGTAGAAGATGAGTGAGGGGTTGGTTGTTGGTTGTTGTTTGATCACAAGTTGTAATACTGAAACTCTTTGAAATAAATACATAGTCCGTTGAAGTTGAAGAAAAAATTGAAGTCTTGGAAGCCTTGATGATATTGTTGCATGCTTGTTACTGTGAAGGCTCTATCATTGGATCCATGAGCTTGGCTGTTGGTGAAGTATTCTGAACTGTTTAATGTTTTTCCTATGTTTTCATTATATTTTATAACTTCGTACTACAGTAGGATAGAAAGTATTAGGCTAAGAAATGACTCCTGGAAGCACCTTAGACCTGTTCATCCTTCACTGTTTCATGTTTTCTTCTGCTGAAGTATTTTAGAGTCTTTAATCTCTCTCTTTAATCTTCATGCTTGTTTATTTCCTTAATAGTTCGAACAATTGGTTTCAGCATGATTTATGGTTCTCCCTGCTTGTCTGCTGCCACTTAAAAACTGTTATTGAAGTCTCCCTTTGAAGTTCTTTTCTTACAGTGAATCAAAGAGGTCTGTTTTGATCTTGCCCTTTGTCCTCACTTAAACAGTTGGCTTAAAGGTCGTTATAATTATGATCATAGATGTTTTTAGGTGTTCCCTCTTCTATGACTGTAATTATCAGTAAATATTTTATGTTTCGAAGTCATTTAAAATAAAATCTTTGAGGAAATAGGGTGTTCCCCGAATCTTAGATTTCATTTTAAAAGTTGTTTTGAAATTATTATTTGCTTAAAGGTGTGATTTGTAGAATTTATGGTTAGCCCTGTCTATCAAAGAGCTCTTTATTGTTCAAATTATGCTTTCGAATTCCCTTGGTTGAGAATTAAACCTCTCTTTCCAAATCATTAATGTTCATCTCATTCCAAAAAAGAAAGGATCCTGTGGCCAAGTTAGATTTTCCCTTTGATATCCC
Source organism: Pinus albicaulis (assembly GCA_034641835.2). Lineage (NCBI taxonomy): Eukaryota > Viridiplantae > Streptophyta > Pinopsida > Pinales > Pinaceae > Pinus > Pinus albicaulis. The sequence goes on along the minus strand of CM076583.1, from coordinate 593,618,397 downwards.
ATATCCATTGATGAGTTTGTTATGACCTCTTTTTGACTCCATTGCCCAATGAACCAGATATTTCTTTGTCCTATATATCTCTCCTAGGCCTTTCATGTTCTGTTGTATCATTCCAACCCAACCAAAAAAACAAATAAACACCTGCACTTAATAACTAGTCTAAAACCAATATTCTAAGCACACAAGATAAACCTTTGCAAACAAACTTTTGAGAGATCCCTCTCTGAGAACAGGTGGACTAGATCCTGTAACTCTAAAGATTGGTTCTGATGTTGCCTTGTCTTTTGATTTGCCAAACTATCAAAACACAGGACAACAACACCTCCCTTAGACGAAATTTCCAGGTTCTAGTGCAAAAGACCCAACTCCCGTGGACTTGTCCGATGAGTAGTAGCATGTCTTTCATAGTTTGGCTTTTTACTTTTTGCCTTGTATAGATGAAGGTTTCACAGAATTTGATATTATGTTTTAGCTATCTAGTCACAAGGAGAATTAAGAATTATCAGACCTATATAGCTATGATATATAGTCTTAAACTCTTTTGGTTTTGGATGACTTATAATGTGGTATGGTGGCCAACAAACCTGGTTTCCCAATGGGCAGGTTGAGACCACCTAACCATATGGATATGGATGTAACATGCCTATTTTTTATGAAAATTAATGAAAAGATCCTGCCAAGCTTATATGTGTGTGTGACGGCCAGGAGTTCAGAGATGCCCTCACTTTCCATGATTTCATTCAGCTCAAGGGGGACAGCAGACCCCGTAACCATCACAAGGGGAACAGACACTCACATGACGGGGATGTACAACACACTGTAGGCAAGTTCCACTTACTGACATCCAAGTGTTCGACAAACGACTGGGTGGAGAAGTTGGATATATATTTCCAGCTTAATCAGATGGCAGAGCTGGAGGCCATCAAGGTGGCAGTGCTGCACCTAGAGGGTGAGGCCCAGGACTGGTGGTTTCATGGGATGGCTACGCTGGGGCACTCAGGAGTGACAACATATGCTGAGTTTACACAGAGGCTAGTAGAGCGTTTTGATCGGAGGGATCCAGAGGAGAATTTTGTCGAGCTGACAAAGCTCAAGCAGACTGGGAGCTCGGACACATACATCTCAAAGTTTTTGAGACTCTCCGTGATGATCTATATGTTCATAGACGGATTGGCAGAGCCTCTACAGGGATTAGTCAGATCTACAAGGCCGGTGACACTCCATGATACAGTTGGGAGGACTCAGGATTTGTAGGATACACTACCTTGGACTAGAGCTCCTTTTCCCCAGAGACCAACATTCCAGCCAAAGGGGAAGGAAGTGAGGGTTCCACCTCTAAGGGGGAACCACGACAAAGGGTCTGGAGATGATGAGGCTAGGAGAGATCTGAAGCAGATGAGGCTATGTTTCACATGCCAGGAGCCATGGGCACCAGGACACCATTGTGCCGCGGGGAAGGCACATTACATCGAGGTCTTCTCTGACAGTAGTGGGGAAGAAGAGGAGTATGAGGAGATAGAAGCAGGAGGCAACAATACAACACAAAGAGGGGATCATTTGCCACTTCCACCACCAAGAGCCGGAGGTGTAGCTTTTGCACCTACTGGGGGAGCCCTTGCAGCCTTGCGAGGAGTTCCCAAGTACTTGACACTGCATGTCCGAGGTACAGTACGGGGACAACATGTTTCAGTGTTAGTGGACAGTGGGGCCACCCACAATTTCATTGATGCCCAGCTGGTAGAGCGGAGGGGCATACGGACGGAGAGCTTTGATGGGTTTTCGGTACTGGTTCCAGGGGACCAGACCATGCAGTGTGCCAGGTATGTGCCAGCCTTGGCATGACTATGGTGACGTACACCCTGACAGATCACTTCTTCGTGGTGGACATCCGGACACCAACGTGATACTGGGGGTACAAAGGTTGATCACACTGGGGAAGGTCACCATTGATTGGAAGACCTTGGAGATGGAGTGGACATATAAGAAGAGTGGGAGGCATGAGAAGATTCGGGGTATGCACACCTACCCACCACAGACAGTTTCAACACATCGGATGGAGGCAGATTTTCGGAAGGTGGAGATAGATTGGGCAGTGGAGTTGCGTGTGTCAGAGGCAGGATATACGGGGTAGGTCATACACCCAGATGTACAGTCCATTCTAGACAGGTATGCTACGATTTTTGGAGAGATACCACCAGGGCAGCTGCCAGATCGGGGGTTTGAGCACACGATTGAGTTGGAGCAGGGCATACAGGCTATCATCACTACAACCTATAGGCATCCTAAGGCATATCAGGATGAGATTGAGAGGGCCATCCATGAGCTCTTAGCTCTTGGACACATCCAACCCATCACGAGCCTTTTTTCTTCTTCTGTAGTATTGGTGAAGAAGAAGGATGACACATTGAGGATGTGCATTGACTACCTGACCCTAAACAAGAATACCATGAAGAATTGGTACCCCATCCCACGGATCGATGAGTTGATGGATGAGCTGAGAGGATCAAAGTTCTTCTCTAAGATTGATTTGAGATCCGGGTACCATCAGATTCACGTGAGGGAGCAGGACATTCCCAAGATCGCTTTCAGGTGTCATTACGACCATTTTGGGTTCTTGGTGATGCCCTTTGGGCTGACCAATGCTCCGACCACATTTCAGACATGCATGAATCACATCTTCCGCAGTCACCTGAGGAAGTGGGTATTAGTGTTTTTTGATGACATCTTGATTTACAACAGGACGTGGGAGAAGCACCTCTAACATATAAAGGTTGTACTGCACATCTTGGAGGAGCAACAATTTTATGCTAAGCTCTCCAACTACGAGTTTGGGTTGACAGAGATGCTCTATCTAGGGCACATCATCGGGATGGACAGAGTGAGGGTCCACGAGGAGAAGATCAGGGCCATTAGGGATTGGCCAGAGTCGAAGAATGTGAAGGAGCTTCGGGGATTTGTGGGTATCTGCACCTACTACCAGAAGTTCATCCCAACTTGCAGCACCCCTTATGGATCTCACCAAAAAGGGGGCATTGAGTTGGACTGATACAACACAGAGGGATTTTGACAGCCTCAAGGAGGTTATAAGTAGTTGTCCGGTTTTGGCATTGCCAGATTTTAAACAGCCTTTTGTCCTGGAGTGTGATGCATCAGGGGAGGGGATAGGCACAATTTTGATGCAAGGAGGCCATCCCATAGCTTTCGAGAGTCGGAAGCTGCTGCCACATGAGAGGTTGTATGCTATATACGACAATGAGATGTTGGCCATCATGTATGCATTGGCCAAGGTTCCGCAGTACCTGGTAGGGAACAGGTTCATAGTGAGGACAAACCACAACAGCCTATGATTCTTCCTAGAGTAGAAACAGTTGCAGGAGAGGCAACAAAAATGGGTCAACAAAATCCAGGCATACGATTTTGACATCGAGTATGTCAAGGGGAAGAACAACGTGGTGGCCGATGCACTTTCACGCAGACCGACATCATTGTCCTTGATGAGTTTGGACAAGGACTGGAGGGCTCAACTTCTCATGGAGTACTCCAAGGAACTTTTGCCTGTGATATTTTGGACGAACAAGTGGCATATGACAGGTACATGGTGATGGACGAGGTGATCTACTATAGGTACATGATCTTCTTGACTGAGAGCTCCCAGCTCAAGAAGAAGATATTGCACGCCTCACATGACTCGCCATTATCAGACCACCAGGGGTTCACCAAGACCAATAGAGCCATCATAGACAGGTTCTCTTGGAAGGGCCTCAAGGAGGACGTACTCCAACATGTCAGGAAGTGTGAATTTTTCCAGTGTAACAAGGGGGAGATGAACCATCCGGCAGGGTTATTGAAGCCTCTTCCCATACCTGAGGGGAAATGGCAGAGTATTTCGATGGATTTCATTACAAGGTTGCCCACTGTGCACGAAAAGGATTTCATATTTGTATTCATTGATTGGCTGACTAAATATGCTCACTTCTTCGCCATATCAGCACGTTACATTGCAGCACAGGTAGTAGAGTTATTCTTCAGGGACGTTTTTAGATTGCATGGTCTCCCAAAGACCATTGTCAGTGACAGGGATAGTCGCTTCATGGGCGGGTTTTGGTAGGAGCTTTTCCGTTTGGTGGGCACTGAGTTGACACTGAGTACTAGTTACCATCCCCAGACAGATGGGCAGACAGAGATAGTGAACAAGTGGCTGGAGGGCTACTTATGTAACTATGTCAGCGGACAGCAGAAGGCATGGTTGAGATGGTTTCACTTGGGGGAGTACTGCTACAACAACACTCATCATATGTCCATCGGTATGTCTCCATTTTATGCATTTTATGGGTATCATGATTTATCTTTTGCTAACATGATTTTTGGTGCTAGCAAGGCTCCTAGAGCCAAGGATTGGATCCAAGAGAGTTAGCATATACTCCGAGCTCTCAAGGATAACATGGCTACAACACAGAATCAACAGAAGTTGTACATCGACAGGGGACGTGTTGAGAGGCAGTTTGAGGTAGGGGATTTTGTCTACCTACGCTTGTAGCCATATCAGCAGTACACGATGAAGCAGAAGGGGGCTAAAAAGCTCAAGCCTCATTATTATGGACCATACAGGGTGACACACAAAGTTGGAGAGGTTGCATATGAGTTGGAGTTGCCCATTGGTAGCAAGATTCATAACATTTTTCATGTGTCGTGCCTGAAGAAGGCACTAGGACAGAAGGTGACTGCAACAGAGGAGCTTCCGCCCACCGATGAAGAGGGGCATTTGGTGCTACAGCCAGAGGCCATTATTGACACTAAGGAGAGGCAGCTGTGGAGTGGGACAATCAGAGAGTACCTGGTGAGATGGAGGAATTTATCGGATGAGGATGCCACCTGGGAGAGTGAGAAGATTTTGCAGCATCCATCATTACAGTTGCTTGAGGACAAGCAGCGTTTTTCTGGGGAGGACTGTAATATTCCCAATTAGCAATAGCTAATTGGAAATATCATTTTTGAATATTTTACCTTTATAAAATTAAGTTATAAATAAAGTGGGTGAAGAGGGATACTTAACTCACACTTAGGATAAAAAGTATTTCCTAAAATCACTTGAGAGACATGAATAGTTTGCAACGTGGGGCCTAGTGGTCAAGTGGCAGCGTAGGCAGTGTGGGATCAAGCCAGCGCAGAGAGAGATGGACATCGTGGCTCAAGGAGATAGCGCAGTTGATGGTGGGGCCTAGGTGAGAGCAAGGCTCACCAAGCATAAAAAGAGGGAGGGTATCCTCATTTTGATTCATTATGATTATGCATCTATGAGATTTGTCTTTTGAAATTGAGCACACTTGATGTTTAGCAAAGTCTGCACATATTGTTCAGTACATCGGGTGTCTCCGTTCAGAGATCCCAACCTCAGCCTCGAGGGACTTTGAGTGCCTACTCAAGTGAGGAGTTCCATCCTTGTTTTGCCGGAGAGAGTTGCAGCTACCACAGTCAAAGCATTCACTCAAAGAGACAACGCAGTCAGTGAAAGGGAGGACGCAGTCTTGGGAGGAGGTGATTCTGGATTGAGGGTTTGTTGGTGGATTCGGCCGGGATAGTTGGAAAGGGGCCAACCCTTCCCTATTCTAGCATTTTGGAGAAGTCAGGGGCCATTATTTGGACCAGATCATTCAGGGTCAGCGTTCCTCATTGGAGAATAGCGTAGTGCCTCAAGGGAGCCATTTTTGGGGGTCAGCCATTTCTAGAAAGCTTTCTGTGCTTTTCTGGGTATTGGGAGGAGAGGCCATTCCCAAAGTTTCAGAATTTTCCGAGGTGGGGAGCAACCCCAAATATTCAGTTCATTCCAGCAGTAGCAACAACACAATAGCAGTACCAGTAGTTCTAGGGATAACGCAGTCTTGAGGGAGCAACCATTCTGAGTAATTTGCTAAGAGTCTTTCTACGCTTGCCTAGTGCAAGCCGAGGTGCCATCATTCTGATTACCTTTTTACTCATTTCCATTTCTCAGTATTAATAAAATGGCTTAGCGTTCTCCATATTGTCTGTTTTTCTTATGATCTCTTTCTAGTTGTTGTATGTCTTTGTTTATGTGCTTTATATTGATGTTTATTTCCATTTGGGATATTACAGAATCTTTTGTTTTAGTTGGGAACTCTTACAAATATATAAGAGATATTTGTACCATAAGGAATCATTTTTCCAACTAAATGTATCAGATGTACTAGGATCTTGCTGCAACTTTTGAATGAGTGTCCACACTTCTTCATCCTTCTGCCATTCATCCCTTGCTTTGGTTATCCAATCTGGTTGGATAATAGAAGTGGCACAAACCAATGCTTCCACCTCTTCATTCTTTCTTGAGAGTGCATCTGCAACAACATTTAGTTTCCATTTTTTGTAGATTATTTCAAAGTCATAACCTAACATCTTTGTGACCCATTTTTGCTGCTCTTCTGAAGATAGTTTTTGTTCCAAAAAGTGTTTAAGACTATCATGATCAGTTTTTACCTTGAAGTGTCTTCCCATTAGGTAAGGTCGCAATTTATTTAGAGCATGTAGTATTGCTAACATTTCCTTCTCATAAATAGCTTTATGTAAATACTTTCATTTGATTAGACGACTTTCAAAAGTAATGGGTCTTCCTTCTTGCATTAATACAACACCAATTCCATTTCCTGAAGCATCACATTCCACAATAAAGGTTTTTGTGAAATATGGCGTAGCTAAGACCGGTGCTAGGCACATTGCCTCTTTAAGATGTTCAAAGGTCTTAGTTGCTTCAGGAGTCCATGAAAATGCATCTTTCTTCAATAATGTTGTTAGAGGTGCTGTTATTCTCCCATAATTCTTAACAAATTTGCGATAATACCTTGTTAACCCGAGAAATCCTCGCAACTACTTTATGGTTGTGGGGACTTTCCATTCCTTAATGGCTTTAATTTTGTTAGGGTCTACTTTAACACGCTCTTGAGATACAATATGACCCACATATTCCACCTCTTGTACTCCAAAGAAACATTTGGATGCTTTTGCATATAATTGTTTCTGCTGCAATAGTTTGCGCACCTTGTTAACATGTTGAACATGATCCTTCCAAGACTTGCTGTAGATTAGTATATCATCAAAAAATACTAGCACAAGTTTTCTAAGGAAGGGTTTGAAAATGAAATTCATCAACCCTTGAAATGTAGGAGGTGCATTGGTAAGGCCAAAAGGCATGACCAAAAATTCATAATGACCCTCATGAGTTCGAAATGCTGTTTTCAGAATATCTTCAGTCTTCACTCTAATTTGATGATATCCCGAATGAAGATCCAACTTGGTAAAATAAATTGCTCCATGTAATTCATCCAATAATTCATCAATCACAGGAATGAGAAATTTATCTCTAATAGTGAGCTTATTGAGCTCCCTATAATCCGAACACATGCGCCATGATCCATCCTTCTCGTGCACCAATACTACTGGAGCAGAGAAATAACTTTGACTAGGTTGAATTATACCAGCCTCTAACATTTCTGCAATCATACGTTCAATTTCTCTCTTTTGGACATAAGGATATCTATAAGGCCTGTTGTTTGGAGGAAAACTTCCTGAAATCAAATGAATAGCATGATCATGATCATGAATAGGTGGGAGTCCGTTAGGAGTTTCAAACACCATGGAATGATTGTCCAAGACTTTTTGGAAATCTGTAGAAATAGATGATTTTGATGTTGGAACTTCTAGTGAGAATAATTGTGTAATTATGCCTAGTTGTTCTTTCTTCAGAAGCTTTTTCATGACATTAGAGCTTATTATCTTTCCTGGCTTCTCTGCGATACCCCGTAATTCGACTTCCTTTCCTTCTGAAAAAAAATTCAAGAAAAATTCTTGAAAATTAAAAGCTGCCGTCCCCAAAGATTATAACCATTGTACTCCTAGTACAACATCAGTGCCTCCCATTGGAATGGAAAGCATTGGACTATTCAATACATATTCCCCCATGGTTATCTTGATATTATGGCATTTTCCAGAGCAATTTATAGTTCCTCCATTTGCAACCATCACTTGACATTCTGGTGCTGGGTATAGGAAACAATTCAATTCCTTGGCTACCTTACAATGAATAAATTTATGGGTACTACCCGAATCAATCAACACTATTACCTTTTTCTTCTTGATATGTCCTTCTATATTGAGAGTTTGAGGAGTGGTAATTCCTGCCAATGCATTACACGATATGGTCAGACTCATTTCTTCCTCTTCTAGGGTTGGCTCATGGTGTATATCCTCTTCTTTTGAAGATTCTTGTTCATTTTATTCTTCCTCTTCACAATCTATGCAAAATAATTTCTTCTCAGCACACATGTGACCTTTAGTGTATTTGCTATCACAATTGTAGCAAAGCCCTTTTTCTCTTTTTTCTTCTAATTGTTGTGGTGTCAACCTTGTAGGTTGTGGAAGTCTAGGAGTAGGAACACTTCCATCTTTATAGATGTGAGTGGTAGGCTTCCTTGTCGCCATAATTTTACATTCAATTTTTCTTTTCAACCTAAATGCCTTCTACAATGAATCAGGTTCCCAAATGCGAACTTCATGTTGGATGTTATCCTTTAAAGTCCTTATGAAGACATCAATCCTGTATTCCTCTGGAATATCAGTTACCCTTATATTCAATTTTTGGAAGTCCTCAATGTGCTCCACCACTGAACCCTTTTGTTTTAGATTTATCAATTGGCTAAAGAAGGTGTTGTTCTTTGTATCCTCATAGTGTGCTATCATTTCCTGCATAAAAATTGACCAAGTGACAATTTTTTTACGGGAGAAAAGCCATCGATACCATACAAATGTATTTTTTTCTAAATGTAAAGTTGCAATGCGTACCTTTTGTGTGTTTTGCACATTATTGAGATCAAAATATTGCTCCATCTGTAGTATCCATGTTACATAATCCTTGCCATAAAACTTCCTCATATCCATCTTTGGAATATGGTGGTTCTTTAATCCAACATTAGAGTTTATGAAATCATGATTAACATCTATTTTGTTCTCATCATGAGTTTCTTCTACTATATTTTCGCCATTAGGAATCATTTCTTGTATCAACTTTTTCAAACCTTCCATGTCTGCTTTTAGATCATTCTTCATGTTTTCCATGTTGTCTTTCATTTTTTCTTCTATGTCCTCCATATTAGCTTCCATGCCAACCAGCTTAGCTTCCATGCCTTTATTCAAGCCATCCATCTTCGCTTCAATGCCTTTCTTCAAAACTTCCATTTCATTTTTTGTTGCTCTTTGTGAGAGCGAAATTTGGTGCACTTGCTCTTGTAATTTTGATAGATCATGTTGCAATTCTTCATCATCATGAGTCATAGTAGAGTATTCTGAGGGCTTAATGGGTGTTGAATTATTTTTAGGAGGAATTTTAGAACCCAATGCTGAAATATATGCTCAATAGGCCCTTGGAATCACTTGAAACTGATTTTTTTACACAAGACTTATGCAATTCGGAAAAAAAATACACACCTTTTTCTTTCTTTTGAGGAGCTCAATATTGAAACTGAATTATCTCTATGATTTAAGATCTTAAATATCCGAAATTTTGCCCTGAGGTAGCCCTCTGAAGCCTCTTTAGAATGCCATAGGTTTGACCTGATTTGGATTCTTCAAGTCAAGGTTATGTCCAATCTCCCACAATGACCTAATTATGGACTTGTTCAGTAGAGAAAAATTGTACGACTTGCCACGTGTCACTTTTTCCACCTTCGGCCCTGAAATTGATAGACAAGAAACTACAGTCCGTGTACTTGTAGCCTATTTTTATAGAATTCCAATCCGATGCTTAGAGAGAGAGTTATGAATATTTTCCCACGATCACCTCTTTGAGATGAAATTTGGGAGCCTGAAAAAGCCCTAACTTCCACAGATCCCACCTCCCAAAATAATGTGAATCAATTTCTGAATCTTTTCCACGAAGTTCCTCAAGATTTCGGCTTCACTCTATGAAAATTTCAGCTTCTGAAACCTCGTAGAAAAAAAGTTACAGAGAAAATTCCGCGATGACCTGTTTAGGTTAAATTCAGGAGCCTACAAAAAGCCCTAACTTCCACATATCATATTTCCGCAAATATTGCGAACCAAGGTCTGAAATTTTGTGACGATGTTCCTCAGGATTTTGTCTTCGCGCTCTAAAAATTTTAGCTTTTGAACCTTCGTAGAAAATTTTTTTATAGTGAAAATTCCACGATGACCTGTTTTGAGCAGCGAAACCCTAGAATCCAAAGCTCTGATACCAAATGTTGTGAAACCAACTCCAAAAATAGAAGAAAAGAGAGATCAACGCCTTAGAAATCAGCCACTTCGAGGGGGAAACCTCCAATAAATTACATAAATGAACAGTTCTTCGATGCTACAAATGACCAAAACCTCATTCTATATATATGAGTCCATGGGGCCACAATATAATCCTAGCGGACCTAACAATAATAATTTAAGGGCACAATAATAACAATTTGGGGTTACAGGAGTGTTACACAGTAATTTGTCACCATCCCTGAAATCCCCATCTCGCCCATTGGAGGGTCTTTTCAGTGACCAATAAGCAGTGTCATGCCTTGCAAATACCATCATTGCATCCCTTTCCACGAGGACAACATTCCTTCTGTTGATCATTTCCTGAGCAGACATTAAAAACACCTGTTTTTTCCTTGGTGCTGGTAGCCAGTTATTTACTTGCGCCAATGAGGAAAATTAACACTGAGCCTGTGCCAATTGGTGCTCTGTCCCAGTTAAGCACCCGCGCCAATCTTCTTTTGGAAAGTTTTTTAAAAAAGGAGGCGAAGTTTCGATTACAACAACTTCGTGGATGAGTCATCAGGAGTGGTTTCGCCTGAATAACCACGACTTTCCTCCTTTGGCCTCTTGTTTCCACCTTATGGGGAACCTCCCAAGGGATAAGGCCTCCCTTCCACTATTGTAGGGATCCCAACCTCCTCCTCTCCTCTATAAATATAGCCTTCATCCATTGATGAAGGGGCTGAATGGTTGAATAGCTAGTCTCCAAGTTCCCAAGAGCCTAATGCTGCAAGAGCCTTGATTCATTCCCTTAAGGCTAAATCCAAGCAAGGAGATTATTGTGGGGTATAGAAAGTATCCATCTGGGCAGACTTACACCGAGACGTGTTCTGCTAGCGACCCTCCGAAGGAGAATTCAGCGTCAGGGCTATGGTTGTATTCTTCTTTGATTGATTAATGATAAGAGACTATTGGTTATGGTTCCACTCTTGTTGTTTATGATGATGAGTTATGTGCTTTCTGACTGACATATAGTTGCATCTACTAGATTTTACGCTTGCGTTTGTTTTGTTTCTTGCATGTGCAGGTGTCCCATCACGGAGATCGTGGGGATCGTGATCTGCCAGGGCTAAGGAACGGGAGTGCAACTCCCTCCCAGCCCGACGTTGGATTCCAGACAGCCTTCCTTCGGTATGGTCGCAAGGTGTTGTAGTGGAAATCCACTCTGCCGGATAGAGCGATCCTGGAATGGATTATTTTTCAACACAGTCCAGATCGATTTCGGGATCACAGCCTTAGTCTTATGTGCCTTTCGAGATCACGGTACAGGCTTTTGGTCTAGTCGTACCCAGCACCATTATATGGAGTGACCTCAATGATGTTTATCCTCAACTGGAAGCTTTGGGTTCCACCGCCTCTTGCTTTGTTACGCGAATACATTGGCATTTAACAGAACAACGAGTCAACCCTTAGGGATCCTTCCAAGGTTACCTGTTACTTTGGGAGGTAAAACCATCCATATGGATGTGATGGTTGTTCCAGGCCCCTTAGATTTCAATCAGCTTTTGGGGCGTGATTACACCTATGCCATGGGAGCGCTCGTCTCCTCCCTTTTTCATGTGGTGTTGTTTTCAAAAGCAGAGGACGGATCGTGACCATTGATCAACTTTCGTTCTTTGGTCCTGATGTGGCAGCTGGCCCGCCATCATCCCTTCCTGGTTTTTATCCACCCGTTGTATCTGCCCCACCGCAGGTCAACTATGTGGTTACCTACCCCATGCCTGTACTCAGTGATGATACCGTCGTGCATAGTGTGCTGGGGGCATTGGGTCCTGATTTCCCAGATGTTTTCCTTCCATCGGGAGTGGAACTCTTGGAAGCGATGACTTCTTGTTCATTATAACAAGGTTGTCGGAGTAGAGTTCCTTGTCTTGTGTCAAGCTCCTTAAAAAATGAAACAAGGTTGTCAGAGCAGAGTTCCTTGTCTTGTGTCAAGCTCCTTAAAAAATGAAACAAGGTTGTTGGAGCAGAGTTCCTTGTCTTGTGCCAAGCTCCTTAAACCATGAAACAAGGGTGCCTGAGGACAGTTCTTTTAATGTTTCAACCTCGTTAAAACAATGAAACACGTTCCTGTTCAATTCGAGTCTTTGATAAGTTCTCGTAAAATCCCAGTTGAGTCTTTCTTTTGATCTCGTAACTTGAACCTTCACTCCATCTGCCTTTCATATGGACTGAAGCTTGGGGGGCATGTACCTCGAATTGAGTCACCATGCTGGGGGCATGCTTACTTTTTCAAGCATAGTTTGTTTTCCGTTTCAAGCTTGTGTAAAAACCCAACTTGGTTTCCAAGCACCAAGTTATCACATTTTCTAAGCTTGTGTAAAAATATGAAACCAACCTCAAGCGAGTTTCACATGATTTCAAGCTTGTGTAAGTTTAAACCTTTTCCCATTTTTGCATACTTTGTGATTGTCATTTTATCCTTTTGTTTTTCAGATGAGCCTTGGTTTTCTCACTCCATGTTATACCTTTGGCAGATCATATTCCCTTCACTTGGTTGTTTTACCCATTCTGAGAATAAATGAGTGGTCTTGTTAGCTGACATAGCCTTTATTTTTCAATGGTTCACCATTGCGGAACTGAGTTATACCCTTTATACCACTCGTTCATCGGGGAAGTCAACTTTGACTCTTTTACGACTCTCCCTAAACATGAAAATTGCAGGTAGCTTGTGGAACTCCAGACTGGGTCTCAAATTAAACACTGAAAGCTTGACATCTGCCCTTGCGCCTCGACCCTTTTGGTGGGATAGATTATTTACGAAAAAGGAATACCTTAGCCTATCATGACTAAGAGGTTCTCTCAGACGCAGTTTTTTACCTTTTCGGATCTGTGACAATATTTACGAAAAGGGCCTTGCTGGAGTTTTCTTTTCTGCTTTCTTTTCAAAATCTCTAAACATGAAAAGATGCTAATTTCTCTCTTTGTCAGACTCATTAAACCTTGATGACATGAGATCAGTCTGTAATGACTATATTAGGTTCCCATATTACAGCTCGTTAATCACTTTGAGATGGATTATTAGAAGAGACAGACTTATATTAAGCATATGGTATCCTCTTTAAACTTTATTAATAAAAATAAAGAAATTGCCAGAAATGGTGGGGGAAAATGGAACCAGCATCATTGTCGTGTCGGCAGTATGTCGCTCTTGAACATGGCATTTGTCTGCATTCATGTCAGGTTGGGGACATCTCATCTCGTTTTTCACTTGCCTCCGTGGGTTTGGGTGATCCTTTTGACCTCTCATCTGCTCTTTGCCTCGTCATCATGACCTCTGATCTTTTGATTTCAAATACTGCCAAATCCACTATCGTGCTGCCTATATGTTCAAGAGAAGTTGACCTCTGCAAAATTTCAACCTTCCTCTGATTCTCATCTGATCTTGATTCACAAAGACATTATGTTCCTTTGTCTCTTGTCGATGATGTGGGAAACATTATGGCCCACCTTCGATCAGGTCACTTCCTGTCGACTTCAGCTCATTATCCAATAATTTAATCTAGAGACCCCTTTCTAGTACCTTGGAACCTGCATGCCTTAATGGTAGGTTCTTCGCATTCGACGCAAGGTCCACCTCATTAGCCTCCGATCGAGTGATTCTGCGGGTGTTCGACGCCAACTCATTGATTCACATGCCGTAGATTGTACATGTAGTACCTTGAGGACCATTGTCATTATTGGTGGTTCCTCTCGCGTCTGTTAACATCTTTCATCATTGGCTGGTAATCAGATGATGTTCTTGCATGTTCGACTTCAGCTCACATATTCGCATGCTTGAACTGTACTTTGTTTGGGTCGAGATGGAGCGCAAGACCCTGGATTGTGTCTATTGTAATCCAGGCTGCGATTTTGTGGATTATTATGATTTGTTACATGACTCACTGATTGGATGGTTGCGACCATACCTGAGTCTATTTATCGATCCTCACTGGATGGCTGCGTCCATGCCTTGGATCTGGATTATTACATACTCTGTTATGGATGGTTGTGCCCATACCACGTATATATCATGTATTCGAGACATCAGTTGTACTTCTCTACGCAGGTTTTCCGACGGTGGTGTTTTCAGTTGGACACGTTCTCGTAAAGCATTTCACCCCTCTCTCTCTTTTGGGCCTCATGCTTTAGGGGGCATCTGTTACCACGATAAATTTGTCCATAGTTCTGTGATCCCCATCTCGCCCATTGGAGGTCGTTTCTATGACCAATCGTAGTATCCATGCCTTATAAATACCATCATTTGCATCCTTTCCATGAGGACATGGACAAACATTCATACATTGATCATTTCTGAAGACCCTAAAAACACATGTTTTCCTTCGCAGTAGCCCATTATGTACTCGCGCCAATGAAGAAAATTAACACTAAGCCCACGCCAATTGGCGCTCTGTCCTAGTTAAGCACCCGTGCCAATCTACTTTTGGAAAGTTTTTTTTAAAAAGAGGCAAAGTTTCGATTACAACAACTTCGTGGATGAGTCATCAGGAGTGGTTTCGACTGAATAACCACGGCCTTCCTCCTTTGGCTTCTTGTTTCCACACTGTGGAGACTCCAGGAATCATCCCTTCCACTATTGTGGGGATCCCAACCTCCTCCTCTCCTCTATAAATATAGCCTTCATCCATTGATGAAGGCGCGGAAGGTGGAATGGTGAATATCTAGTTCCCAAGAGCCATAAGAACCTTATGCTGTAAGAGCCTTGATTCATTCCCTTAAGGCCAAATCCGAGCAAGGAGATTATTGTCGAGACATCCGAAGAGAGATGTTTGTCCCATCCCCGACAGGCTTTTTCGAGACGTGTTCCATTGGCGACCCTCCGAAGGAGAATTCAGCGTAAGAGCTATGGTTGTATTCTTCTTTGATTGATTAATGATAAGCGACTATTGGTTATGGTTCCACTCCTGTTGTTGATTATGATGATGAGTTATGTCTTCTCTGACTGACATATAGTTGCATATACTAGATTTTACGCTTGCGTTTGTTGTGTTTCTCGCATGTGCAGGTGTCCGGTCATGGAGATTGTGAGGGATCGTGATTTGCCAGAGCTAAGGAACGGGAGTGCTACTTTCTCTACAAGAGACAGCGTTGGATTCCAGGTAAGCCTTCATCGCTAGTTGGTTTATTTGAAATTAGGAACCTGCACTATAGCATGTGACGATTGTTGCTAGACCGTGCAGACTAGTAGGGATGCATATACGTTAGCAGAGTTTACCTCTACAACAAGGAGTACAAAAATAACAATAAGGGCACTATACTAATAACAATAAGGGACTAAACTAGTAATATAGGGACCTAACAAATACCTCCAATAAATACAAAACACTTTCCAAAATATAGAATTTGATAGCTTTCAATTTTATAAATCTTTCTTGAGTATTGGAAAAACCAGGAGGAGCATTCAAATTAAACAAAACATACAAGATATCTGCATACCAGGGAAAATTTAGGAATGATTCATCAATTTGTGGAGTCGCCAGTTCCTCTTGATCATCCAATGAATGGACCATATTAATGTCTAGTGCATGAAAGTTTGATTCTGCCATGAATTTGGCTAATCCTTTCCCTTTAATCAATTTGGTAGGTTTTATTTCCACATCATATTCCAAGATAATAGCTATCCATTTGCCTCTTTTTCCATCAGGACTGTTCTGTGTTAAGATGTCTTTGACTACTACATTGGGCACATAAGCAATAATATGTGAATGTATAATGTAAACTCTAAAATCCTTTAATGCTTTAACCAAAGAAAAAGCGTGCTTTTCCATGATAATGTATTTCAATGATGCATCTCTTAATGCCTTGTTGAAAATGCTATTGGTTTTTCATGTCCTTCACTGTTTTTCTGTAATAAAATAGCAGCAATAGTATGTTCAGAAGCAAAAGAAAAAATTATAAAGTCTTTGGTAAAATCTGGGCTGATAAGGACTGGAGCTTTTGTTAATGCTTTCTTGACTAAATCAAAAGATTTTTTAGCTTCAGTGTTCCATTTAATTTCTGAATCTTTTCTAAGCATGTTGGTTATATTCCTCAAAAGTTCTGCAAGATTGGGTATAAATTTCCTCAAAAAATTGATTTTACCAATGAAAGATTGAAGTTCTTTGAGATTCATGGGATGACTAATTTTAAGTATTCCTTCAATTCTGGTAGGGTCAATTCTAATTCCATCTTGAGAAATAATGTGACCTAACATCTTTCCTTCTTCATGACCAAACAATGTTTTCTTGGGATTCAAGGAAATTCCAAACTTTCTACACTTTTCAAAAAATCTTCTCAAATGTGCTAAGTGCTCTTCATCAGTTTTTTAATCTACAGTAATACCATCAAGATAGATCACAATGAAATGGCCAATTTCATCTGCAAAAGCGATGTCCATGGCCCTTTTAAAAGTAGCTCCAGCAGTCATTAATCTGAAATCCATTTTCACATACATGAAATTACCCCAAGGAGTAGTAAAAGGTGTTTTGTCTTGATCATCAGGATGTATTAAAACTTGATTGTAACCTGAAAAGCCGCCTAACAAAGAGATCCTACTGGAACCTACTACCCTCTGTATATGTGGTCCATTTTTGGTAAAGGGTAGTTGTCCTTGAGATATACTTTGTTTAGATTCCTAAAATCAATGCAAAGTCTGATTTCACATGTTTTCTTTATTGTAGGCACAATTTTGGATACCCATTTAGAATATTTGAGTGGAACTATGATTTTGGATTCATACATTTTCTTGATTTCCTTCTCAACCAAAGGCATCAAAACAGGATTTATCCTACGCAACTTTTGTTTAAAAGGTTTTCGATCCTCCTTGATTGGAATCTTGTGTTGTATGATGTTAGTATCATAAGATTTTAAGTCTTCATAGCTCCAAGCAAATACATCTATGAATTCTTTGAACATAGCTATGTATCTTCTTTTTGTAATGATAGGAAGTGATTTTGAAAATTTTATGATTTTGGGATTTTGTTCAGTGCGTATGTTACACTCTTCAATGTTTGTACCTGTTGGTTCCATTTTGGGTTTCTTGGCTAAATCATTAAAGTAAAATATTTCTTCTAAAGGAACCAGCCCTCTGGGCAAGATATTATCCTTGAGTTGAAGTACTTCGAATTCCTCTTTTTCTGGCTCTTTATGAATTTTTGTTTTATGTACAGTTTTATTGGCTGAAATATTTACATCAGAAACAGCAAATTGTTTTTCTACACTAATTTGTACATCAGGCTGACTGTCTTCTTCACAACCTAGATCTATATTTCAATCTTCAAATTCATCCTTAGATTGTAAGAAACTTTCAATTTGTTTGTCACTACCAAATACTTGCCAATATCTCATGTTATCTGGCACAGAAGGACGATGTTTAACCTCTATTGTGTATTGTTTATTTGCGTGGGGCAATTGACATGTACTTGCTGAAAAGGATAAACCATTTGCTAAGACATTTTGATTTCTGGGGATAGCTGCTAAATCATATTCATCAAATGTTCTTAAGAAATAAAATACAACATTTCTATATGCTCTCAGCCTAGGATGTTTTGCAGCATATTATCCTTTTATTTGTTTTATGACTAACTCGGAAACACCATGGACAGAAATCCTCTTAGCTCTTAATATTTTCAACAATTGTAATAATAAGAGTAGGGATTCATATTCTACATGTTGTTTGTGCACTGAAAATTTAGCCAGTATGAGTGACCTTGTGCATGATTGTTCCCTGCATTATACACCCAAATACCTACCCCTGAGCCTACTTTGCCACATGAGCCATCAAAGCTCATATTCCAAAGAGGTTCATTTTCAAGATCTTGTTGTATTATTTGCATTTGACTGTCATAATTTTCTTTAAGATCATTTTTTGAATGAGTAACCTCTGAATCAATGCCTCCATCATTATAAAGAATGAAAGAGTCAACGTCAGTATGAACAGAGTACAGAGGGTGATTGTTTTGTTTTTCTTGACTACTCACCATGTACTTCTTTAAAGTTTCCCTATACAGTCTTCTTGATTGACCAAACACTGGTATTGTAGCATAATTCATGTCCATTTGCAGGGTCCCTTGTAATTTTTCTCCCCATGAGCATGATAAAATCATGCCATACTTAGGAGGGATGTCAGCTACTACTATATCCATCACTAGACTCTTTGTTGGTATCTAAGCTAGAGTGACACAAAGATCTTTGATAAGACCTAGACATCTAACTTTTCTAGAATCAAATGAGTACAAATATTTGTAGGGTTTAGTGATTTCAAGACCAAGTTTCTCCATAACAGCCTTTGGTATAAGATTATGTGATGCACCTGAATCTAACATGTTATTATGCAGAATTTTGTCATGAACATTAATACTAACATAAAAGGGAGGGACACCTCCTTCTTGGGGTTTACCATCAACTTCTGGCCCAAACAAAATTTTAGGTTGATCATCATTTAAATTAACAGTATCAGTAATCTCCCCTACGTTTATTACCTTTAGGACTTGAGACCTATACACATTCTTGTTGATCAATTTAGTGAGAGGAATAGATATTTTCAATTTAGCAAGTTCATTCCCAATGTTGAATGGTGTTTGAACTTTAAGCAGATTTGAAAAACCAGTTCTTTCCGCGACTACTTTTTGGTTGGATTTAGTTTGTTTACTTGTACTAGGAACATCAGTTTCAGCAATTTTGGCAGGGATATCAACTGTCCTCTTAGTATTGTTTTCCGTGTTCTTCTTTTCTGAATTATTTACATTTTTCTTTGAGTTTTCTATTGTTTTGTTGAGATCCTTTTCAGAGACTTTTTTGACAGAATTTTCTGAATTCTTTTTATTGGAATTGTCTAAGTTTTTCTTACTTCTCAGGTTGTATTGTCTGTGAACTTCCATGATAGCATTCTCAAATCCTTGTTTATAATCATCAGATTCTGCAGATTCTATCTTTGTTTGAGTTAATAAAAATAATCCTTGTTCTTCTTCAGTGAGAAAAACAGAGTCATCTTCATTAATCCCCATTAAATTTATCTGATTTTCTTCTACTTCCTCAACTACTCCTTCATCTTCGTCAGGATAATTCTCTTGGAATGGAGGCCTAATTTGTTGATCATGACCTATTTTCTCTCTCTATCTTATCTGACGAGAGTTTCTTCTAAGATTCTAGTTTCTATTTTGAGGAGCTAGTTGATTTTCTCTGGGAATAGCTCTCTCATTCAGATTAATCCTCTCCATCATTCACTCCATAGTTATTACCAAATTTTCAATTTTAGCATCAGATGTATAAGCTACAGGTTCTTCTCTTATAGTAACTCTTCTCTCAGTTCTCATCCTTGCACCTTTTTCTAATAAGTTGGCTTCTACACTAACAGCATCCCTCTGCATTTCTTCTAAAGTCGATGAATTTCTCTCTGAGTTGATAAGCCATATTTGGGTCAAAACCATCTGGGAATTTAACTAAGACTAAACCTTGTGGCGGTTTCATGTGAGCAGGAAGTGCGTTGTATACACTGTTGAATCTAGTGTAGTAATCTTGAACACTTTAACCTGGGGACCTCTTGATACTTTCATATTCTGATAAAATATGAAGAGGATTTTTCTTTAATTTCCCATCTGTTAATGAATGTTTGATGAAATGCAGGGAGGTCATTAATACTATTTCCATTCAAACCCTTAAACCATTTTCTGACTTCTCCACCTAGACTTTGAGAAAAAATTCTCAATTTGACACTTTCTTCATCAATTTCTTGAAGGTCAAAACAATCGTTCATTTTGTCAACATGTTGTTGGGCAGTTCCAGGATCATTCCCATTAAATTGTGGAATTTTAGATTGGTAATCATGTGGCATAGGTGGCAAAGGTGTTGGAAACACCGATGGAGCGTATTTGGCTGCCATGATTGGTGGAGGTGGTGGAGGAAGGTGAACAATGGATGAAGTAGGATGGATAGTAGGAGAATATGTTTGGCTAAAGGTTTGAGTATGGGGATGAGCAAAAGTAGTGGTGGGGATTGTGGAAGCAGTAGGACTAGCTGACTTAAGATGGAAAATTTGAGAGGTAATTGAAGAAGCTGTTATTCTCAATGCAGTTAATTCTACATATTGTTGAAGATAAGCATCATCAATAGTTGAAGTAAACCCTGTTACCAAATCTTGGAGAGTGTCAAAATACCAGAGAAGTTGAATATCATATTGAATTTGTGCATAAGCTTCTCTCACTGCAATTTGATGAAAAATAGATGGATCAATTAGTGTTTGGTTAGTCCAATTCTTATATTTAGTCCTGAATAAGCCTTGTTCAAAATGTAAATCAAATTGAATGTCTTGTAAAGTGACAAAGTTTTTAGGGAGGGAATTTGATCTATGGAGAACTCTACTACTTGTTTGACTTTCAGTTCTAGGAGTCTTTCTTAAAATCTTCTCAGGATTGTCCCCTATAGGAGGAGGATTTGTATCAGGATGGGATCTAGTAGAGATCCTTTTGGGAGCTAGAAATCAGATCAGAAGCACAGACAAACAGATTATTTTCAAATACCGAAAGAAACCAATCTTACAAAATACTTCTATCTTACAATGTTTTTAACAACTCTAGTTAAATTGATTGTGAAGATTGTTTTTGATTGATATTTTGGTTGGATTAAGGGATCATTTTAAACTATTTCAATTGGGCTATGGAGTCACAACAGGTTGGGTTGTTGCATCAATTTTTCTAGAGCAATTGCAAGGCAAGCTAACTATATTACTGGATCTTTAAAAGATAATGAATTATGGAATGAAAGAAAAGTGATTTCAGCAGTGGTTAAGAAGCAATTAAGTATTTTTTAACCAGACTTCATAAGAGAAACACTTATATTGTAAACATAGCCAGAATACATGTGCTTTATGCAACAAATCTCAATCTTCAGATTTATGTTTTACAATTAGAATCAAATGATACATTGAAAGAAATGCTATCCCAAACATTAAACACGAGTAAAGAAAAGACATCACCGAGATAAAATAGCCACTGAGAATCTTGCAAAATTGTCTTTTATTATTGATGCTCCAGCTCCAAAATTACAATGCTCCAATAGAAAATCTTACAATCTAGGGTCCAACCCCTAATACAGAACATAAATGTAGTATTTAACTAATTCCTAATGATTATTGTATCTACATGGGAAATCTGCTATTTATTACAATAATCACTGAAATTTGACAAATGTGACCACAAAGTGGACACAGTAGATTGACTATGATAGGTGGTCGTAATATCCAAAAGGTCGTTACTGTGCATTTTGACTTGTTGTTGTACTGGCAGATTATAGTAATTTGAGGCAGGTTTGTTGAATTGATACACTGGTTTGCGGAATTAATTGATGAGATGATTTGGTTGTTCTGATAATGTGCTGAGCTATCACCCTTCTTGGTAATCACACAACTTCTCCCATCGCTGTGCATTTGGGATCTTTATTCTGATTAATTTCCATAAAGTTCATCTGTCTCTGAATAATTCATAAAAGTTGGCCTTAACTGGAAAATATGCTTGATTTCATGCTGAATATATAAATCATTATCCATAGCCTCTAGGAAGGCTCTTCCAACCATTGAACCTTTAATCCATGAAAAATTTGTTGTGTATTTGGCAATCTCCTTTAGCTTCTTGACATAATCTGGCTTGTGTACGAGCTTATTATTTATGACAAAAAGAGAAGGCAGTCCTCTTTTGATCAGTGGTTCGATTCTATTGAATAATTTTCTGACACCAATTTGTAGCTGATGACACTTTTCTTCCACCTATGTGACCAAACTCTTTTTGTTGAGTACCTTTTTGAATTTTTAGGATGGTTTTTGTTTTGTCCTCCACTCCTAGTGCTTCCAATTCAAATATGCTCTTAGATTTCAAGAATTTGATGATATTGTTTGTTGTTTCAAGCATCCCTATCATTTCTTTGTTTGCTTTGTCTATGACAACACTCACTAATCCAATTAGATCTCTCTGTTCAAAAATTATTTGGATAGAAGGCCATATCCCATTCATGGAGTCAATAACACTAGTCCAAATAATTTATTTTTCCTGCCCAATAGACTTTCCAATAGAAGCTTCACTCTCTGCCTTGATTAATTTCTCAATATGCTTCTGAGATCTATGTATCTCAATTTCATGGGCATTGTCTGACCTTTTCTTCAAATATTTCAGAGTGTTGATTTATGCTTCAAGATTTTTAATCTCTACTGTTTGAATGGTCATATTCTCCATGGCCTTGGCTAGCTGCTCTGTACCACCTGATGAGCCTGTGGTTGATGGTGTTTTTGTAGGAATGGATGCAATTGGGACAACCTCTAATGGAACAATGGCCATTTATGCTGCTTTCTCCTTTTCTTTCACCAGTTTTTCCATCTTTGTTTCCATCTTATTTAACTGTGAAGGCTGCTCCATGATTAAATTCATCATATCATCTTTCTACGCTTCATTTTCCTCAATGTATTTTGTCAATGGATCTTCAGTTGCTGATAGTTTGAGTTGTTTCCTGAGGGTTACTATATCAAAATTATTTTTCTTCAATATCTCTTCCAAAACTTCTATGTTGGTTGGGTCATACCCAATCTTTATCACTAACTTCTCTAGAGATTTTATTCTAGTATCTTTGGCCAGAGAAGATATGTTATCCATTTTTAGCCAAGATTGAGAATTGGCCAAGGATACCTGCAATTTAGACAAGCTCATGGAAGTGCTGGTCAATGTGGAGGAAATCATCTCTCCAGTTTGTTTATGCATCTCCATTTGGTCTATTGGATGGACTTCTTTCACATAAAATTCAAATGCAGTGTGCTTGAAGTCTGTAGGTGTTTTAGGCTGAGAGATGCGTGCTTCTAGGAAATCCATTCTCATATTTCCTTTCTCTAAGTCAAAGGCTAATAGAAGCATACTCTGTGAACTTCTTTTCTGCTTCCAGATCTGGTTGTAGGTGTTGGTTTTTAGGATTTCATTATTTCTTTTGATTTCCTTGAATATATCATAGATGTCCTTCTTCTTTCCCCCTATAGTAGCAACAGATGTAGGAGTTTGCAAGTTCTGCTGCTGGAATGAAATGGTGGTTGAATATTTTGAGAAAATGGTTTGGCCACCTATTGGAGATGAACTTGGAGAGTCCCTGATGGTGATTTATTTCTGCTGCTCCTTTTCACTGCTTTGGTCAATGTCCATGTGGACTCTATCTCTTTTTCTATACTTCATTTTAAATTCTTTGCTAGATGTATCAGTCTCCATATCAGACTGATCATCTCTTGGCATCTTCCCTGCTATCACTTTATATGGCTCTTTTCCCTTGTCCTTTTTGTCTTATGTAGTCTGCTTTTCCTATGGAGTAGGGGTTTGAATTCTTAAGGTGGAGATCACCTGTTCTTCAACCTATTACAGTGTATTTTCTACCCACTCTACTTGATTTACATATTTCTCTATCTCAGGCCTATGGGTATGGATGTATGGGGTTGATTTTTTTTCCACCCTTTTCTTGGATATGATCCCCAATGGGTCATATGACCAAGTGAAGTTGTGATTGAATTTCATTTCCTTCAGCATCTTATCAACCTCTTCTCCTGCTGCTCTACTACTACAAATAAAAGGACCAATTTGGGACTTGATCCTAAATTGGGATTTCTTCTTTGCAAATACAAAGTGCACCTCACCTGCATTAATCATCCGCCTTATGTATTCCATTGAAAATATCCTCACGGGGAGGAACTTTGGCATCTTGTATGGGGCCAACTCACATCCATAGATTCTGATCTCAGTATGATTTTGGTACAAGTACCAATCTCCAGTTCTCACTTGATGCGGAGCATAATGATGTGATTTCCTCATTAGCCCTTGGTTGCAGTTACATGCTGTTGAGTAGCATGTTGCTCATTTGAATGTACAAGTAAGATCAAAATAAATATCTTGTAAGGATAATTATTCTGCTCCTTCATTAACATAGTTTCCCAAAAGATGACTGATTGAGGCTGAGAGTCATCATTAACCTTTGTCATTTCAAACTAGAATATGCTGGCCTAAAAATAAACAAACATATAGACCAAAACTGAAGTGTATTTGAACATTTCCTTTGTGTGAAACTTTACGAATTGATCGTGGATGGCATTAGCTAAGAATTGGCTAAAGTTGAACATAATTGAGGGCTTAGAATCTGATGAAAGAATAGACAAAAAACCTATCATAGCCTCATCTACCCATTGATCTAAATGATACTCTAGAAAATATTAGAGGATAGTGACAATATTTTGGGTTCTATTAGGGAAAGTGGATGAGGGATATGGAGGATCATTTTTGGGCATTGGGGCATCAGTAGCCATGAAATCTCTAACGTTTTATCTCTGCTAGCAAAGTCCAACTTTTGATACAATTCTCTAAGGGCCTCATAGGAAAATGGGATGGTTTCTTCAACAGTGGGAGCTTGCATCATCTGCTGGATTGACTGGGCACTGACAGTGAAAAGGAATTCCCCTGTGGTGGCTACTATAGATCTTTGGTTAATGTCATAACATGCATGGCACTTCCTAACAAATTTAGGGCAACTGTGGGTCTTTGGGAATATAAAATAAGGAAATTTGGTCTCCCATAACCCTATGTCATCTACTTCATCTATTAGTTTATCCTCAAGCTAGTAGTAGACATCGAATAAATCAAAATATGACCCTGTCTCATGGATCTTATAATATTTGTCAGCCAGAGCCACATGATCCAGGTCTACCCGAGGGTAAACCATAGGATTAAAGTGCTGTTGATTGTTCTTTGGAGGTGTTGTTGTCTTTTGTAAATAATCTAAGAGTGTTTTTCACTATTGCAGAGAAGAATGGGATTAAAAGAAGATTGGAATACAGAAAGGGAGCTTTTGCAAATAAAAAATGGGGTGGGGAAATAGCGGAAAGGGAATTCTGATTGGTCCTGCAAACAGTTGGAAAATTGAAAGATTAAGTGCACCTGTATTTGCTCTGCAAATCCTTGAATTGATCACCTGTAACAAAATAGAATGTAAAATAGTAGTAAACCTTGCCATAGGTGCAGAAAATTGGTTTTATGGAGTGATTGGGTGACCATTGACATGGCGCGGGCCCGTTGGGTAATGGTCTGAGCCATTAATTTTCCAATGGGCTTATGGTGGGAGTGTATGTGATTGGATGGAGGGGACATGAAGGTGTAGTTGTGGCGCAATGGTAAGTGGCATGTTGGTTTATGCTATGGTGGAAATGGCTTTTCGGGGGGGGGGGGGGGGGGGGTGTGTACTAGGTAAGTAATATTGGATTTGGGGGGGGGGGGGGGTGGGGGTGTACTCGGTAAGTAATATCGGAGTGTGGGGTGTACTCGGTAAGTAATATCAGACGGGGGGGTGGGGGGGGGGGGTGTGAAAAAATTTAGAGCCAACACGTTGCAGTTTCAGAAACCATCCATTTCAGATTCCCCCCCACCCCCCAACGGTGCCCTGACGTTAACGTTCAGAGGTTGAGGGGGGGGGGGGGGGGGCGAAAATATTTGTGGGTTGTCGGATGAGGAGGAGGGTGCGGGGATGAGATAGAAGATGTGGGGTGTTTAGCACTGATGTGACGTGAGATTGGATGGTGGGGTCGGGGAGTGTTTAATGAAGGATGGGGGGCAGAAATACAATGTCAAGACTTTAGGATATGGGGGAATATATGTTTTCGGGACCTAGGATATAAATTATGACATAAAATATGTCACAATATCTTCAATAAACCTTAATTTCCAAAACTTAGGCTAAATTTCCATTGCTTTTGATTTTTCCTTTTTATTCCAAGAAATACATGAACTCTTAGGATAACCTTGGAGTAAATTTCATATTTCCTCCCTTCTTTCTTCTCTTCATCCCTACCTACCCATGTCGCTAATCTAACATTTTTTATTCTTTTGCAGGGTTCATTTGGACATGCAGACCTTAATCACTTTTTTCTTTTAAACTTCTAACCTACATCTATCCTTATTTCTTCCATTGACTCAGATTAAACTGTTTAGTCAATTTCATTTCTACCTATCTACTGATATGCCAAGATTAAACAGTTTGGAAAATCCTTATTTTCTAACCTATCAACATAAATTTAAAATTGTACAATCATGCTTAAAATGTATGATTGAACAAGCTAATCTAATCAGTAGTGGCATTTTGATTTGCAACACTTTCAATAATATTCTTTTTGGGGTTTTTCTTTCTTATTTTTTTTCCTTTTTTCTTTATACCCTTTTTTCTTTTCTTTTTTCATATTTTTTTGGAAATAACTTGAATATTGAAAGTCATTCTCAATATGAAATTGCAACTCATGAAATATTCAATCACCTTGAGATCCTATGATTTATAGGATACTAACACATTATCTTGATTTATAAAGAGCACATTTCAAATTAAATAATTAACCTAACACCACCACGCCCATTACTCAACTGCATAAAATTGTGAAGAAATAAAATATTTTCAAATAAATTATAATTAGCTTGCCTTTTATTTGCAAATGTGTTATAATTTTTAGTGCACAATGTATCAAAGTCCCCCCCCCCCCCCCATTTCCGACGTAAGGGACCTGCAACATTGGGCATAGCAGTAGCTGTGTCAGTATCAGAGCACTCACCGATAGAATGACCACTCAAAAATTTAGTTTTTTTTTAGGCACTGACAAATACTGAAAATAAAATGCCCTCCAGTAGGGGAATTATGTCCCATCATAGCTCGCACAACCAATTGAAAATTATAAATAATATTTCGAGAAAATTAGAAAATTATTTTTGAATTTACGAAAAATAGAAATATTCAAGATTTTCATGAAAATTTGGTTAAAATTGCAAACACGCAACAAAAGAATACAAAGTCAAAGCACTTTGATCGTGAGGTGAATGCTATAGTCCGTGGCGAGGTAGGGACTAATAAACTTAATTTTTTTTGCCAACTTTTTTTTGGATGAAGTAAAATTCTATCTTAATTGACCCATTATTTTCAATTCCAACAACCTAGATCATCTTAAAATGAAAAAAAATCATAAAATACAAAGTTATGGTCAAAATTCCTATCAATTATGAGGAACTATAACTTGCAACAAAATGAATGTTGAATTTAGAAGAGAAATTCTTTTTAAAAAGACTTATCCAGTGTTAACTTAATCTGTGAATATTGATACAGATAATGTAAACAGAACTCATAAAGAACATATTCTTAAAATAAAGGTTTAAATCACAAGTATATATATATAACAAAATTAATATTGAATTTAAAAAAGAAATTCTTTCTAAAAACTTATCCACTCTTAACTCACTCTATGAATATTAATAAAGATAATGTAAGCACAATTCATAAAAAACATATTATTAAATAAAGTTTTAAATCAACATATTATATTATATTATATTATATTATATTATATATATATATATATATATATATATATATATATATATATATATATATATATATATAGCTTTACTATATGGATATCAATAATGCTCCTTACCAAATAGGACTATAAAAACTCTACTAAGGGTTTTGCAAGGAGGATGAAAATGTGAGTTAACAAAACAAATCCTCTAAGAGATTTAAAAGATTTAAAATATTTACTAAATATTTTATAAGGAAGTATTTAAGGAAATATGCAAGTTTTAGAGCATTAATTAATTTTTGCATTAGAATTTGGTCTTAATCCTTGAAAGTACATGGAGTGCAAGGGTTCGACATAAGAGCTTACACTCAAGGTGTAACATCATTAACAAGTCAATGTATGTCTAATACAATCCCTTATTTATGTTTTTAGGAAATTCAACAAAAATGCTCTTATTTGTATGGGTGTGTGGTTATTAATTCTTGAAACATTTAAGGCTTCAAAGATAAGGATTATAAGACCCTATAATCCCCTTTTAGGATGCATGAGGTTGTTGCAAGACTTCAATACAATTTTTTTCAAGCTTAAAGTTTAAACCCTGAATGGATGAGGACATGGAAGATATGGTTTTGAATTCTAAGGGTGGCACAAAGGATAATTTATCTAAGCCTACAAAGCTTGAGGATGATTGTCTAAATATAGAAAATGCATCTCCATTGAAGAACCAAATCAAATAAGGTTGAAATAAACCCCTTAAACCCATTTTAAAGTATTCATTTGTTGAAAAAGGAAATGATAGAAGAATGTGGGTTTTTGGAAGGAGGGATAACTTTAGACCAAGCCAACACAAGCTTAGCAGAGCTCATGTTTCTAGCAAAATTTCAAGCCAAGAATGTATTGGACGGAAAATGGTTAACCTTTAATAGGGTCCTTAGAGTAGGAAAGACCCTCAAATATGTCCCCAAATTATCATTATATTCCTAAATGTAAGAAGGGTAGGGGATGCCCCCAAATAATGAGCCCTAAAAAGACTTATAGTTTTCTATAATAAAGATGTTTCTTTAATTTTAGAATTCATGTGTGATAGGTCAAAAGTCAAAAAGCTTTTGTCTTCTTTTTTGAAAGATTGGGATTTATGTTCGTTAGACATTGAGAGATTATCAGGAGGATTGGTCACTATATGAAACAAAAAAAATGACATAATCTCCAAAAATTTTAAGCTTATAGGTATAGTGATAAACATCAATTATATGGAGGTCAACAAGGCATGTAGAAAAGTCAACATGTATATACCCTATGAGGATAGAAAGCCCATCTTCAATGGATTAGAAGAATCAAGATTATCCAAAGGTACAAATTTCATAGTAGGGGGGGGGGGGGGGGGGTGGGTGGCTTAATATTACCCTTAACCAAAGGGAGATTTGTGAAGAAGTAGCAAGATGAGATCCCTCCATTTGGTACTTTTCTGAATTTTTCAAGGGACAAAATTTCTAATAGTTGTGGAGCCTATGAAAACACTTCCTATATAGAGAAATCCTAAAATATGAAGGGATAAAATATTTAATAGAATGCATAGATTTAATTTTTTTAATCAATTGACGGAATATTAGTCTAGATTAAAGTCTTAGATTTGTTATGGGGGTTCACCTAACCATCTGCTTATTATTTTGTAAATCAAACCTAGAGATAAAAACCCCCACTTCTTTTAAATTTAATTATTACTAATTGCTAGAGGAGGACTATAAAGCTCTTATAACTAGGTCATGGACCAAGACCTATTAAATATCCTTAAAGTATTCCACTATGAAATAATCTATAAATAATTTAAAGAGCTTAAAAAGGGTGCTATGAGAATGAGCACAAAATTATGCACTAAAAGCCTAAAATGACCCAAGGGGAGTGGAAGAAGAAACAAAATCTCTATTTGAACATAAGGGCTGTTCTCTAAAGAATAATATCAATCTTTGAAGGAACTTGAAGGTAAAAAGAAGGAGCTATAAAATAAGAAGAAGGTATAATGGATTCTTAAGAGCAAAGGCATATTGTTGGTCAAAGAGGACAATTATACAATAAAAAATCATTATTATGAAAATTATAGAAATAATATAAAGGTTATCTCAAAATTTTCCAAGGGTGATGGTTCTAGGGTCAAATCATTGAAGGCAATGGTTGGTGTGGAGAAACAATATTTTAAAAACTTTTCAAAGATCATAAATTGCAAATATTGGAGATATGGTGAAAATCATAAGGTTCTTTCTTGACTAATAAGTGAAGATATTAACAATTACTTGGAACAAAAAGTGACAAAATAAGAATTTAAAGTGGTATTAACCTCTTTAAAAGGGAAAAAATGCCAAGCCTTAATGGATGGAAAGTGGAAAATTTCCTTGGAATTTATATTTGGATAGAAGGAGTTCCAGTGAGAAGAATCCAAACAACAAGGAAATATTATAGGAGTTTTAAATTCTACTTATATTTCATTTCCTCAAAAAATAAGATCCACCAATATTTGAAGAATTTAGGCTAACTTCTTTATGTAATGTTCTCTATAAGATCATTTCATAGTTATTGTTAGCATGCTAAAATGTATTGTATATGGTGTAATTTTAGATGAACAATATGGAATTATTTTCAAGATACAATGTTGTTTAAATAACATAAGAAGGAATGCACACAATAAAGGTTTTGAAATCTTCACAACTTGTGATGAAATTGGCATGGAAAAATCTTATGATAGAGTGAACTAATTATATCTCAGGATACTTTTAATGCAAACAGGAATGAATATGCAAACTACAAGTTTGGATCATGGGATGCCTTACATCTATCTCTTATATTGTGCTCACAATTGCATCTCTATCAAGGTTTTTCAATACTATCAAGGATATTTGGACAAGGAAGTCCCTTATCTCCCTTTTTATTTTTATTTGTAGTTGAAGTTTTGAGCATGTTAATAAAATATGCAAAGCAAAGGAGAAACAAATTAAGAGATCAAAATTTCATAGTCAATGTTATTACACATTTGTAGATAACATTTTGGTCAAGGTTCTGGTAGGTAAATGAAAAAGTATAGAGGAGGTCTTTAATATATTGTAGAGCTACAAAAATGGAAGTAAACATGTCACAATCATTATTAATGTCCAATGAAATTGATGAAAAGGAGAAACTACAAATATTAAATATGCTTACAATGAATTATATTAAAATGGGTGAAGAGTTAAGGTATATGGGTTTTAAATTAAAGACAAATTATTGTGAAT
Organism: Pinus albicaulis; assembly: GCA_034641835.2. Taxonomy (NCBI): domain Eukaryota; kingdom Viridiplantae; phylum Streptophyta; class Pinopsida; order Pinales; family Pinaceae; genus Pinus; species Pinus albicaulis. The sequence continues at coordinate 593,587,506 of CM076583.1, read as the reverse complement.
ATGTTGATTGGTTATGGTTGTATAATAAAAATAAAATCTAGGATTTCAGTATGGTGTAATAGATGGTTATCCAAAGGTTATATATTAGTTATAGTCAAGGTTGTTTTAGAGACCATCCCTATGTATTAGACACCCATAGCCCATAATCCAAACATATTTAGACGAAATTAGGAAAAAGTGTTTTAGCATTTTATGGATAGGGAAAAGGGAAAAGAAAGAGATTACTTTGTTTAAATGGTTAAGAGTGGCAAATCTAATGGAAGCAGGTGGTTGGGATTTGATGAATATTTATGTATTTAGTTTATCCCTAGTTGCAAGAAGCCTTTGGAGGTAATTTTACAATGAAGGTTTATGGGGAAAAGTAACAAAGTATATGTAATTAAAAGGTAAATCAACAAAATAATGGTTTAGGTTATAAAGTAAAAATTCTCAAGATGCTATAATAGTATGGAAAGCCTTGGTTACAACATTCCCTTTTGGTAATCAAGGAACATGGAAAGTGGGAAAGGGAAGCAAAGTGAAGGTTGGGAAGATCCTTAGATTAGGTGCAAAGGAAACTTTTAGTTATTAGAAACTCTCATTGACGATTTGGACTCAACAATAATCTTCTCAATAAGAGAGGCATGGCTTCAACACTAGAAATAAACAAAAATATTGAATCTTCAAGGATAAAACCAAAAGGAGTGGTCTCAATATGTTAGTTATTTAAATCATTATGGCATTACGCTTTCAAACCAAAAGGATTTAATTAAATTGTATACAAATAAAGGAATGAAAGAGTAAGTAGCTAAATTGGGTTATTTATCATTATAAAAGTTTGGTGGTGAAAGACGAAATTGCAAGGTCTCTAAAAACAATAATTATTATTTGACTTGTTTTGGCAATGGGATAATGGTCGAAGAGGAATTTTCATGGACTTGGGAAATGCATCATGCATTAATGTAGTGAGGAATGAATAGAACACATATTTGTCACTTGTTCTTTCACCAAGGTTGTTTGAAATGGAAGTGTTGAGAATCCCATTTGGAACAAACAACTGTAAACATTTGAATTTGGTATATTGTCTCTACTTATGGCTTACAAACCAATATGAATAACATGGATTACAAACCAAATGAATAACATTTAAGCATTTGCCTTGCTTTGTGATATAGGGAATTTGAATTTTGAGAAACAATGTAATTTTCCAAGGCATGGATATGAATTCTGATTTGGTAGCATATAAATCCAAGGTATCCTTTAAAGGTAGTTAGAAGTCTTTAAAAGAAAAATCCTAGGGAATTTTAAATGAACCCAAGTATTGATTATGGAAAAACATGGAGACTCTACAATAAAACATACTAAATAGCTTTAAGTATATGTGGAAAAAGGACTAATTTGTTTTTTAAGTCATCTCATTATTTTCTCTTGAAGTGTGATGATAGACAATGAAATAATAATTTAGCCCACCAAGGAGCTCCAAGTATATGTGGAGCAAGGGTTAATTTGTTTTTTAAGTCATCTCATTATTTTATCTTGAAATATAATGCTATAAAAGTAACTGATAATAGAGTTGAGTTATATGCTCTCTCGATTCTTATCAAAACAATAGTGGAAAAGTACTTGAAACAATTGCAAGATTTTGAGGGAAATAAGAAACTAATGGGTTGAGTAAATAACATATGAAAAATTGAAATGTAATGCTTGCTCTAATAATGAACTAGGTAATATTTCCTTTTCACATATGTTTATAGAAAACATTGTTACCGATGAAATAGGTAACTGCACTAGTACCTACTTTTTGACGTAGGAAGAAAAACAACCGATTTTGAAAAGTGGCGATGCAGAATATATATATATATATTTTTAGCATGTTTTTAGCATGTTTTTAGCACTTAAATTTTTATTTATTTATTTTTTTGTGATGCTTTTTATGTCGATTTTGAATAGTGGTGGCGTATCATCACCAACGTTTTTTAGAGGATTGATTTTGACACTATACATTTTCTAATGTCTTCTTCTTCCGTGAGATGTTTATTTTTAAGTGCATTTGTGTACTTGTGTTTTAAAAAGAAAAAATGAAATAAATTTAAATATAAATTTGTAATGATATCTTCACTTTTTTCACATAGATAAAAAATGAAAAAAGGGTCAATATTATAGAGTTTATATTTTCTACAAGTTTATGTATTGCTAATTAATTTTTCAATGCACATCAAATAATTGTCGCTAAAAAACAAAAAAATACAAATTTTCAATACAAATAGAATGCAAAAAATACACTTTTAGAGACTTTTTGTTAAAAAAACATGTTAAATAAACTAATTTTTGGGAAAATCTTAACGAAAAAACTTAAGAAAATAGCATTTTTATTGAATTTTATGTCAAAAAATAATTGTAATCACATGTTTTTTGCAAAAAATAAGGATTCTTCTCATAAAATATCAAAGTCTAAACATTACAAGTAAAACTGATTAAAAAATTTCAAAAATGAGCTTTGTTTGCAAGCATAACTTAAAGATCATCAACAATATAAACTAATACATGTTAAACATCATCTAGAACATCATTGATGGCTTCTTCCGCAACATTTTCTACTTCATTTTGGTCATTGTCATCTTCTAATGGATCTTTCATGTCTGCAAATCTTCCAAAGTGTCCCTTTCCAATCATTCCATATAATGGTAGTTGAGGTTCCTTTGCTTTTTTTGCCACACGTGATTCATTAAAATCCCCATTCCTCAAACCAACTTCTTGCTTCGCATCTGGAAGGAATTCAAGAGCGTTAATTCTTTGTTGAATAAATTTGCATTACACTGGGTCTTTCTCAATGGCAATGCAATTTCTTCCTTTTGGTAGGCAAGATGCTAGTGTTGTACCTAATCATCAAGTACAAAAGAAATAAGTAAGAAATTTAGTATAAAGACATAAAAACTAAAAAATAATATATTTAAATTTAAATTTGTATAATAAAACTTACCTGAACCTAAAAATAGATCCAAAACCCAATCTCCTTCATTTGACAGCGCCACCCAGCCTGCCTCCGACCTTTGGCTGGGCGGAGGGCCATTCCAAGAATTGCCCTCCACCTAGCCGGAGGCCGGAGGCAGGCTGGACAGCCCATGATGGCGCCACCCGACCAGCCTCCGCCCAGCCAGGGCGATTCTCGAAATCTCCCCCCACCCAGCTAAGGGTGATTCTCGGAATCGCCCTCCGCCTAGCCGGGGCCTAGAGGCAGGTTGGGCGGCGCCGTCGAGGGCTGCCCAGCTTGCTTCCGCCCCCCAGTTGGGCGGAGGACGTTTCTCGGAATTTCCCTTTGCCTAGCCAAGAGCCAAAGGCAGGCTAGGTAGCCCTCGATGGCACCACCCAGCCGGCCTCCGGCCCCCTGCTGGGAATCTCCCTTCGCCCAGCCGGGAGTGATTTTCGGAATCGCCCTCTGCCCAGCCGGGGGTGATTCTCGGAATTGCACTCTGCCCAGCCGGGGGCCAGAGGTAGGCCGGGCAGTGCCATCGAGGGCTCCCCAGCCTGCCTCCGGTCCCCGGCTGGGCGAGGAGCGATTCTAAGAATCGCCCTCCACCCAGCCACGGGTCAGAGGCAAGTTGGGCAGCCCTCGATGGCGCCGCACGGCCTGCCTCCGGCCCTCGGCTGGGGGGAGGGCGAGTTCGAGAATCACCCTCCACCGAGCCGGGGGTGATTCTTAGAATCACCCTCTCCCCAGCCAAGGTCCAGAGGCAGGCGGGGTGACGTCGTTGAGGGCTGCCCAGCCTACCTTCGGCACCCGGCTGGGCGGAGCATGATTCTTGGAATTGCCCTTCGTCCAACCGGGGGGAATCGCCCTCCGCCCAGCCGGGGGCTGAAGGCAGGCTGGGCAGCCCTCGACGACGTCGCTCGGCCTGCCTCCGGCCCTCGGCTAGGCAGAGGGTGATTTCAAGAATCACCCTCTTCCCAAGCAGGGGTGATTCTCGGAATCGTCCTCCGCCTAGCCGGGGGCGATTCTTAGAATCACCCTCTGCCCACCCGAGGGCTGAAGGTAGGCCGGGTCGCGTCGTCAAGGGCTGCCCAGCCTACCTCCAGCCCTCGGCTGGGCGAAGGGAGATTCTCGAAATCACCCTCCACCCAGATGGGGGCTGGAGCCAGGCTGTGAAGCCCTCGACGGTGTCGCCCGACTGTCCTCCGGCCCCAGGCTGGGCGGAGGGTGATTCCAAGAATCGCACTCCGCCCAGTTGAGGGCTGGAGGCTGGCCGGGTGGCGTCGTCGAGGGCTGCTTAGCCTGTGTCTGGCCCCCAGCTGGGCGGACGATGATTCTGAGAATCGCCCCTGGATGGGTGGAGGGCGATTCTCGGAATCATCCTCTGCCTAGCTGGGGGTGATTCTCGGAATCGCCCTCTGCCCAGCCGAGGGTGATAATCATAATCGCCCTCCGAGTCACCCTCCGCCCATCCGGGGGCGATTCTCAGAGTCTCCCTCCGCCCAGCCGGGGGTGATTCTTGGAATCGCCCTCCACCTAGCCAGGGTTCGGATGCAGGCCAGGCGATGCAATCAAGGGCTGCCCAGCCTGCCTCCGGCCCCCAGCTAGGTGGAGGGAAATTCTCGGAATCGGCCTCCGCCTAGTCGGGGGTCGGAGGCAGGCTGGGCATCCCTTAATGGCGCCACCCGGCTGGCCTCCGGCCCCCAACTGGGCAGAGGGAGATTCTTAGAATCACCCTCTGCCCAATCGGGGACCAAAGGACGGCTAGGCGGCACCGTTGAGGGCTTCCCAGCCTGCCTCCGGCCCCCGACTGGGTCGAGGGTGATTCCGAGAATCGCCCTCCACCTAGCTGCGGGTCGGAGGCAGGCTGGGAAATCCTCCACGGCGCCGCTTGGCCTGCCTCTGGCCCCCGGCTGGGTGGAGGGAAATTCTTGGAATCGCCCTTCGGCCAGCCGGGGGCAATTCTCGGAATCGACCTCCACCCAGCTGGGGGCTGGAGGTAGGCTGGGAAGCTCCTTCAAGGGTTGCCCATCCTTCCTCTGGCCCCCGGCTGGGCTGTGGGCGATTCTTGAAATCGTTCTCCACCCAGACGGGGGTTGGAGGTAAGCTAGGTAGCCCTCGACGGTGTCGTGCGACCAGCCTTCGGCCCCCGGCTGGGCGGAGGGTGATTCCGAGAATCGCCCTCCACCCAGCCGAGGGTCGGATGCTGGCCAGACGACAAATTAATTTTTATTTTATTTTATTTTTTTTCAAACACAAACTATGTAAAAAATTTAAATTTTTTTTAAACAAAAGCTATTATAATTAAAAAAAAATGTATTGTTTAATATTAAAAAAAAATATTTGAAATTTTTCTAAGCTGTTGCGATCTGGAGTGATGGAGCATCGCATGGTGACCTAGGCTGCATGCGCTATGATGCCCCTGTGATCTGCTCCTTCGGCCCTGTGGCCTTGGGCCCTCTGGACTGCCCCTGTCGTTTCCTTGGGCCCTGCGATCCTTTGTTGGACATGCTAATAGTGTGCTGGGAGCGCTGGTTTATTTGCTGGGTGGAGTTCCTAGCTAGGGCCCGCCCCTGTGGAGGTACTGGGCTCACCTCAGACAAGCCCCCTTCCCCCTCCTCCTTCTTCTTCTGCCGACGAATTCTCTAGGCTTTTGGCCAGTTTGCCGTAGAAGAAAAAGAGTGAAGCAACCAAGTTTGTTAAGAAACTTGAGGATATTACTGAAATCTCATTGTCGCCAGAGACTCTGATCCAAGTTGCCTTGTCCTTGGCTGAGCGCGCCGTTGTTGGTCAGTTCACCGGACTATGGCCTTCCCCTAAATCTACCGAGATCCGGGTAAACAAGAACTGGGCTCCATTGTTTAAGAATAACGTCACCTCGTATTTTTTGGGACGAGGGTTCTTCCTCTTCGAATTCACCTCCAAGGAAGACAAGGATCTGATCTTCCAGAATGGTCCCTATTTCATGGGCCCCCAGGGATTATATCTCAACAAATGGACGCCGAACTTTGAACCTGTAGTAGACGTTCCCACGGCTGTCTCGGTATGGGTCAGGCTCCCAAACCTCCCAGTTCATTGTTGGAACTGGGACTCTTTGAAGCACATCGGAAACGCCCTAGGGAAATTTATCGATCGGGCAAACAAAAAGGATCAATATGACTATGCCTGTATCTGCGTGGAAGTAGATCTTGAGGTGGGTCTCCCAGAATCCATCAAAATCAATGTTGGAAGTTGGTCACATGTTCAGAAGCTCGACTATGAGCAACTGCCTTTTAAATGCAGAAAATGCCATGTCTACGGACACTTTGCCAGGGGATGCCCATCCAATGCTGAGCCAGATAAGGACAAGGAAGAGGGTTGGAATCACGTCAAGTGCGCCAAGACTTTCCAAAAAAACCACAAGCACGGAGCCCCAAATGGAAAAGGTCCCCAACAGGCCCCTGTTCAGCAACCCCCTCCCAGAAATGAACAAGAAAACAAATTTGATCCTCTAAGCTCGCAAATAGAGGAAACATAGGAAGTCGACATCCAAAAATCAACCCCACTTGCAAAAGGTTCCCCCTCTCCCAAGGGGGCAAGTGCTGCGGAAAGCTCCAAAGGAAACACTGTATAAGTCGAGGAAATAGAGCAAGACTCAGAAGGTTCGGAGGAAGAAGGTGAAATAGGAGAATCCCAAGCCTTGATAAGGAGATCCACAAGAGGCCGCAAAACAGATTGGGAAAAAAGAGAGCAGGAAACTTTCAAAGACAAACTTCAAGGCAGCCAGCCAAATCTTGAGAAGCTATTAGCGCCAAAGCCAAAGATGGTGAGAAATCAGCCTCTAGGCTCCAAGGGAGCCAACCAAAAGCATAAATGATGAATATTGTCTCCTGGAACTATAGAGGTATGGGGAGCATAATCAAAGAAGAAGCTATCAGAAGTTTAATAAGAATAGAAGCTCCTGACATACTCCTCATTCAGGACACTAAGCTGGAAGGCTCTGCCTTTCATCATGTAAGCAAGAAACTTTGGAATAAATGCGAGGCGAAAGCAATATTAGCCCGAGGGGCCTCCGGTGGGTTGGGTACTCTTTGGAATGCTGCCAAATTCACAGTCATTTCTGAGATCCTCAATCCACACTGGCTTCTTTTAAATTTGTAGCATGTAGATTCTAAAGAGATCTTCAGCCTCTTCAACGTGTATGTTCCTGTGAACGCTGGTGAAAAAAAGGCCTACTGGGATTCCATAAGAAACCAAGAAGATCTAGTGAATCTAGAAAATATTATCATTGCCGGAGATATAAACCTTACTCTTAAATCAACAGATAAGAGAGGAGGTAGTATTGTTCGAGATCCGGCAAGGGAATGGGCGGAAGATCTCATGCAGGATTGGGATCTGCAGGACATCAAGCCAATCTCTGGTAAGTACACTTGGTCTAATAAAAGAGTAGGACCTAGTCACATTGCTGCTAGGTTAGAAAGATTCTTTCTTCAAAGCTCCTTTCTTCTTCTTGGTTTAGAGGTAAAAGTCCATATTCTCCCTTGCAGTACCTCTGATCATAAACCCATCAAGATTGAGCTCTTGGCCCAACTTGATCATGGGCTTATTCCCTTTAGATTTAGCTCGCTCTGGGTCAAGGAAGCGGATTTCATGCAGATAGTTGAGGACATTTGGATGAAGCCTGTTACAGGTTCCCCCTTTTTTGTTTGGGAGAAGAAACTCAGAAGAGTAAAAGGGGCTCTAAAAAGCTGGGCCAAATCTCTCCCCAATGCAGCCATGGAAAGGAAAAAAATCCAAAGCTCTCTGGATATCCATCATCTTCAGGCTGAGAATGCTGAAATTATAATAGAGATACTAGATAAAGAAGCCTAGCTTCAGCAAAACTATCACAAGGCTTGCCTTGCTGAGGAAGAACATTGGAGGATCAAGTCTCGTAGTCTCTGGCTAAAAACAAGGGACAGAAACACTTCCTTTTTTCACAAGCAAGCCCAGGCAAGGAAATGCAACAACTCCATCTCTGAAATCAAGGAGGGTTCGACCATCCACAAGGATACTGTGAGTATCAAACAAGCAGCCTCTCTCCACTTTAAAAGATTGTACAGTGAAGACATAGATATGGGCCAAAATTCTAATATGCTGGACGAGGTCCCCTCCTTGAGTACTACTGAAATGAATCACCTTCTCGATGCTAAAGTCAACAAAAACGAAGTTAAGGATGCCCTCTTTTCCATTGACCCAGACAAAGCCCCGGGACCGGATGGATTCTCAGCCAAATTTCTTCAAATCTGCTGGCCAATCGTGGAAAAAGACCTCTTCAAAATGGTGCTAAAGTGCCAGAGCTGCCAGAAAACTGGGGGTAGCATGAACTCCGCTTTTCTTGCTCTCATCCCCAAAGAGAAAGGCGCCAGTTACTTCAACAGGTTTCGTCCGATCTCATTATGTAACATTGGATACAAATTGATTACTAAAGTAATTGCAAATAGATTGAAGCTCATGCTCCCCAAAATCATTTTAGAAAACCAAGGAGGCTTCATCCAAGGCAGACAGATTGTGGATAATTACACTCTGGTCCAAGAGGAAATTCATTCAAGTCTGAGTCGCAATGAAAAAGGTATGGCTATCAAACTGGATCTAGCAAATGCATTTGATAGAGTTAGGCATAGTTTTCTGCTGGAAGTCCTGCATAAGCTTGGGTTCAGTACATGTTTTATAAATTGGGTTTTGGGCCTGCATCTCGGAGCCTTGGATCGCCCCATTAGTAAATGGAAGAGCTGTGGATTTCTTCAAAGCTACTAGAGGCCTCAGGCAGGGGTGCCCTCTATCACCCCTGCTATTTGTTCTTCAAGCCTCAGTCCTCAACTTTTATTTAGATAAGAAAAGGATGGATCAGGAAATCACAGGGTTATGCATAGGGAGAGGAGTCAAAAATATCAATCATGCCCTCTTTGCGGATGATTCACTACTTTTGGGAGTTGCTTCTGTGCTCATAGCTTCTAGATTTAGAGGAGTTCTGGATGAGTTCTGTAGGATCTCGGGAAGCTTATTAAACAAAGGAAAATGCCACATCTACTGCTGGAATACATCGCCTACTTTGCTTAAGTCCATTTCCAGATGCTTTGGTTACGCTGCCTCCGCTGATTGGACTTCCGTCAAGTATTTGGGTCTCCCTGTATCTCACAAAAGAGTCTACAATAGAGACTGGTTACCTCAATTGGAGAAATTTAAGAATAATTTGCAAGCCTAGGGCTTTTCTTGGCTCAACATCGCTGGTAAGTCGGTCCTCATTAAATCTGTGCTTAACAGTTTGCCTCTATTTCAGTTTTCTGTCCTTCTTGCCCCCATCGGGATACTTAGGAAAATGGAGGAGACTATTTGAAGATTTTTTTGGAAAGGGGGCAAGCAGAATGAGAAGAAGATTCCGCTAGTAAATTGGGATTCCATTTCCAAACCTCTGTTGGAAGGGGGCCCGAACTTCAAAAACCTCTGCAATCACAATATTGTAATGGGTGAGAAATTAATTTGGAAAATCATTGCAGCAAATCCAGTTTGGGCGCAATTATCATTATGGAGAAAATATTTCAAAGGCCAACGCGCCCGCTGTCTGGATCAACCTTTGGCGCATGCAAAATCGTCATTCTTGAAGCTATGTAACAAAGCCTACCCTCTCATAAAAGACCACGCCTTCTGGGTGCTCGGAAATGGAAAAAGGATTAAGATATGGACAGATAAGATCATGAACAAGGATCCGTTGGGCGAATGCCATTCTCTCTAAGCGCTGCACAGGTGGATGAATGCAGTAGGATTGCATACACTGTGGGACATTTCCAGCTGGAATGGAAATCGATGGGCAGGCTGGAATCTTCACATGCCCTTAGAACTGTTAATGGAGTGTGATGAGCTGCTGTCTAAACTCCACGGCGCAGCTCCATTATCACTCAGAAAGCGAGACATAAGAGGACGGGGCGCGCACGCTAGTGGGTACACTGTGGCTCAAGGTTATGCCAAGCTGTCTGAACGCCCTCATGTGGCCACGAATCCAGCGCCATGGAAAGGGATTTGGCATAATCCCTCCTTGCCCAAAATTGATTACTTAAGTTCGCTACTTTGCCACTCTAAAATATTAACAGATGAAAACCTGCAAAAGCGTGGATTTAATGGACCTTCAAAATGCATACTGTGTAAGGTAAACTAGGAAAGTGTATCTCATCTAATGCTTGAATGTAATTTCACAATGCAAATCTGGACCGAGTTGTTGGGAATTTTCTCCAACTTCGTGCTGCCAATCTCCATATCTTATCTATTTTCTAACTGGCTGCAAATGTACCCTGACTCTCCTCCAAAAAATAATATCATTAAATCTGCTTGGACTGCTCTCCCAAGAATAATCTACTGGCAGGTTTGGCTGGAACGCAACAAAAGGATCTTCAGGAACTCTGAACAGGATGCCAAGCTAGTTGTAGTTAAGATAAAATGTCAGTTAAATGAGTGTCTAAGAGAGCATAAAGATGATACAAGTCTAAACCAACAAGACATTCAATGGGGCTCTTCTCTAAATCTTCAGTTCCAAAAAGCCATCAAGAGTACCCTAGCTCCCAAAGACTGGAATATAAGGGCTACAGGACAAGAGTTTCAAAGTTGGATTGCAAATCAATCTAGAAATTATTTATTTTTTTATGGGGCTACAAAGGGAAATCCTGGAAGAGCTGGCGCTGGAGGTGTCATATTGAACCCAAATGGCACAATAATTCACAATTTCGCCTGGGGATTAGGCATTGCTTCTAGCATTCAAGCTGAAGCTTTGGCCCTTTTCCAAGGCCTCAAGTATATGAAAAGGCTGAACAACAGGGAGGCAAATATATTCGAGGACTCTCAGGTTATCATTGATGCTATGGTGACCCATTCGTCGTCTTCGGATTGAAGGCTTGCAAGGCTAATGTGCAGATTAGCAGATCTTGGAGATTCATTTCAGAAATTGAATTACTATCATGTGCTGAGAGCTAATAAAAAGGAGGCGGATATAGAAGCCAACAAAGCAACCATGCTTACGGCTGGATCCTTGATTAGAGACGGAGAGGAATTATGGTATCCAATACCTTAATCTAGCAAGCTGTTATGTTTTACTGCCTATTATTAAATCAGTATGTATGTATTCATAAACTTGGGAAAATCACTGAAATTGACCACATTGTAGCAACCAAAAAGAGATGTGAGCTAAGCATAAATGCCATGGCCTTTCAGAGTTGTGTGGCACAAATGATTTTAGACTCACTCGTTGTAATCCGAAAGTCGGCATTGAGGCCAAGTATCTAATAATATCCAATAACCGTTTCTATATATATATATATATATATTCAATTAAAATTTTAAAATATAAAAATACAATAAAAACAAATTAAAAAAATGTTTTAAAAAATAAACAAACAAATATGAAAATAAATTATTTTTTAATTTTGATTTTTTTTTTAAATTAAAAGAATTATTATTTAAAACATAAAAAAAAACAATAATTTAAAAAAAAAATGTTTTAAAATATAAACAAACATATATAAGAAGATTTTAATTTTTAATTTTAATTTTCTTAAAACTAAAACAATTATAATTTAAATTATAAAAAAACAATTAAAAAAAATTAAAAAAAAATATGTTTTTATATATAAACAAACAAATATATGAATAATAAAATTTTCATTTACTTGTTCATTTTTAAAAAGTGTTTAAGTCATATAATTTTTCCATAATTTCATGGTTCAAGTATCTTGAAAACTTAAGATTTAAAAACTTGAGATTTACAACTTGTCATTAAAGTTTTTATATGCTACGAAATTTTATCGTTAATGTTATGGTTGAAAATAATTATAATTTTAGGGTTGTTTAGAGTCAAGATATTTTATGTTTAACAACATGGATAAAAATTGTTCGAAATGATAAGCCCTTCAGACATGATTTTGTTTATATTTAACATCATCTATCAAAAAATTTAGAATTTTACGATTTTTCAATGTCCTAATATGTTGTCTTTAATTCCATTGTTATAATGTGTCAAAAGTGTGACACAATACTTTTTTTTGTTATTCCAGCATCAACTCATTTTGTTTTGAGGGTGTTTTCTCAATCATTTTTTCAAGAAACAATTTCGTTTCTAGCATAATTTTATAAAAAGGTGAAATTTGACCTTGAGAAAAAGACAAATGCGTTCTAGAATACACACTTTTTGTTTTTGTGGCTTTTTTCATGTTTTTTGAGTCTTTTTCGGTTAGAGTTCCCATTTCATCGGTAACATTGTTAGAATTCAAAAAAAGTTGACAAATTTTCTACGGAAGTTGTGTCTATGTAGAAGAGGTCACGTTCTATTTAGGAATTTATAGGAGGGGACCATATTTTTATCTTGGAAAGTTCTATATATTAACTTAATAAGTTGAAAGGGTCCGTGATGCCTTAGTTAAACTGTGATGAGGCGGGCTATTATAGCACTCATCATATGTTCAATTCCCTTCCCCGATCGGGGTGATGTATCTGGACATGTTGATGAAGATGGAGTAAAAAAATAAAAATAAGAAAAAAAAAGAGAAAAATGAAAGGTACTACCAAGCTTACAAAAAATAAAAATTAATAAGTTGAAAGGAGATATGTGATATTAATAGCCTTTTGAGGTGTTGTTGAAGAAGTAGATTTGAAATGTATTTTTTTTATAAGTAAACGATGGCTAGTAAAGCTTAGGGTGATGATCTGAATATGGGAAAACTAGTTATTGCTATGCTAGCTCCCTCATTAGTATTAAAAATGTGTGATTAGGATCGTCTCATGTTAACCACTTGTGAAGGGGTTTATGTGTGTAGTTTCATGTGTTTTTTATGATCAAATTATGAGTTACTTTACTTTAAAAAACTCATATACAAAAAAAATGTAGAAATATAACTCACATCAATCACATAACACAATGGATGATAATGGAGTTCACCCCTCCTGGGAGACATCTCCATGGACCTGCTTTACCTAGCTAGACCCTCTTGGGATTATGAGTCAAATGTATGATTACAAGCAGGTGTGATGCTCCAATGGATTTTATAACTACTCCATTGGCTTCACAAGACATGAAAACCCCAAAAATGACTATTCAATCTCTGAATTTGGTTACCATCTCCTCTAGGCTTGACCTCCCATCTTGGTGGCCATAGGCTTGTTTAATCTCCAAAGTGACAAAATCACCTTCATATGTGCTACAACGCCTCTGAAAACTGTACCACTATGTTCATAATATCAAATTCATCTAAAAATGATTGTTCATTCACTCCATTTGGCCTTCAAATGATCTAGGCATGGCCTTCCCTCTTGGTGGCCCTGGCTTAAAAATTCTTTGAGTGACCAAAAACACCTGTAGATTTGCTCCATTTCCTCTGAAAACTATTCTAAATGGATCCAGAGCATGCCAATCTACTAGGAATGATTATTCCTGAGCCAAAATTGGTCGAAAATTGCTCAAGATAGGCCTCATTAAAGTTTCCCCTAGATTCTACCTCTAAATCTGGAAAACTGCCAGTTAGCCTTGCCAAAGTTGGAGGCCGCTTTGAATTTAGAGATTCCGCTAAAAATCCGCCAAGTTAACTGCAGGATTAATTATGGGATAAGTGCGGATTAACTATGGCTAAGTGCGCACTAAGCGTGATTAACGTTTGTGTTGAGGTCTTATGGCACGATTTTATGAGGAGAAGGGCTGGCTCCCTCCTTCTGCCATCAGATTGTGCAATACCCTTCAAATAAAGTTTTGCGCCCAAGTTTTAACAAGGAACACTTTAGGCTCATTGGTAATGGGTGGTAGTGGCATGGGGGAGGTCATGGGGTCGAGCCTTGACCTCGCCCCTCATTACATGTTTTTTGGCCAACGTAATTTCAAACCTTTGAAACTGGCACCAACGTAATGTTGGAAATATTTTCATTGATGGAAATGGAGGCAGCAAAGACAGAGACAGAAAAAGAATGCAACAGATGCAAAAATAGGCAAAGAACAACAACAGGTAATATGTACAGCGAAGGCAGAGGGAGAGGTTGAGCAGCAGTAGCAGCTAAGGCAGAGTCATTATATCAGAGGCAGAGGCAGAGGCAGAGCCGTTATCACAGCAGGTTATCAAAGGCAGAAGCAGAGGCAGAGCAGAAAATTTCGAGAATCGCTAGCCCAGCTGGAGGATACATAACCCAATTCCGGGAATCGCTTGCCCCAAGCGGCAAGTATATATATATATACAAAAATTATTTCGAGAATCATTACCCTAGGCGGAATGATACACTAAATATTGGAGCAACAAAGTAAATGTAATATAAAATCTTATTCCGGGAATCATAACCCAAGCGGCAATGTATGCATATATATAAAATTCCAAGAATTGCCCAAGCCGGCGGATATATATATATATGAACCTTAATTCCGAGAATCGCCCAAGCCGGAGGATATATATATAATTTCGAGAATCGTGACCCAAAGGTCCAAACCATAGATATTTGTAATGAAGTGCTTTAATGGACAAAGAGCCAAAGGTATCAAAGCCTTGTATGGTGGGGCCCTTTCCTAATCGCATCGGAGAAAAACTGTGAAGCGAAATATGTAAACAACAGAAAGTTGCGATTGCGATATAAGTCCGGACCCGATGGATCAATGAACCATTATTGATATATGATTGAATTCCGGAAGCTTATATATGCATGCAACACATTACACATATTGTGCCTAATACACAAAGGTTCAAAGCATATATTAATATGAAGCGCTTAATAAGCGAAAGAACCAAAGTACCATAAGGTGGGACCCTTTCCAATCGCATCGCAGAAAGGATTGGCAGCGGAACATATCGACAAGAGTTCCGATTGAGTTCCGGACCCGATGGGTGTATGAGTTATGGTTCAAACGTATTTGAAGTCCGGCATAATCGCATCGGAACAGTCTAATCACATCGGAGAATATAAAGGCATCGGAACGTCACAACAGAAAGTTGCGATTGCGATCAATCGCATCGGAACAATCTCATCGGAGTTAAAGCGGAACATGTTAACAAATATTTACGATTGCGATGAAAGCCGAACGCGATGGTCATATAAACTCCGCCTTATAAAACATGGTCGGGTCCGCATATCAATCGCAATCGGAAATTTGTGGAGCGTATCAATCGCATCGGAGCAAGGCAGCTTACGATTGCGATTGGAAATACCAGACGCGATAGTCATATAAAATTCGCTATATCGAACATGCTCGGGTCCGCATATCAATCGCAATCGGAAATTCGTGAAGGCGCTGTTATATATATATATATATATATATATATAGTTGTTGCAATTATATTGAAAAGTGCCGCATGGTCTGTGGACCCACGGGCCTCGGCCTAAGGTGGAGGGCGATTATTAATATAGTATAGTTGCGATGTGTACAAGTGTATCGGGCCATAAAACAAAGGCCGTGGTATATGTATGTTCCGCTTGTGGAACTCACCACATCAACAAGACACTTGCTGTGTAAAGGGTTGGAATTTGCCCAGATTTAATGTCAGCAGTTACATAAATACAGGAGTTACGCAACAGCCATAAACAGAAAGGCATACAGAGGAAAGAAAGGGACAAACACAGTCAAAGAAAAGACAAATGCGCAGCGAGCCAAAAGACTAAATGAGTTGAGCTGGAGTTCTCATTGTAATTTGATTGTAAATGTTTTAATTGATTTTTATTGTTTGTGATGCATTGGAAAGTCTCTGGAAGAGAACAAATATCCCACTGTAATGTTAAATTGATACCTACAGTTATATTTATTGAATGAGCAGATAAAAGGAATGAGAAGACAGAAGCCAAAGAGTCATGATTGTTCACTCCAAATTCTTTGTGAAATACAAACAGTCATGAGAGGAACTCTATAAATAATATCAACTGGATATGCATAAAAAAAAAGAGAGAGAGAGAAAATATAAAGAATGCAAAGTATATAAGAGTAAGGCAGAAAATATTAAGAAAACAAGAGCAAAAAGATATGCTACAGAATAGAGCTGATATCTGAGGTAAATCAGCAAACATTCAGTTTGATAAATTGAGGAAGTTGGAGCTTCCCTATCAAGTTGCAGCTTGATAGCCGTCAGTTGTAGCTGACTGAGGTTGGAGCCTCCTGTAGGTTGGTGCCTGCAGAAAAACAGTGGTGAGAGGGAGTTGGAACTTGCCTTTGCATCACAACAATAATAAGATGTGGTTTTCTCCCTTTATGGGTTTCCACTTATATCTGGTGTCTCTGTGCATGATATTTATGTGTTGATCTGATTTATATCTTCTACTTAATACCTGCTGCTCTCATATTAAGTCTACTATTATATTATATTAATACTCGCTGCTCATATTCTGAGATTACTCACATATTAAGCTGGACATGGAATGAAGGTGTAAATAAGTTTTAATAAAAAGTTTTAAAAGACGATGAATGTGTTAAACTGATTCACCCCCCCTCTCAGTTTAACTAAGGGTTCAACAATTGGTATCAGAGAAGGTTCCTTTGTACCAGTTTAACAACTGAAAGGAGATTCTAGGTTCTCAGAATGGCTAGTAAAGAAGGATGCTCAACCAATAAAGCCCCTTTCTTTATAGGTGTAAATTATGCCTTCTGGAAAATCAGGATGAGGACATACATAATGTCTCTAGGAATAGAAGTTTGGGGTGCTGTGGAATTAGGATATGCCCCAAAGTCAACTGACTCAGAGAAATAATCCAAACAAGATTTTGTAGCTAACGCAAAAGCCATGAATGCTATCTTGAATGGATTGTGTGAAGCAATGTTTATCAAAGTAATGCACAAAGACACTGCCAAAGAGATGTGGGATACTCTGGAGAACATCCATGAAGGAGACAAGAAAGTAAAAACTGCCAAACTTCAAGTCTATAGAGCCCATTTTGAGAATTTAAAAATAAATGATGATGAAGACATTGACAATTTCTTCCTAAAATTTGCAGAAATTGTTAACAATATGAAATCTCTTGGAGAAACCATGCCAGAAAGTATAATTGTGCAAAAGATTCTAAGATCTCTTCCATCCAGGTTTAATCCCAAGGTGTCTGCAATAGAAGAAACAGCTGATTGGGAGACCTTGACCATGAACCAGCTACTTGGAAATTTAACAGCATACGAGATGAGGCTCCCACAGAAGAAGCCAAGTACGAGAGAGGCAACCTTTAAAACAGAAAAGAAGAAAGAAGAAGAGGAAGACATATGCTCTTGTTCGGATGAAGAAGAAGCAAAATTTGTCAAGAAACTGGATAGAGGTTCAGGTAAATACAAAGGTAAACTTCCTTTCAAATGTTTTAACTGTGGAAGAGTTGGACACTATGCTGCTAAGTGTCCTCACAAGAAAGTAAGGAATCAGGCTTAGGAGTCAGAGAAAAATACATCTAAGAACTGGCAGAAAGGAAAGAATTTCAGCAGAAAATCATTCTATGCTCAACAAGATAGCAGTACATCTGAAGACCCAGATAAACTCTCAAGTGAAGATGGAACCTCTGAATTTTTATTGATGGCTATAGAAGAACTTGAAGGTCTCCTGCTAGAAGATGAAGAAGAATAAGGTGAAGTCGACCTTGAGGGGGAGCTAAGAAGTGCTCTAGAAGAGATTGATGTTTAACACCTCAAGGAAGTTTATGAATCAAAGAAATTCTGTTCATACTCATAATTCTACAAAAAAAATTATGATCAAATGTTGTGTATGCAATCAAATTGGACATATACCCTCCAAATGTCCTCTAAGAAGATGTAATTCATCACCTCACAAAAGATACCAAACAAAAGGGTGCCTCTAGTGGATAAAGAAGGTGAATAAATGTGACTTGGCTCTAACTGCTCAAGATTTGAAAAGTCAATGGTATTTAGACAGTGGCTGCTCTAAACACATGACAGGAGACAAAATCAAGTTTATAACTCTTGATGAAAAGAAATCTGGCAATGTTACTTTTGGCAATGATAAATCAGGTAAGATCAAGGGAAAAGGCTCAGTCAGCATAGACAATGGCAAAGGAAAGGCCCAAGATGTACTATTTGTAGATGGGCTGAAAGAAAATTTACTAAGTGTCAGTCAGATGTGTGACAAAGGCTGTGAAGTTCTTTTTAGAGCAAAAGATTGTGAAGTCAGATCAAGCACCACAGGTAAGACTCTGCTCAAAGGAGTTTGAACATAGAGTAATGTTTACATTGTGAAAGAGGAAGATGAAGCATGTCATCTTAGAAAACTAGAAGAGTCATGGTTATGGCATAAAAGGTTGGGACATCTCAGCTTCGATCACATAATCAGACTAAGCAAGAAGAAAGCTGTCAGAGACATGCCAGAAATAAAGAGGCCTTCTAATACTATATGAAAATCATGTCAATTAGGCAAACAGACTCGCACATCCTTCAAGGCCAAAGATGAGTTATCAACAAGAAGACCTCTACAACTTGTGCACATGGACCTGTGCGGACCTGCAAGAACTAAAACTCCAAGTGGAGAATCCTACTTCATGCTGATAATAGATGACTTCTCCAGAATGACATGGGTTTCATTTCTCAAGAATAAATCAGAAGCTCTGGAAAAGTTTAAGATCTTCAAAGCATTAGCAGAAAATCAAACAAGATGCAATCTGAAATGCATCAGATCAGACAGAGGAGGTAAATTCACAGATTATGACTTTGCTGACCTATGCAATGAACATGGAATAAAGCAAAAATTTACTATTGCAGGAACACCTCAGCAAAATGGAGTAGCAGAGAGACAAAACAGGTCTGTACAGCAAATAGCCAGAGCCACGATGCATGAAATTAATATTGCTTAGACCTTCTGGGCAGAAGCAGTACACACAACGGTGCATATCCTTAATAAAGCTCACTTAAGGCCAAGCAGTGACAAGAATCTCTATGAACTATGGCATGGGAAACTAGCTTCAATCAAACATTTTAGAATCTTTGGAAGCAAGTGTTACATAAAGAATAATGATGAAAATCTTGGGAAATTTGATGCAAGAGCAGATGAAGGGATATTTCTAGGATATGCATCCAAAAGTAAAGGGTACAGGTGCTACAACAAGACTCTTCGAAAAATAGTAGAAAGCATTGATGTGAGATTTGATGAAGAACTTACAAACAATACAAGAGATACAGACTGCTGCAGTCCATCAGACAACCATGAAGAAGAAAACCAAGATGATGAGGAAACAAGCAAGACAACAGAAGATACAGAGCTGAGTTCTAAAGCTCCCTCAAGATATACTCAGAACAACCATCCTAAAGATCAGATCATTGGAGACAAGAGAGTAGGGGTCCAAACAAGAAGGCAGCTAACAGAACAAACTGAAGAGGTATACATAGCCATGTTGTCACAATTAGAGCCAAATAAATTTGAAGATGCCAGCAAGGACAAGTCTTGGGTAAATGCTATGAATGAAGAATTGGACCAAATTGAGAAAAACAATACCTGGGAATTAGTTCATAGACCCATTGAGAAAAATGTCATAGGCTCAAAATGGGTATTCAAAAACAAAATGAACGAGCAAGGACAAGTAATCAGGAATAAAGCCAGACTGGTCTGCAAAGGATATTCACAAATCGAAGGACTTGATTATGATGAAACATTTTCCCCTGTAGCCAGAATGGAAGCCATCAAAATGTTTCTGGCCTTTGCTTGCTACCAAAACTTCAAAGTATATCAAATGGATGTCAAATCTGCATTTCTGAATGGTGACTTCGAAGAAGAAGTCTATATGGAACAACCAAAAGGCTTCTCATTGATAGACAAAGAAGACTATGTGTTCAGACTGAAGAAGGCTCTATATGGACTGAAACATGCTCCTCGTGCTTGGTACTCAAGACTAGATAAATATTTGCAAAAACAAGGCTTTAAGAGAGGCGGAGTAGACAACAATCTATACATAAAAGCCCATGAAAATGAACTCCTGATTGTTGTGGTATATGTTGATGACATTATGTTTGGAAGAAACAGAGAAGAACTAGCAAAAGGGTTTGCTGATGAGATGAAAACAGAGTTTGAGATGTCTATGATTGGAGAGCTCAGTTTCTACTTAGAACTTCAAATTCAGCAAAAGAACACAGGAGCACTCATCTCACAAGAAAAATACTTGAAAGAAATGTTGAAAAAGTTCAAAATGGAGGACTGCAAACCTGTGTCAACTCCCATGATCACAGGATGCAAGCTGTGTGCTGATGATGGGTCTGCCGATATAGATCAAAAATTCTACAGATCCATGATAGGAAGTCTGTTGTATCTGACAGCATCAAGACCAGACATCATGCTAGCAGTAGGACTAGTGGCTAGATATCAAGCAGCACCTAAACAAAACCATCTTCTGGTAGTCAAAAGAATATTTAGATATCTACAAGGAACAACACAGAATGGACTTTGGTATCCTAAAGGCGAAAGCGTCACTTTGACAGCATACACAGATGTAGATTGGGCTAGTTGTGTAGATGACAGGAAAAGTACAAGTGGAGGTGCATTCTATCTAGGAGAAAGTCTGGTGGCATGGTTAAGCAAGAAACAAACATCTATCTCTCTGTCTACAACAGAATCAGAATATATAGTAGCAGCAGCATGTTATACACAAGTCATGTGGATGAAGCAAACTCTTCAAGACATGAAGGTAAGCATTGATGAACCTATCTCAATCAAATGTGATAATACAAGTGCTATAAGTATATCTAAAAACCCTGTGCTTCACTCTAAAACTAAACATATCCCAATCAAGTATCATTTTCATCAAGAACAAGTTGCTCAGAAGATAGTAAAACTGGAGTATGTGCCAACAAAAGAACAGACAACAGACATATTTACCAAACCGCTTGCCAGAGAACCATTTGAATATTTGAGAGACAGACTAGGGGTAGTATCTGTAGATGCTACTCTCTAATATGAAGAGAAAGCACAGTTTCAGGGGGAGAACAAAAACGAGAATATCATTCTCAGGGGGAGATCAACCAGCAAGGGAAGCATGAAAACAGGTCCTAAGGATCAAAAGGATTATTGCAATAATACATTCAACAAAAAGGAGTCAATAAAAGGGAAAAAGAGTCAGTGGTGTAGCGGAAGAGTGGTGAACCTGACGTGAACTGAACACGGAAGAATAGTGGACCCGACGTGTTTCTAATCCAAAGGTTGAAGCAGCAACGTACAAAGTCAGAAAATTTCAGAAAGAGGAAATGCACGAAATATTGAAAAATAATAAAATCACAGAATCAAATAATAAGATCTACACTAAGAACTCAAACCCCTTGCCATTGATGTCAAAGGGGGAGGAAGAGCAAACAACAGAAGAAAGGATCCTAACAGGCAAACAGAGGAAGTGTATTGCCATCAATGCCAAAGGGGGAGACTGTTGGAAATATTGTCATTGATGGCAATGGAGGCAGCAAAGACAGAGACAGACAAAGAAGGCAGCAGATGCAAAAATAGGCAAAGAACAACAACAGGTAATATGTACAGCGAAGGCAGAGGCAGAGGTTGAGCAGCAGTAGCAGCTAAGGCAGAGCCAGAGGCAGCGAATATAGAGGCAGATTCGTTATATCAGAGGCAGAGGTAGAGGCAGAGCCATTATCACAGCAGGTTATCAGAGGCAGAAGCAGAGGCAAAGCAAAAAATTCCAAGAATCGCTACCCCAGTTGGAGGATACATAAACCCAATTTCGGGAATCGCTTACCCCAAGCGACAAGTATATATATATATATATATATATATATATATATATATATATATATATATATATATAAACCTTATTCTGAGAATCATTACCCCAGGCGGAAGGATACACTAAATATTGGAGCAACAAAGTAAATGTAATATAAAATCTTATTCCGAGAATCATAACCCAAGTGACAATGTATGCATATATATAAAATTCCGAGAATTTCCCAAGCCGGTGGATATATATATATATGAACCTTAATTCCGAGAATCGCCCAAGCTGGAGGATATATATATAATTTCGAGAATCGTGACCCAAAGGTCCAAACCATAGATATTTGTAATGAAGCGCTTTAATGGACAAAGAGCCAAAGGTATCAAAGCCTTATATGGTGGGGCCCTTTCCCAATCGCATCGGAGAAAAACTGTGAAGCGGAATATGTAAACAACAGGAGGTTGCGATTGCGATATAAGTCTGGACCCGATGGATCGATGAACCATTATTGATATATGACTGAATTCCGGAAGCTTATATATGTATGCAACACATTACACATATTGTGCCTAATACACAAAGGTTCAAAGAATATATTAATATGAAGCGCTTAATAAGCGAAAGAACCAAAGTACCATAAGGTGGGACCCTTTCCAATCGCATCGGAGAAAGGATTGGTAGCAGAACATATCGACAAGAGTTCCGATTGAGTTCCGAACCCGATGGGTGTATGAATTATGGTTCAAACGTATTTGAAGTCCGGCATAATCGCATCGGAACAGTCTAATCGCATTGGAGAATATAAAGGCATCGGAACGTCACAATAGAAAGTTGCGATTGCGATCAATCGCATCGGAACAATCGCAAAAGTACCAATCGCATTGGAGTTAAAGTGTAACATGTTAAAAAATATTTGCGATTGCGATGAAAGCCAGACGCGATAGTCATATAAACTCTGCCTTATAAAACATGGTTGGGTCCGCATATCAATCGCAATCGGAAATTTGTGGAGCGTATCAATCGCATCGGAGCAAGGCAGCTTGCGATTGCGATTGGAAATACTGGACGCGATAGTCATATAAACTTCGCTATATCGAACATGGTCGGGTCCGCATATCAATCGCAATCGGAAATTCGTGAAGGCGCTGTTATATATATATATATATATATATATATATATATATATATATATATATATATATATATATATATATATATATATATATATATATATATATATATATATATATATATATATAGTTGTTGCGATTATATTGAAATGCGCCACGTGGACTGTGGACCCACGGGCCTCAGCTTAAGGTGGAGGGCGATTATTAATATAATATAGTTGCGATGTGTACAAGTGTATCAGGCCATAAAACAAAGGCCGTGGTATATGTATGTTCCGCTTGCGGAACTCACCACATCAACAAGACACTTGTTGTGTAAAGGGTTGGAATTTGCCCAGATTTAATGTCAGCAGTTACATAAATACAGGAGTTACGCAGCAGCCATAAACAGAAGGGCATACAAAGGAAAGAAAGGGACAAACACAGTCAAAGAAAAGACAAATACGCAGCGAGCCAAAAGGCTAAATGAGTTGAGTTGGAGTTCTCATTGTAATTTGATTGTAAATGTTTTAATTGATTTTTTATTCTTTGTGATGCATTGGCAAGTCTCCGGAAGAGAACAAATATCCCACTGTAATGTTAAATTGATACCTACAGTTATATTTTTCTAAATGAGAAGATAAAAGGAATGAGAAGACAGAAGTCAAAGAGTCATGACTGTTCACTCCAAATTCCTATTGAAATACAAACAGTCATGAGAGGAACTCTATAAATAATATCAGAGAGAGAGAGAAAATATAGAGAATGCAGAGTATAGAAGAGTGAGGAGAGAAGATTAAGAAAAGAAGAGTAGAGAGAGATGCTACAGAACAAAGCTGATATCTGAGATAAATCAGCAAACATTCAGTTTGATAAATTGAGGAAGTTGGAGCTTCCCTATCAAGTTGCAGCTTGATAGCTGTCAGTTGTAGCTGACTGAGGTAGGAGCCTCCTGTAGGTTGGTGCTTGCAGAAAATTGAAGGGAGTTGGTGCTTCCTTGCAAGTTGTAGCTTGCAGAACTGAGGTTGGAGCCTCCTGTAGGTTGGTGCCTGCAGAAAAACAGTGGTGAGAGGGAGTTGGAGCTTGCCTTTGCATCACAACAATAATAATATGTGGTTTTCTCCCTTTATCGGTTTCCACTTATATCTGGTGTCTCTGTGCATGATATTTATGTGTTGATCTGATTTATATCTTCTGCTTAATACCTGCTGCCTCATATTAAGTCTACTGTCATATTATATTAATACTTGCTGCTCATATTCTGAGATTACTCACATATTAAGTTGGACATGAAATGAAGGTGTAAATAAGTTTTAATGAAAAGTTTTAAAATTCCATGAATGTGTTAAACTGATTCACCCCCCCCCTCTCAGTTTAACTAAGGGTTCAACACGTAATACACATTCCATCCAAAATTTGTATATAACCCTTTTACCATTAAATTTGAACCGAACTTTGGAAATCCAATTGTGACACTTGTCCAGTCCCATTGGACAAAAATTGAATAAGATTCTCTAATGCTGACTAGGTTTCCATGTCATCACCTTGTACCTATTCTTCAATTATGTTTAAAAAATTTGCCTGTTCTAAACAAAAATCAGTAGACCATAAGTTCTTCATACGAACTCGGTTCTCAACAAAAAAGGTTGCGTTGGATTCCTGGGAAGGGGCCGGTCGCTGTCGTTTTGGTTTGGTGAAATTATTAGCACTTTAATTTTTGAGCTAATTTTTCCCCCCAATCCATATTCCGATCACACCTTCCCACTATCATGATTTTGGACCCACAAAAGATGGTTATCTCATGAGTACTGAATAATATTATGTTTCCCAAGTTCTATCATCTTGATTCTACTTGAAAAATTTCTATGACAACCACTTGGTCACTAACATGCCTTGCCTTGCCTTGCAAATGGCTTGGCTCTTCAACCACTGTTCTCCTTTTGTTGCTGACCCAATCCAAAACTTGTTGGCTGCTTGCTGATATAACACTTTTGTTGTACCAAATCGATTTCTCGGTGCTTGGAAAACTAACTAATTGCCTTCCCACTGAGAATCATGTTCCTCCTTTGAGTGAACTACAACAATGAGTTCCAACATCAGTAATAATAAGAAAATAAATGACCATTGTTTTACCTCCATGGTTCCAAATTCCACATATGGAAGAATGCATTCTCCATCCCCTTCTCTTCTTGGCGTCAACACATAAAATGGTCTACAATGGCTGTTTTTTTGTTTTTTTGTTTTGTTTTGTTTTGTTTTTACATCTTGTCACAAACACAATCATTATCTAAGAAACACATCATGCAAGAAACAACTTGACAACATATCCTCTTGCTCCTTCAAAGCAACAAATTTTACATCATGTGAACATCGCCATGTACTCTCACATTTCAGTGTACAAACTTATTGACCAAACACAAGTTGACAAAACATGCCTCTTTAAATGACTGACTCTCAAGTCAAGCATAATCATGTGTAACAATTTGAAGTTTCTTTTCCCAAAAAAAAAAATAATTTCACATCTCATGTAACACTTCGTCAACATCTCCTTTTCATCTTTGGAGACAAAATCAACTCTTCCAAGTCGATATGACATGCATGTAACACTCAATCGACCAACACAAGTTGTGACTCATGCATGTGCAAATGGTCAACACTCTCAAGTTGGCAACATACATGTTAAATGAAGCAATCGACGAACATAAGCCAATTAATCATGCATGTTCAAGCACAATGAAACCATCGTAATTCCACTATTCATACACACAAACTCTCATGCATGTATACAATTCTTCAACTCTCTCACAAGTACAATCATAAGTACAAGAACCCCATTAATATGTACATGTACTCAAAGCTGAAATGAACAAATTTTTCTGCAATAAAGTGACTCAACATACTCCACTTTCAATCACCTTCTTGGCATAAACATGAAACATGCATTCCATTGGAAAAGAAATGAATTAACATCAAAAGACATGCAAAGCCTTAATTGGATAATAAATCTAACCATCTCTTACCAAACCATTTCAATGACGCTTTTTTCAACTGCACATCATCATCATGCAAATCATCTTGACCCACATCAATTATGGAATCTTCTTTTCCATTCTTGCCATTCCCTTTCTCCACCTTCTTCAAATGTCGTGGATGATTTGCTGGATACAAAGTCTAACACTTGTCTAGAAGACGACCTTGCTTATGGAAATGAGTGCAAAACATTTGCCTCTTCTTTTAAACATGGCTTGCTTTGTCTTTTGGCTTTCTGCTTCCTTTTCTTTAAAAGTTTCCTATGTATGGCTATCTTCTTGCAACATCTTGAAACAGTATGGTTATCCAAACCACAAAAGGAACATGCAAAATTTCTCCAAATATTATGTGAGAATTTTCCAGGTTTATCATAATCAAAAGCAACTTGATTAAAAGAATATTTATACCTTGTACATTCACCTTTGTCGCCTTATTGAGGAGGTGAATTTGATGAGGTAATGGTTCTCTTCGGAATTCCAACAATTCATTCAATGACTGTAGAGCTTTCAACATCATCTTGTTCACCATTCTCATTAGTTGCATGCTTATGAGCACCTTCTTGCAAAGTGGGTGTAAAACTTTTGCATTCCTCATGAAGACAATATTCACAAGCTTGAGGTAATGAACATGAAATGAAAGTCCTTCTTGGAACACCTTCATGTGCCTCCTTGGCTTTAGAGCTTTCTCCATCATGTTTTCCATAACCAAGACCCAAATACTTAGGCCTTTCTTCAACAACAATTGGCTCAATTATGCCTTGAGCATGTTTGCCCAATCCTTTACCTTCATAGCCCATCTTCATCAATAATTTGGACCCTATTCCTCTAGCGTGTCTTTCAAAAGCATCTACACATTCATTTTGAGAGGAAATTGAAGATAAACTTGAATTGAATACATCTTTCTCATGTACATACATGGCTAAGGCTTCCTTAGCATCATGGAGTTGAGTCTCCATCTCATGCATCCTTTCAAGGTTCTCATTTGCAATATGGAGCTGAGTCTCCATCTCATGCATATTTTCAAGAATCTTTTGCTTCTCATCCTTCATGGCAATCAACTGCTCTTGAAGTTTAATGCTCTCCCTCTTATCTTCATAATTCTCTTGCATCTTATCAATCATGATGTAGAGCTTCTGCAACATCTCTTTATCAAAGAGTTTTTTCTAAGGGAAATCGACTAGAAGCATTAGTTAATGAAACTACCATCACACCTGCAATACATACAAAGATTATTTGCTGTGTTTTGAGACTTCAAATCTCAATTTTGACCTTCTCCTTCACACATAAAATTGCACATTGTTAAATTCTTCTTGCACAAATTGAAAAATCAATAGCTATAGAAGAATTAGGTAACCTTGGCTAAAA
Source organism: Pinus albicaulis (assembly GCA_034641835.2). NCBI lineage: Eukaryota > Viridiplantae > Streptophyta > Pinopsida > Pinales > Pinaceae > Pinus > Pinus albicaulis. The sequence goes on along the minus strand of CM076583.1, from coordinate 593,560,411 downwards.
TGAGCTAAACTTTTTCTCTGATACCAACTTGATCTAAATATGGGCAAACTAGTTATTTCTATGCTAGCTCCCTCATCAACATTAAAAATGTGTGATTAGGATCATCTCATGTTAACCAATTGTGAAGGGGTTTATGTGTGTAGTTTCATGTGTTTTTTATGATCAAATTATGAGTTAACTTTTAAAAACTCATATACATCAAATGAAATGCAGAAATATAACTCACAACAATCACATAACACAATGGATGATAATGGGGTTCACCCCTCCTAGGCTACATCTCCATGGAACTGCTTTAACTAGCTAGGCCCTCTTGAGATTATGAGTCAAATGTGTGATTACAAGCATCTGTGATGCTCCAATGGATTTTTTGACTGCTACATTGTCTTCAAAAGACATGAAAATGCCAAAAATGACTATTGAATCTCTGAATTTTGTTACCAGCTCCTCTAGGCTTGACCTCCCATCTTGGTGGCCATGGGCTTGTTTAATCTCCAAAGTGACAAAACCACATTATTATGTGCTCCAACACCTATGAAAACTATACACTGTGTTCAAAACATCAAATTCATCTAAAATTCATTGTTCATTCACTCCATTTGGCCTTCAAAATTCTTCAAGTGACCAAAAACACCTGTATATTTTCTCCATTGCCTCTGAAAGATGTTCCAATGGATTTAGAGCATGGTAATATGCTATGAATGACTATTTCTGAGCCAAAAGTGGTCGAAAATTTCTCAAGATAGACCTCATTAAAGTTTCCCCTAGATTTTGTCTCTACATCTAGAAAATTGCTAGTTAGCCCCGCCAAATTTGGAGGCCGCTCCATATTCGGAGATTCTGCTAAAAATCCACCAAGCTATCTGCAGGATTAATTATGGGATAAGTTCGGATTAACTATGGCTAAGTGCACACTGAGTGCAATTAACATGGGCGCTTGTGCTGAGGTCTTATGGCATGGTTTTATGAGGAGGAGGGTTGGCTCCCTCCTTCCGCCATCGGATTCTGCAATACCCTTCATGTTAAGATTCAACAAGATGATGAGCTTAGTGAAAAGAGTCGCCTTCACTAAGTGGGCCCGCAGGCTATTTTTGGCACAAGTCTATTTTTAGACTATGTCTATTTTTAGACATGGTGATCATATTTAAAAAGTTGCAGGATGCTATTTGTGGATGGTTGATCAAGTTGGAAAAATAGATGAAAATCTATTTTTATAATATTGGGTGAAGTCTATTTATAGATCATCGATCTAAAAATAGAAGTGTCGATTATTATTAGCTCTTAATAATAATCCGACAATAAACAACAACTTATTCTCTTGGAGCACTTAATTTCAGTGCACAGATTTGGAAAATCAGTGGGCTGAAGGAATTACACAATTCCTAAGGGTTTACTAGAGTTCATGCATGAAGGACTCAGTTATAACTCAAGTGGCAAAGTTATGACAGAGTTGGAAGAGTAGTTTATGGAGTTGTATTCAGTTTAACTCAGTTAGACTCAATTGAGCTAGTTGTATCTAGTCTAACTGAATGATACACTAGTGAGGGTGGAGTGAATTAATTAGTTAATTAATTCAAAAATAATAACTCATTAATCAAATTGACAATACAACAGTTAACTACAGTGCATGTCAGATCCAGTGGAGACCCAGTGCAAAGATAGGTGAAAGGGTGAGATAGACTATCTGTTGTGACCATAGTGATGCATGGATTGCATCTATATATACATTGGAGTTTCCAATGATAATCACGCAGTCAAGGAGAGTAGGATTATATCAAATTGGTCTTTGTAATTAGCTTGGATTGCACAGTGGAGGCAGGCTAGCAGGGGGGCAAACATTGGTGCATGGATTTGCAGATTTATTCTATGTTAGTGTGTGATGATTGATTGTATTGAGAGATTGATGTACTAAGCTTTGTATGAGATTGTTACATGATCTCCATGATACATAATATATGATAGTTGGGTTTTTCAGCTTCAGGCTTTCTCGTTAAACAACTGTGTTATCTGCGATTGTTTTTATTTATGCTTCACATGTGTGTGCAATTAATTTTCCGCAAAAGAATAACAATGGAATGATTCTGTATTTTTCAAGAAGTTAAATATTGTGAGATCAGGGGAATCTAGATGTATGCATGCTTAATGCATACTAATTTCTACATGGTATCGGAGCATTGTTAATTCTTGAAGATTGTAATTGTGAAGAATTGGTGAGTTTGTGCTGGTGGACAATTCGAATTTGCTATAGAAGATTCTTGGTGCAGAAGTTGAGTATACATTGAAATGGATTTCAATGGGTTGCGATTGGAGTATGCCCTTGATGGGAGCTTGAATTACATAGCCTGGAAGGACAGGATGGAGGCAGTGCTGGAGGATAATGGACTGAAGGAGTTCATCGATAACGATGTTCCTAAGTCGGGATCTAGCAATGCTGCATTACTTGATGCATGTCAAAAGAAGACAAAAAAGACGAGAATAATTCTGTTAGAAGGTGTGAAGGACCATATTTTGTCCAGCCTTCACGGGAAATCCAATCCATTCTTAATGTGGAAGGCTTTGACAGATTTTTTCCAAAGCATAAGTGACCAGAGGAAGTCGGCGCTTAAAGACAAGCTCAGAAAAATAAAAATGGAGAAGGGTGACAGTATTCCAAAATACCTCACGAAGTTTTTCCACTGCAAGGATGAACTGGGAAGTGTGGGGGTTACTGTTGATGATGAATACTTGGTGATCTTGGCTCTCCTTGGGCTTCCGAGGAGTTGGCATAGCTACGTAGACTCTGTCAATGGACGGGAGAAATTGCCAGGATGGGAGCGACTTTGGTCGGATCTTGTGCAGAGGAGATAAGGTAGGGTACTAGGGATGGCTCTTCATCGAAGAATGAAGATGAAGAGAATTGTGCTTTGGGAAGAAATTTCCTTCAAAATTCGAAGCTAAAGGCAAGAAGCAGGATTTGTCCAAAGTGAAGCGTTTTCATTTTCACGAACATGGGCATTTCGCCACTAACTGTCCATAGAAGAAGAAGAACAAGAAGGTTGATGGAGCTGTAGCTGGAGAGGCCTTAGCCTCGCAATTTGAACTTGATTTCTCTTTGATCGCATGCTTGGTTTCAAGCTGCATGGGATCAGTGTGGTATCTTTGGATGGGTGTGCATATGTATTTTTGTATATTATTTATTATTAGGAAATAAGGAAGGCCAAGAGTCATTGGGAGCTGAATCCCAATAGCCTCACCTCCCATCTATATAAGCATGTACATTCTTCAGCTAATACATATTCTAGTTTTGAGGAGTTACCTCCTGGTTTGACATGGTATCAGAGCCAACCCCACATTTGGCATTTCTGCCCTGTGGTGTAACTCCCTATCCTTTGCTCAGTCATATTTTTTAATGTTTTTGCTGCTCATTAATTGCTAGACTGTTATTCTGCATTTTTTTTTTTTCCCTATTTAGCACTGACATTTGCAGCTCCAGCTCCTGCAGACTGCAGGCTCTGTCAATCTGCAAATTGCAGGCTCTGCCATTCCAGCAGTCCTGCAACTCTGTCTTCTGCAGATTCAAGTTCAATTTTTTTTATGTAACGCCCTTTTGGGCCTCCTCATTCATCCCTACGCTCCATTCACTCACACCTCCCTCCTCCATTCTCCCTGCGCCCTCACTCATCTCCCCCACTCTGCATACACCTCCCTCTCCCTCAACTCCACACCTCCCTTTCCTATCTGCTACACATTACAGCAAATCCACGATTCCCACGCCCTCCCCACCTGACGCTCCTACCACAACGCCTGAAATCCCACGCGTGAAGATTGGTAACGCTGCATATAATGCTGCATATATATTTTATACGCTGTCACATTTCATATTTAAGCACTGTCAATACGCCTCTGCAATACGCTCCAGCATTTTATACGCTGTCATTGGTCTCCATTACATAACACGCAGCATATATATAACGCCTCCCCTCCATTTTATATCCAACACTGCAATAAAAATGCTGTATTAACTCCATTCAAACGACGCTGTCGCTTCATCAGTCCGCACTGCATATCTCCCAACGCCTTCGACTGTGTTTAATATTCCATGCAGCCTTTGTAATACACAACGCATTTTGCAATACACATTCACTACGCCTCCTCTGTCATATGGTAATACGCCGGCCTGTCAATTAAACGATTGTCAACTGTTCACATATTATATTCATCCCACCGTTATACAACGCCGCCGGTTTCATATACCGCCACTGTACATATCATATATGCGCTGTCCATACTCTTTGAATGTACATACTCTTGACTTTGTGAAATGCTGTCTATTTCATATACAGCGGTTCATTGAAATACATTCATCCGATATATACTGTCCATTGAAACGCAGTCATCCGATATATACTGTCCATTGTATATACAGCGGTTCATTGATATTTAAAAGTTGCTCATTGCATATCTTATGCGCTGTCCAAGTTTTATGCTGTCCGTCTTTATATGCTGTCCAATGTTTAATATGGCTGTCCATTCTATATGTAATATGCAGTGCAATACCACTCCTCCTTATAATATTTTCTATTCATAATTCCGCCCCATCTTTTCATAATTCCGCCCCCATTCATAATTACACCCCATTCACCATTCCATATCATCTTTTTATATACATTTTTTCCCCAAACAAAAAAAATACATTTTTTTTATGCAGAATCAGTTTATAGCAAAGAGTGTTTTTTAAAATTCAGTCTTCAGCAAAAGTTTTCTGAGCAGATTTAGTTTCAAGAAAGAGTTTTTAAACTCAGAAAATTTTTTCCAGCAAGAGTTTTTGCCCCTTTATTTGAAATATTTCAAGAGTTCGAAGTTTTTATAGCAGAATTTGTTTCCTCTTCAGAAGATTTTTTCCAACAGTCTAATGCATTCTCTCATCTCAATTGTTGGGATAGTTCTCTCCGGCAAAGAGAACTATCTTGAATGGTCGCGGAAGATTAAACACACACTCATTTTTAATGAGCTGTGGAAAGGAATCTGTGAAGGACAAGCAGAAAATCCACTAGAGAAGCCCACTTCAGACAAAGAGCTTGCCATTTGGGAAAACAAGAACTGCAAGGCTTATGCCTTGATTGCAGCCTCAGTGAGTGAAGAGGTGAGTCGCCATATCTCATCATTCTCAAATGCCTATGAAGCCTTGAAGAAAATAAAAGAACTCTATGACTCACATTCAGAATTAGAAAATGTTCAATTGATGGTTAAGCTGTTCAGTCTTGAAATGAAGAATGATGATCCCCTTGCTTTAGCTTCAGAAGTAAGATATATAATGCATGACATTGAAAACACTGGTGTAAAAATGGACATACCTCTCATAGCATATGTTAAGGCATTATATCCGACTTACTCACATTATCTTGAGTCTTTGCAAGCAAGTGGAAACCTTGAGCATATCACCTTTGATAAACTTGAGAAAAAGTTTGCAGAAAGAGAGAAAGCTTTTGGGAAGATGACGGTCCCTTCATCTTCCGAAGAGGCTGCATACTTGGCACATAGAGAAAAGAGTCATACTCCAGATTCATCTAGAGGAAGAGGTGGCAGAAGAGGAAGAGGAAGAAGGAACTTCACAGAAAGGGGGGGCAGACAAGCTGACAAATCCAATCTTCATTGCACACGGTGCAATAGATATGGACATGATGCATCCAAATGCAGAACACCATGGAACAAAATTGAGCAGCACAGAAATCAAGACAAAGGTAAAACCAATGACAAAGACAAAGGTAAAGCACATGAATCCGCTCACTATGTTCTAGCACATTGTAACAATGGAGTAACTGAAAACCTCTTTGATGTTTCATTTACTTCATGGAGAGATGATTGGTTGCTAGATTCGGGAGCAACATGTCACATGACATTTAGAAAAGATTTTTTTGAAGAATTCACTGACAAAGTTGATGGAGCAGTATATTTCGCAGATAAATCCAAACTCAAGCCATCGGGGCTTGGCACAGTCAGGCTTAAACTGCCTGGTCTTCCTGATCATATCCTACATGAGGTTCTATACCTCCCTGAGTTGAAGAGAAACTTGCTGTCCCTGGTCGAAATCCGGCAGCAAGGACACTCAATTCACTTGTTTGATGGCAAGGCAGAGGTCAGAAAAGCATCGGATCACTCACTTGTCATGGAGGGAATAGAAGAAGGGAGACTCTTGAAGCTGAAAGGTTCATCTGCTCATGCTCAAAACTTTGCATTCAGTTCACATCATGATGAAGGTACATTTCCATCAAGTCTTTTATGGCATGCTAGATTTGGACACTTAAACTATGACAACCTTCGTTTGTTGAAGAAAAATGGTGTTGATGGACTACCTACAATTCCTAGAAAACCTAAGGAATGTGATGCTTGTATTCTAGGAAAGCATAGCAAACGGCCATTTCATGATTCACACTCAAGAGCACATAGGAAACTTGAACTTGTTCATTCAGATTTATGTGGCCCTATGCCTATTGCTTCTGCAAATGGAAACAAATACATGATGACATTGATTGATGACTACACCAGAATGTGTTGGATTTACTTACTGAAGAATAAGTCTGATGCTTTTCAAACTTTCAAGAATTTTCATGCATGGATTGAAAATGATGCACAAACACATATTGGCTCTCTACGTACTGATAATGGAAAAGAATACACTTCAAACGAATTTGAAAATTATCTTCATCAAAATGGAATCAAACATCAAACCACTGTGCCATATAATCCACAACAGAACGGTGTAGCTGAAAGAATGAACAGAACCATTTTAAATATGGTCCACTCCATGTTATTTTTCAAGAATGTAAAATTGATGTTTTGGGCTGATGCAGTTCTATGTGCTGTTTACATAAAGAATAGGTTTCCTTCAAGTTCAATTAGAAACAAAACTCCTTTTGAAATGTGGCATGGCCACATTCCTTCGGTAAAGCATTTCGGGGTCTTTGGGTCCACCTGTTATGCCTTGATACCCAAGGGTCAAAGGAACAAACTTGGTGCTAGAAGCAGAAAATGTATCTTCTTGGGGTACTCCAATACCTCGAAAGGATATCGTCTCTATGATGAAGCAAATAAGAAGTTTGTGATAGCAAGAGATGTCATATTTCTTGAATCTTCCAAGAGTGACAAGGTTGTTGAGCGGAAACTTGATCGCCTGGACAGATTCACACATGCAAAGTCTTTCCAAGAATGTGATAATGTGATTCCACACCTTGAAGGGGGGATTCCGATATTGAATCAAACTGTGGAATCATATCCTGAAGCACTCTCTCCCCCACATGAAGAAACAACCATGGATGACACATTGGATGATGTGATTGACAGAATTGGGAGATTGAATCTTGAATCAATCCCAACTCAGTCAAATGACCAGCCTGGGCCATCTCGGAAAGGTCCTCCCAAATGGCTGACAAAGACACTGGAGGATGTTCATCCTGATGAGGTTGGAAAAACAGGAACAAGAAGTTCCACTCAAGAAATCGAAGGTGATGTAGATAATTCTGATTCTCCTGTTGATATGGATATTGCTTATAACTTTGAATTGAGTTTGTCTACAGATCATGAACCAACTTCCTTCAAAGAAGCTGCTTCTCATGATGAATGGAAAGAAGCGATGCAGAAGGAGTATGATGCCTTGATAAAGAATGGCACTTGGAAGCTGGTTGATCCGCCTTTGGGAACGAAACCAATTGGCTGTAAGTGGGCCTACAAGAACAAGTACAAAGCAGACGGCTCACTTGAAAAGCACAAGGCCAGGCTTGTGGCAAAAGGATTCGCACAGAAGGAAGGAATTGATTATGAAGAAACGTTTGCTCCCACAACAAAATGGACCACCATTCGGACTCTCTTTGCCTTAGCAGCTCAGAGTGGATGGAAAGTTCATCAGATGGATGTAAAAACAGCCTTCTTGAATGGAGATCTGAAGGAGAAAGTTTATATGTCCCAGCCAGAAGGATTTGTGATAAAGGGTCAAGAACACAAAGTTTGCAAACTTGTGAAATCCTTGTATGGCCTCAAACAAGCACCACAAGCCTGGTATGAGAAGTTGACCGAGCATCTTCTGAAACTTGATTTCAAACACTTTGATCTTGATGATGCAACTTTGTTTGTTAAGAAAGTTGGAAAAACAGTTATATATCTTGTGGTATATGTAGATGATCTTTTGATAACAGGAAACAATGAGAGCTATATTGCATCCATGAAGAAAGAGTTGAAGAAAGGTTTTGAAATAACTGATTTGGGTCATGTTCATTACTATTTGGGTATTGAAGTAATTCAACATCCTAAATTCATCTTTCTTTCTCAGAAGAAGTACATTGGAGATCTCTTGAACAAATTTGGCATGGATGACTGTAAACCCTTAGGCACTCCAATGGAACAAAACTTGAAGCTCACATCTGTTGAAGGGAAGGAATTTGAGGATGCAACTAAGTATAGACAGCTTGTAGGAAGTCTTATCTATCTGACCACCACCAGACCTGACATCTCATTTGTTGTTGGAATCCTCTCAAGGTTCATGCAAAAACCTTGTGAAGGACATTGGTCTGCTGCAAAAAGAGTGCTAAGGTACTTGAAGGGGACTCAAGACTTTGGACTCAAATATACATAGGTAGGCGACTTCAACTTGACCGGATACTCTGATTCAGACTTTGATGGTGACAAAGAAACAGGGGTGTCTACTACAGGTTACACCATGAGTCTTGGATCAGGAGCTGTCTCATGGAGATCACGCAAACAGTCAGTTCCAGCAGATTCCACGACCGAGGCAGAATATGTGGCAGCAGTTGAAGCAACAAAGGAAATTGTGTGGCTCCGAAAAATCCTGGAAGATTTGCAGATGAAACAAATGTACTCCACACCACTCATGATCGACAACACTTCTGCAATAAAGTTGGCCAAGAACCCAAAGTTCCATGATCGAAAAAAGCACATCAATACAAAGTACCATCTAATTCGACATCATGTTCAGGCCAAAACCATCCATCTACATCATTGTTCCACAAATGAGAAAACTGCTGACATCTTCACCAAAGCACTTGGAAGAGAAAAGTTTGAAAAGTTCAGATCGATGCTTGGACTCACCAACATCCCTTCGGATTAAAGAGGGGAATGTTGACACCTAATCCTATGGATGGGTGTGCATATGTATTTTTGTATATTATTTATTATTAGGAAATAAGGAAGGCCAAGAGTCATTGGGAGCTGAATCCCAATAGCCTCACCTCCCATCTATATAAGCATGTACATTCTTCAGCTAATACACAATTCTAGTTTTGAGGAGTTACCTCCTGGTTTGACAATCTTGATAGTGGTGCGTCTTTCCATATGACGGGATACAAGGAGTTGTTTAGTGAATTGGAGGAGAAGGACCTCCAGATGCATATAGAGATGGGCGACAATGGTCGGTACAGTGCGACTGGCATTGGGACCATTACCTTTGATAGGGAGTCTGGTAATCCATTCTTGTTGAAGGATGTTATGCATGTTCCAGGTTTGAAGAAGAACTTGGTCTCGGTCGCAATGATGGAAGACAAAGGTTATGATGTTGTTTTTAGTGAGCGGAAAAGCCTTCCTTCGACATAAAACAACGGGTCAAACCAAGAAGATAGGGGTTCGAATTAATAATCTCTACAAGCTGGAGGTAGATGGTTGCACTGCAATGGTGGGAAAAGTAGAAGAAGTGGTGAGCCGGGATGAGGGCGAATTATGGCACAGGAGATTGGGCCATCTTCACCATGGCGCTTTGAAGATTTTGTAGCAGATTTTTACTGGACTTCCCAAGGGTACTCTTGCCCAGTTAGATCAATGCAAGGGATGTACTATGGGTAAGTTTGTAAGACCACCTTTCATGATAAGGAGAACCATGCTTCGATGATCCTGGAGAGAATTCACACAGACGTGTGTGGACCTTTCTCGGTTGCTTCAACAACAAAACACAGGTATTATGTTATATTTTTTGATGACTATTCTAGTAGATGCTGGATCTTCTTCATGCAAAAGAAGAGTGAAACGTTCTCAAAGTTCTGTGAGTTCAAAGCATTGGTGGAGAATGAATCGGGGAAGCAAGTGAAAGCTCTACGGAGCGATAATGCTGGTGAATACATCTCGGGTGAATTCAAAGACTTCTGTAGCAAAGAAGGAATTCGAAGAGAACTCATAGCACCTTATAACCCACAACAGAATGGGGTCACTGAGAGGAAGAATAGAACGATCGTGGGTGCTGCACGAGCGATGTTGCATGACCAAGGCCTAGCGATGCACTTGTGGGTGGAAGCATGGAACACTGCGATTTATGTGCAAAACCGTTGTCCTCATAGAGTACTTGACATGAGTACACCTGAAGAAGCTTTTACTAGTAAGAAGCCTGATATTTCTCATTTGAATATTTTTGGCTCATCTGTTTATATTCATGTGACAAAGGACACCAGGAAGAAGCTAGAGCTGGTTGCAGAAGTTGGGATATTTGTGGGGTACACAGAAACACCCCATAATTATCGTGTGTATTTTCCAGACAGTCAGATGACTGTGGTGCGACGGGATATAAAATTCAATGAGGTGAAAGCCATGAAGTTGTTGCTTGAGAGGGAGCTACACTTGCATGCAGAGGAGGAACTTCTTGTTCCCAAAGATGAGCCTCTAGATGTGGATCAACCACATGAGGAGATTCATGGAGTGGAGGAGTCCACTCATGCTGAACCAAACATCAGACAAGGTAGAAAGCATACCATAGAAGCTGAGAGACTGAAGCTTGATGCGGCATAGAATGTAGGAGTCCCTACATCACAATGTAGACAGAGGCAGTCACCTGACCGATTTACTGGATACATGGCTCTTATGAGCAAGTGTATCGTGACAGAGCCATCTTCTTTTGAAGAAGCAGTGCATGAGCCCACATGGGTAGATGCCATGGTGGAGGAGTATGACTCCATTGTCAGAAACAGTGCTTGGGAGATTGTTCCAAGGCCGGTGGAAAATCAGTTGTAGGATCAAGATGGATCTACAAGGTAAAGCAAGCTGTTGATGGGAGCGTCGAGAAGTATAAGGCAAGATTTGTTGCCCGAGGCTTCTCACAGATCGAGGGGATTGACAATGAAGAAACCTTTGCACCTGTCGCACGGTATTCTTCCATACGGACCATCCTTTCTCTCTCAGTGCAGATGGGTTGGCACATTCATCAGATGGATGTGAAGACTGCGTTCCTTAATGGGATCATTGAGGAAGAGGTGTACATTAAGCAGCCTGAAGGATTTTAGATCTTCAGCAGCGAATCGCATGTGTGCAGGCTTAAAAGAGTGCTGTATGGGCTGAAACAAGCACCACGTGCTTGGTACACTCGGATCAACATCTATTTCACTGGACTTGGCTTCACTAAGAGTGAGGCGGATGCAAACCTGTACCATATTGTGGTAGAGGGTAGCTTTCAATCATTGTTATTTATGTTGATGATTTAATACTAACGGGTGATGAGCAGTTGATACACTCATGCAAGGTAGATCTTGCAAATGAGTTTGAGATGAAGGATTTGGGCCTCCTTCATTATTTCCTTGGATTGGAAATATGGCAGCGGGAAGGTGAACTATTTGTGTCTCAAGGCAAGTATGCCCGGGAGATATTGGAGAAGTTTCACATGCAAGGCTGCAAGCCTATTGATACTCCTCTTCCAGGAAATTGGAAGAAAGAGGATGCTACATCGGCAGAGGTAGTGGATGCCACTGTTTATCGACAGTTGGTGGGTTCACTCATGTATTTAGTCAATACAAGACCGGACATATGCTATGCGGTGAACCAAATTTCACAAGCGATGGTTAAGCCTACCAATATCTTTTGGAAGGCAGGCAAGCATGTCTTGAGATATCTCAGGGGCACATCTGAGTATGGTTTATGATACAGATAGACGGATGAGGTGAAGTTGCATGGCTTCACGGATGTAGATTGGACATGAAGCCCAACAGACAGAAAGAGCACATCGGGAGGGATTTTCAGTATCGGATCTACGACATTTTCTTGGTACAGCAGGAAACATAGATCCGTGGCACTGAGTTCAGTGGAAGCAGGATACATGGCAGCAAGTCAAGCTTCATGTGAGGCTATCTGGATGAGGAAGATCCTGGTCGGTTTGTTCGGTTCACATTTAGATCCCACAGTGATACATTGTGATAATCAGAGTTGCATTAAACTCTCGGTTAATCCTGTGTTTCATGATAGATCTAAACATATTGATATCTGTTATCATCATATCAGAGATTGTGTGCAGTGGAAGATCATGTTGCTTTAGTACATTCCTACGAAGGATCAGGATGCAGATATTTTGACGAAGGCACTCACAAGGAGAAAATTCAAATACCATAGAGGCAGGATTTGGGTGAAGGATAATCCCTATCTTGTTGAGAGGGAGTGTTGATATTCAACAATATGATGAGCTTATTGAAAAGAGTCGCCTTCACTAAGTGGGCCCGCAGGCTATTTTTGGCGCAAGTCTATTTTTAGACCTGGTGATCATATTTCAGAAGTTGCAGGATGCTATTTGTGGATGTTTGATCAAGTTGGAAAAATAGATGAAATTATATTTTTAGAATATTGGGTGAAGTCTATTTATAGATCGTCGATCTAAAAATAGAAGTGTCGATTATTATTAGCTCTTAATAATAATCCGACAATAAACAACAACTTATTCTCTTGGAGCACTTAATTTTAGTGCACAAATTTGGCAAATCAGTGGGCTGAAGGAATTACACAATTCCTAAGGGTTTACTGGAGTTCATGCATGAAGGAATCAGTTAGAACTCAAGTGGAAAAGTTATGATAGAGTTGGAAGAGTAGTTTATGGAGTTGTATTCAATTTAACTCAGTTAGACTAAGTTGAGCTAGTTGTATCTAGTCTAACTGAATGATACACTAGTGAGAGAGGAGTGAATTAATTAGTTAATTAATTCACAAATAATAACTCATTAATCAACTGAACAATACAATATTTAACTACAGTGAATGTCAGATCCAGTGGAGACCCAGTGCAAAGATAGGTCAAAAGGGTGAGATAGACTATATGTTGTGACCATAGTGATGCATGAATTGCATCTATATATACATTGGAGTTGCCAATGATAATCACGCAGTCAAGGAGAGTGGGATTACATCGAATTGGTCTTTGTAATCAACTTGGATTGCGTAGTGGAGGCAGGCTAGCAGGAGGGTAGAGATTGGTGCATGGATTTGTAGATTTCTTCTATGTTAGTGTGTGATGATTGATTGTATTGAGAGCTTGATGTACTAAGCTTTGTATGATATTGTTACATGATCTCCATGATACATAATATATGATAGTTGGGATTTTCAGTTTCAGGATTTCCCGTTAAACAACTGTGTTATGTGCGATTACTTTTATTTATGCTTCACATGTGTGTGCAATTAATTTTCCGCAAAAGAATAACATTGGAATGATTCTGTATTTTGCAAGAAGTTAGATATTGTGAGATCAGGGGAATCTGTATGTATGCATGCTTAATGTATACTAATTTCTACACTTCAAATAAAGTTTTGCGCCCAAGCTTTAACAAGAAACACCTCAGGCTCATTGGTAATGGGTGATAGTGGCATGGGGGAGGTCATGGGGTCGAGCCCCGACCTCGCCACTCGTTACATGTTTTTTGGCCAACGTAATTTCAAACCTTTGAAATTGGAACCAACGTAATACACATGCCATCCGAACTTTGTATATAACCCTTTGACCATTAAATTTGAACCGAACTTTGGAAAACCTTTGTAATATGCACGTATAATATTAATCAAACCATAATATATGGCTCTGACCTTTGGTTAATGGTTTAATCCATAGTTTAATGCCACCATAATTAACAACTTCAGACTTTGGAAATATATATATGCGGAATTATTATATGTAAGTTTGGAATAGTCTAATCCATAGTCTAAACGACGATCAACAGACCATAACTTCTTCATCCGGTTTTCGACGAAACGAGTTGTGTTGGATTCCTGGCGACGAGACAGTCGCTGCAATTCTAGTTTGGTGCAAATCTGAGCACTTTCATTTTTGAGCTAACTTTTGTCCCTGATCTAAATTTCGATCAGATGACAATAAATAAGTAGAGATAGGAGCAATGAAGTATTTGATGAAGTTATATTTTTTCATTAGTATATGTTATAAGGCCTTTTAAGACCAACTAATGTATATTCTAATCTCACATTATATATATATATATATATATATATATATATATATATATATATATATATATATATATATATATATATATATATATATATATATATATCTCCTTTTCTAAATATTAGAATGAATTATTCTTTCAACAAATTTCCTTTTTTTTTTAATTGAAGTTTAGGACTTATTTCCATTAGAACCTCTCTAGCTTATTATTAAAATATATATCTATTAGAATCATGGTCAGATTGAAACTATTAATATATTACTTTTAAGACATAACATTCTAAAGAATTTCTTTTGAAATGCAAAAGCACCATCTACTACGTTAAGTTTGATCCCAAGATATAGTGCTACTAAATAGCCTTGTGGAAAGTTTTTTTTTTGACATGACATTCTAAATAATTTCTTTTGAAATGCAAAAGCACCATTTACTACGTTAAGTTTGATCCCAATATATAGTGCTATTAAATGGCCTAGTGGAACTTTGTAATTATTTTGCTGATATAAATATATGTTTTTTAATTTTGTAACATGTCTAATATGCAACATTGTTGCTTAGTACCCACCCCTTATGCAAAAAGTAAAAAGTGATTGACAACTTAAGTTATTCATAACATAAGTTATCAATATTAGTTGCTCTACTATTAGGGCATGAAAGTACAATAGTCTGTCTATCTAAATATTTGCGTAGGTCATTCATTATATATATACACACATAAGAAATTACTATTTGAAACACTTTTTAAAAATTTATTAACTCCAAATCAATAAAGCAATGAATGAATTTTATAAAAATTATAGAAATATAAAAAGTTTATAGTCATTTTACTATGTGAGAATTTTAAAATATTTTGAAATTCCTTTGTAATTAGTAAACATATGGTGAAAATAAATGTAATTTAAAAATTTAAACATGTGGTGAGAAAAAATGTAATTTAAAAATTTAAACATATGGTAAAAATTTAAAATGAGAATTCAATAAACTCAAATAGAAAAAGCAAGCAAAAAGGCTTAAAAACAATTCAATTGTTTTTTTTCTTGAATTTTCTAATCTTGTAAATATTTTTTTGCATGAAAAATGGTGAGGAGCTATCCACATGGCATTTTGTTGTGCAAATTAATGACACTTAGTTACTTCTTCTTATTCTTTTTTTTTTCTTTTTTTTTTTAAAGTCAATTTAAAACCACATAAAAATACTGCTAAGTGGACTATTCAAAAATCTTGAGAAATTAGTGAGTGACGACTGTCTCTCATGGAAATGGTAATAGATGAATGACTTACTTAACTTAGTTGAATCCCAAAAACAGATATTTCACATAAAAATAGTTATCAACCAATTAAAAAAAACATTTTAATTATTATTATTATTATTATTATTATTTTTATTTCCAAAATATTTAATATTTTTTTTTCAAAACTTTAATAAATTTTATTTAAAATTTTCAAAACTAATTGAAGGCTATTTTTTTTTTAAACAAAATAAAAAACAATATAAATATGTTATTCTTGAGATACAAATATATTCCAACATTACAATGAAGTTGGTTTTTTGTTTTTTTTTTTAAATGGGTTTTATACAAAGTTGGAGTGTAACTATTTTGTTGATATATATATATATATAATTTAGTAAAAAAAATTTGCAAGAGCTAAAACCTCTATGTTACATTAACATAGAATTTTTTTTCACTTAATTAGGTCTTGATATGGTTTGAATATGAACCTCATCCATGAGCTTTAAATATTACTTCAAACTTATATTAACACAATTTCGATAAATCTAATTTTCTTTTGGTAATAAGAGAAATGAGTTAGTATAATGTAGAATTATGAAAAATCTATATGAAAACACAACTAGCAATTGCACCAAATGTTGCAAAGGAAACGCCGCAAGGCCATAACATATAACAATAATTTATGCTTCTTTGACAACGAAGCATAAATTAAGAAAAATATCAACAAAAGGCAAGGACCATGCTACAATGAAATTTTACTGCAATATTGCTTCCTTGAGCATTATAAATTATGATGCCTATGTTCAAGTTAAAAACCTTGCCTGATTATGCCAACATGAATGCCTCGTAAATAAGATCACGTTCCTCTTTACCACTTATCTCCTTGGTGTCTTTCTACTTTCACAATACCTAGATTAGATATCTTCCAAATTATATAATTTGGGCACATCTGAGTGCTCTCTAGTGATTTTTCTTTATTTTTTAGTGAAGCGCTAGTAAGATAACTAATCTAATTATAGTTCTTTACCAAGTTATCTATATGTTATGTTTCTACCCTACTTATTGTCTACCATTTAAATTTTACCAAATTAAGTTTTAACCTCACATTTCACATCAACTTCTAGTGTCCTTTTACAAATTACCTTATAAATATGATATTTAAAGGATTAAATTAGATTTGATGAAAATTAATCAGGAAAAATAGTAATACATTACAGGAACACAATATTTTCCAACAACAAAGAAAGTAATGCAGGCGTAGTTCAGGGAACATGTATATCACACCAAATTAGTCTAGGCTAAGTTCACAGAACATGTATATCACACCAAATAGGTCTAGATGTTCAACTCCACCAAGTCCATTGCTCACTAAGATATGGAAATGATAGATGTGATTTAAAGGATGGTTGCATTGAAAAATAGGTGAACGCTAAAAAGTATGTTTATATACATGTACAAAGCTAAGGATTGTATGAATATGATTTGGATTGTCACGAATTCAACATTTTGTTGTGTGGTATATTTACTTTAGATACTAATCTCATCATTCTTGATTCTATTCTCCCTTTTATGGAGACTTGGTATGTCTCTACTCTATGTAACTGGATATTAGAGTTTATTTTAGTTGCAGTTTTATTTTGACTTTTCTTTAAGTGAATATTATTAATATCTAGATATCTATAATTTTTCGTTGGTATTTCTATCCTTTACATTTTAGGAACAAATTTTGGATTAATTATTGATGACTTTTTGTATGGATAATTTTACAGTAACAGTTATTGTGTAACCTACAGGTTCTGCCTTCTGGGCATTGTTTATCACTCCGGGACAGAGATGATAGTTGTGTCATCCATCATATGCATCAAAACATATTAAACATGAGTCACAACACCAATGGAGAACGTTCCCATCAATCTTGTTGCCAATATGGTACTCAATGAATTAACCTCACTTGTAGTTAACGAAGAATCACCATCGTGAACCCTACAACATAGAGTATTTCAGTACTAGAGGCCCACGTTGTGAATAAACAACCAGAAGTAAGAAACTAAAAAAAAAAAAAGAATAGACCCACGAAGGAATTATTTATCATTGAGAACTTGAACCGGAGAAGCATCGAACCCTATAACCTCTTGCAGACTTCCAGATGAAGTTTGTCGAGCACAGTTAATGGAAAAGGAATGATATGCAGGTAACTCAATGTTCAACACTTTAAGTGACGCCTATATGTGCGTGAAGGTGCAGGAACAATAACTAGTTGCAGAGAATTTTAGGTGACCACTAATAAGCGTTGTGGCGGTTTGATAAAGAAATACTAGGAGCTTTCATTGTTGTGGGATGCAGATGTGGCACTTATCAATTTCTCCAGCCAAGGAAGTTTTCTATAGCCGTTTTAATCCAATGGGAGAGGATTCTTTAATCGCTAACATGAGATCCTATGTTGCAAATAGGTACACGAGGGAAGCTAGGGGAGTTGTTTTCAAAGAGGAATGTCTTACATCGTAATTATAGTAAGCTAGGGAAGTTTTTTTCCACAGAAAAAAATCGGATTTTCTATATATTAGAGAATCACAGAGCATATGCAAAAGCATTACAATAAACCGACCTGAAACCCTTCGAGGAAGGAAAAAACAAGGCAGTTACGACTACCTTGAGTACCCATGGGTACTACTAAGGCTGCCAGAGCAGAAAAAAGTGAAAATGTCATCATAGTGTTCGCTTCCGGTCTTTCCTATCTCCCGGCATGATACCGAAACAGAGATAAAGAAAGAGGAGAAGCCAAGACTTCAGAAAAACATGAAAAATTACCAGATTTTGTGTAATGGTAAATAACTGCTGAGATCGGTAGTGGACACTATTCCGATCCCAGTTCATCTCAAAAAGCAGCATAAAAGTAGTTTTATGATTTTGACTGTTTACACAGGCCTCCTCGGACGAGGAAAACAGCCTGTTTTGTGGTATGTGTATCAACATGGTCCATAAAATATATACAATAACATGACAGGAAAGATAAAACATAAACGGAGAGTTTTGAAACAACACAGTCTTGCAGAAAAAAAACATAATGCTGAAAGCACAGTATCATCCGAACTCTGGCTGATCCAGAAGAGTGATCACCCCCTTATCCATCTCAGTTACTGCCCAGGTCCCCAGAGCTTGCTGTACACCTGCTTTAGATAAGGTATCGGCCTCCTGATTTCTTTCCCTGTAAATGTGGCAAACAGTAATATCATGAAAAAAACTTTTGATATTCAAAATCTCATTAAGCAAAGGAAGTAAAATGTAATTTCTGCATTGTTGAGTCCTGTTGAACCAGTTCACTACATTCTTTGAGTCACCGAATATCTGAACCTGTCTCATCTGTTTCAAGGAGAGCCAACATAGTAAGTGGTGTAAAGACTTAAGTTCAGCAAAATTATTAGTTCCCTGCCCCAGGCCTACTGATGCTCGAAAGGATTTTTCAGTGTTTTCATGTATAACCAAACCTGCTCCGCATTGTCCATTTTGGTCTGCTGCACCATCGAAAAAAGCCCATGGAAAAGATTCTCTGATGAATTATGGCTGTATGGAGCGAGGGATGGATTGACCTGATGAGGGTGGAATGCTGTCATATATGGCTACCCCTGCCACAGCCAGTTTCCCAATAGGGAAAAGGAGATCTTTGAAGATTAATTGATTTCTTGCTAGCCACATGCCCCAAGATATCAAGAGAGGTAGGGAGCGGATTTTGTCATCAGAGGCTGCCTGCCACCATCGATGCCAAGCTTGCTGTATACTGTCTCCTTCCCATCTGAGAGGGGATTTGATAAGTCTCAAGGTTTCAGCCCACAGACTGGCATTGTAAGGACATGTAAGGAATAAATGCAGAGTAGATTCCTCATTTGATTTGCAAAGAGAGCACCAGCCTGGACCAATTTTCCCCCTTTTCTGCAAGAAATCCCAAGTAGGTACTTTTTTCTGTAGAATGCACCAGAAGAAGAGTCTGATTTTTGCAGGACATTTTAACTTCCAAAGGGGCTTAGTCCACCAATCAGGGTCTTCCCATCCTTGTTGGGACATCATCCATTTGTAACCCATCTTAGGGGAGTAGGTTCCAGTCTGAGCATGAACCCAGACTAACTCATCCCTTCTTTCTGAGATCCGAACAGAAGAGTTTTGAAGGTCTGACACATAGAGGCTCCATTCCTCCCTCCACCTTTCCTCCAAAAGAAGATCAGCATCTGTCAGCCACCCTTGTCTCCAGATGGAAGTTGTCCAAGGGTTTGCCACTTGATTCAAATATTGATAACCCCTTTCAGTAAAAAACTGTCTCAGGTCATGTGATAGGGCATATCTTTCCGAGCACCCCACCCAGGGGTCACAGCCAATTCTCACCCGAGTACCTTCTCCCACTTTCCAAGCAAGTCCTTGTTCTATAATGTGAGCCGAAGCAACTACTGCCTTCCAGACTACAGAGGAATTTTTGGAAGACTTTGTAGGATTTCGAACCCATTCTAAAGCAGTAGCCGGGGCTATGTACTTCCTTTTTGTAACCATCGACCATAGAGAATCCGTCGAGATAAATCTCCATGTTAGTTTAGCTGCTAGGGATTTTGAAAAAGAGAACAAATGTTTAATTCCCCAACCACCCCATTCTTTTGGTCTCGAGATCTTATCCCAAGCAACCCAAGGTGTCACATATTCAGTTTTGGATCCAGCCCA
Source organism: Pinus albicaulis (assembly GCA_034641835.2). Lineage (NCBI taxonomy): Eukaryota > Viridiplantae > Streptophyta > Pinopsida > Pinales > Pinaceae > Pinus > Pinus albicaulis. The sequence goes on along the minus strand of CM076583.1, from coordinate 593,540,301 downwards.
TAAAAATCTGCTGCACAATTTATCTATGGAGGCTAATATACCTTTGGGTACCCACATTAGACTTGCCCAGTACACCGGAATGGCCATCAGAACTGATTTTATTAGAACTAGCCTCCCTGCTCGAGACAGCCATTTATGGCTCCAGAGATTGAGTTTCTTTTCTATTTTTATCAGGAGCCATTTCCAATCCTGATTCCTGTAGGAGTCAGGTTTCAAAAGAAATCCCAAGTATTTGAAACTTTCCTGCAGAGTTTTGACTTCGAAAGGAAGAAGTGCCCCTGCGCTACCTCTCTCTTCCAAAGACATTTCAGATACTGTGAGAGTCGATTTTTGCTCATTGACTTTGAGACCAGTGGCTTTAAGGAAAAGGTCCAGAATGTTCTTGAGAGCTCTACAGTCCTCTGTACTGCCATTGCTAAATAAAATGATATCATCCACAAAGAGCAGATGAGTTACCCACAAGTTAACAGCCACTTCAATACCTTTGACCTCGCCTTGCCTTTTTGCCCTGTTAATCATCAAACTTAACCCTTCAGCTGCCAACAAGAAAAGGAGTGGAGACAAGGGGCATCCTTGTCTTAGAACTCTCCCCGGATTGAAGAAGGATGAAGCTGCTCCATTAATTAGCAAGGAGATGGAGGAAGAAGTTATACAGCTCATGATCCATCTTACAATATCAAATCTGAACCCAAGGTGAGTCAACAGAAGGCGCAAGTACAACCAACTTATTCTGTCATAGGCCTTTGATAGATCTATTTTAACAATTGCCCCTTTCTTACCACTTCTTTTTAAGGTATGTAGGGTTTCTTGGGCAATTCCCACTGCTTCATGAATCTGTCTACCATCCAAAAAGCCAAACTGCTCTGGTGAGATATGTCTTGATAAGAAGGGCTTCAATCTGGAGGCAATTAGTTTGGCAATGATTTTATAAACACAGGTGCAAAGGGAAATAGGTCGAAAGTCATCAAAAGAGGTTGGCTGATCTGATTTGGGTATTAGGGCAAGAAAAGTAGAATTGAAAGGTTGATAGATAGATCCAGAGGATCTCGATTCCTCCACCACCGCAACTAGATCATCCCCCAGGAAATCAAAGAAATGGAGAAAAAATTCTACTGTCCAACCATCTGGTCCAGGACTTTTGTCCTTCTGCATTTCCTTGAGAATGTCTTCCACTTCCTGTTTAGAGACTACTTCCATTATGGAGTCATTTTCTTCTTCCTCAACATATCTTGGGAAAAATTGGGCAACTCTGATGACCTCTGCTATGGAAACTTCCTCCGTAGCTTTGAAGAGATTTTTAAAGTGATTTACTCCAAGGGAAGCCAACTCTTCAAAAGATTTTTCCATTTCCCCATCCTCTTTTTTCAGCTCCCAGATAGTGTTAGCTATCTTTCGACCCTTTGCATAATTCTGAAAGAACTTGGAGTTTTCATCTCCTGCTTGTAGCCAAATAGCTCTGCTTTTCAATCTCCAGCTTTCTTCCCTAATCTGGAGAATTTTCCTCCGAGCTGCTTCCAAGTCTTTTATTCTATTCCGGGATTCCAAAGACTCATAGCCATTCCCATCCGACTTTTCCAGAAGATCTAACTCAAAATTTAAACTCTTGAGTTCTTCTTCTTCCTTCAAGTTCCTCTGTTTCGCCCATTCTTTTGTTGCTTTCTTCAGTCTCTTAAGGTTATTACAGAACAGGATGCTTCTGCTTCCCTCTTCGTGTTGGTTGTCCTTTCTCCATGTATCATGGAAGATGGCTTCAAAGGAGGCATCCTTCAACCAGGAGGAATTAAATTTGAAAGGGATTCCAGGTTTTCCAGAGGTTCCTTTTAATTCAAGAAGAACAGGGAAGTGGTTCGAGTTACCCCCTTCCCCAACCCAGTGTCGAAAGACTGGAAGCCATTCCACCAGAGATTCACAAAGAAGAAAGCGGTCAAGTCTTTTGCCCACCCAATCTGCCCCAATACGTCTATTCCTCCAGGTGGGGCGCAGTTTGATCAGAGGAGCATCCACCAGATGTGAGGAAGCCAATTTATTTCTGAAGAAAAAAGAGAGGGGATCCGAGTGTGCATTAATTCCCCAGGACTCCGAATCCCCAAGGGAGAAATTCAGGTCACCCCCTATAATGAGATTGGGATGGGAGAGACAAGAGTGATTGAAAAAGGAATTCCAAAAGATTTCCCTCTCCATACAGGGCCCATAGATATTTAGGAATAGGAAAGGAATGCACAACTCTCCAGAGTAGAGTTCCATTGCCAGGCAGTTTGCAGATCCCCAGGAGGAGACTTCCTTAAGCTTCCTCGAGTTAAAGCCTGTTGCAACACCCCCCGACCTGCCTGAGGCATCGAGAGCTGTAAAGACCCAGCCAGGCAAGAGCTTCTGGAGAGAGCAGGTTACTTCTTCGCTTTTCCCCATAGTTTCTTGGAGGAAAATAACATCAGGATTGTAAGAATGCACAAGGTGTTTGAAGGCTAGCTTTTTCGGCTGGCTAGCTAAGCCTCTGCAGTTGAAAGAAAGAAGGATCATCAGGGAAAGGGGGGGGGTGGTGGCTCTGCTCTAAGCACCCCAGGAAAAGTTTTCTGCTTTCCGTCGGCTATGTCCATGACGGCTTTGAATTGGGCTTTTGAGAGAAGTGATTTTCTTCCCCTTAACTTCCTTGGCCCTATTACAATGGGGTCCGAGGCAATACCTCCTACAGCCAGACCCTTACCCTTTCTATTGGCCAAGGGACGAAGATTGTAAGGGGGATTGTCCATGGGTTGGGCGCAGGAGACAACTGCCGAGGTAACACCCTCACAGGACTCAGCAAGAGAATAAGCCATCTCTGGAGTTGGATGAACATCCACAGGAGAGGGAGGAACAGAGATAAGCAGGCTATCGGTAGAAGCTTTTGAAAGATTTAGTGCGGAGAAATCATTAACTATCTGCCCGGAGGGACCAGGCCAAACAGAGAAAGACTGTAAAGATGAAACAGATGAAACATCACAAGAGGGGGATAAGGAAATCATACCTGCCATAGACGCCCCAGCGAGCTCGTCTGAAAGTGGAGCTAGGGTGATCGGCGGAGTAGCCTGAGAGGTAAGAGCAGCATTGCCTTTCGGGGGAGGGATCTGTTCCATTAAAACTTCAGTAGTCCTCATCTGATCGACTATGTGATCGGAAGCCTTCTGCTGAAACCCCTGAAAACCCTGTGCAGTAGTTCCCTGAGCGCTGAAGGGTTTCCATTGTCTTCGACAGCGTCGGTGTCCCAATGGACATTCCTTCGCAAGATGGCCGCACTGATGACACCTTAAACAGCGGAACGGAAGGTTTTCATAGTCCAGAATTTGTAGGAATTCTAGTTCCCGGTATTTTAGAGTCATTGCGTCCGCCAAGCCCTCCTTTGGATTTAGGCTTCCCAAAACACGAGCCAAACTTCTGTCCTTGGTTATGAGGAAGGATTTGTCATAATCCAGGTATTTCCCCAAAGTATTTCCAATTGAGACGAACACTGATTCCGTCCAGAACTGTAGCGGGAGACCCGGGATCTTTACCCAGACAGGGGACTCAGCCATTTTCTCCTTCTGCGCATCAAAAAGAGGCGTCCATCTGCGGAACAGTATTGGGCGCTTCCCAAAGCTCCAAATCCTTTCGAGAACCCAGTCCACATGTATTTTGCTCTCGAAATGAATACTGAACCATCCCCTTTCCAGAACCAAAATCTCAGTAGGCTTCCCCGGAGCTTCTTTCCACTCTGTATTAACCCAATTCTTTATATATTCAGCCGAATACTTTCTGCCTCTTACCCGGCCAACCAGGACAGTCTCTGTCGCGTCCATTGCTTGTTCTATGCTAATGTCTGCCCCCAGAAGACAAAGTGGACGATTTTCTTTCTTCTTAATGGGCTTCGACTTCTGTCGCTTGTCCCCCACGGCCTCCTTGAAACTGCCGTTTGTTCCTTCAGCATTTGGAGTTGGGGCTTCCGGTAGATCCAGAGGTATCGGCCCTTGACCCGCTTCTTCAAAAGCGGCGGGAGCTTCACCTTCCTCAAAAAACCTCTGAGGGTTTCCTTCAACCGTCCCAGCCTCTTTCACACAATTTACAGATTGGGGGTATAATGTGCAAGTCGCTTGCCAAGAGTTTTTTTCAACCCCATCACCATTTGTGGCCCGGATCTGTCGATTTTGGACCGCTTCGGCTTGTGTGAGACCTGATGGCAGTCCTCCTCCCCTTTGGTACCCTTCTTGAGACCATGAAGCTGGAAGCCATGAAAACCCTTGCCATGGGTGCGCTTGACCTTGCTGAGAATCACCGACCAGAGCCTCTTTCCCTTTTGATTGTGAGCTTGGCGCACCTTGAAAAACACAAGTTCCTACTATATCTTCCAAACCACCCGAGAGCTTAGGGCGTGATGTATTACCTTGTTCCTTATTCGCCGAGCTTATACGAGAGAAAAGTTTCAGGAATTCCGCCCTGTCTTCGACTGCTCTCAACTGTTCTTGACTCTCCACAGGTATCGCTCTCTCCTTCCCAAAACCTTGCCACGGGCTCAGAATGTTCTTATCTCGACGACCAGAATGAGTATTTTCGGCAAAAACCTCACTGCTGGGACCATGTAGGGCTAAATTCTTCGGGAAGAACAAATCTAAGTTCTTTGTTGATACATCATGACCCCAACACGTCAGGAGGTCCTCCGGCGCAGGTTCGAGCTCCAGAAATTCACTATCATATCCCATTCTTGCCGCGCCTTAACAAACTAAAAACAAAAACACTTGGAAACCGCCACCGTCGCGAAACCCTTGTTGTCAAGAAAATGCGCAGTAAACAATAACAAGTTACAAGGGTTAACTCCATCCCAAGGTTGAGAAAACCGAGCTCCCGGTTCCAACCTTTCCACCTCTGCCTCTGGTCCTGAGAAAAAAATGACGGTTTGGGTTATCGGGTACACGGGCTGACATTTTTACTGTCGCCGTAATCAATGAGGGGCCAGAGTCATCATTACTGGGGCCGAGACCTGAAAGTCCTGGCCGCCATCGCCCGGAACTCAAACCCTAACCCTCGTTCAAAAATTATTTCTTATTTGTTCTCATAAGCTAGGGAAGTTGTTTTCAAAGAGGAACATCTTACATCATAATTATAGTTCACAAAAAGATATATATAAATCCAAAATTTTCAATTAATTTATCTTTGACTAGAAAAAAATAGTTTTACTTTAATTCACTCTTTTTTTAAAACTACCATAGTATAAATATTTTTATAACAAACTAAAAATCCTTAAACAAAATTCTATGTATTAACAAATTTTGTTATATTTATTAATGGTGAATTAAATTTAATAGATTAAAAATCCGAAAACAAAGTTTTATGTATTGACAACTTTTCCTATATTTATTGATGGTGAATTGAATTTTGAATTATAGTTGCCAAAAAAATATCATTTCCTAATAATTTGGGTGGAAGTGATTTAAAAATTTTACAAATTCAATTTTCAAAGCTTGATTTCAACTTTTGAGTTTTAAAAAATATAAAACAAAGTTTTACTGTAAAAGTTTGATTAAACAATTAGTTTTATGTTTTTATTAATTAATTTTTTATTTTCAAATTTTATGTTTATTAGTACAATTTCTTTACTTAAAAATAAAAAAATAGATAATTTTAACTGAAAATATAAATTATATATTTATATATATATATATATATATATATATATATATATATATATATATATGGGTTATTGTGTCTTTTTGGCTAAGAGTTTATCTTTCTTTCAGATAAGGAAATAGGTTAAAGTCCAAGCTTACCCCCTTAAAGACTACCAAAGCTTAATTTCAAGAGGTGGTTTTCCTTCTATAAAAGTGATGAGTTGCTTTCCTTGAGTTATCATACATTAACATATAACAACCAACGATAATTGTTCCCATTGCTAGTTTGACAACTAAATTAAAATAAAATTTCCCATCTGAAAAAAATTAGATTCTTCCTTCTATCATAAATCTAATTATTACACAATATAAATTATTTTAATTCCTAATACATCTAAATGTTAATTAATTTTTTAAATATTTAAATAAATTTAAAATAAAACAAAAACCTATAAAACAATATTTTACCACCCATACAACTCCAATTATGCCAAACTTAAACTGCCCCTACAAATATGGTGAAATACAACACTATTTTTAGCCAAACACAAGCTCTATTTTTTCCCAAACACAAATTTGTTAACTACATGTTTAATCTATTCCACAAAACATAAAAGCCTAATCTAACTATCATAAAAAAATAAATAAACATTTTTTTAATTCCTAAATAAAATAGGATTTGTCAAGCAAATGCATTCAAAAATAAAAAATAAAAATATGGCTCAAATTCCAATGTGGATGGTTGAAAGAGGATTCTTTAATTGCTAACATGAGATCCTATGTTGCAAATAGGTACACGGGAGAAGCTAGAGGAGTTGTTTTCAAAGAGGAATGTCTTACATCGTAATTATAGTAAGCTAGTGTAGTTGTTTTCAAAGAGGAACCTTTTACATCATAATTATAGTTGACAAAAAGATATATATATAAATCCAAAATTTTCAATTAATTCTAGAAAAAAATAGTTTTACTTTAATTTTTTTTTTTTTTTTTTATTAACAACTTTTGTTTTATGGTATTTATTAACGATGAATTAAAATTTTATAGTATAAATATTTTTATAATAAATTAAAATTCCTAAATTTTATGTATTAACAAGTTTCCCTATATTTATTATTAGTGAATGAATTTTGAATTATAGTTGCCAAAAAAATATCATTTACTAATAATTTGGGTGGAAGTGATTTAAAAATTTTACAAATTCAATTTTCAAAGCTTGACTTTAACTTTTTAATTTTGATTATATATATATATATATATATATATATATATATATAATTAAAATGAATTAAAAAATATAAAACAAAGCTTTATTGTAAAAGTTTGATTAAACAATTCGTTTTATGTCTGTATTAATTAATTTTTATTCTCAAATTTGATGTTTATTACTACAATTTCCTTACTTAAAAATAAAAAATAGATAATTATAACTTAAAATATAAATAATTTATATATATATGGGTTATTGTGTCTCTTTGGCTAAGAGTTTATCTTTCTTTCAGATAAGGAAATAGGTTAAAGTCCAAGCTTACCCCCTTAAAACTACCAAAGCTTAATTTCAAGGAGTAGTTTTCCTTCAATAAAAGTGATGAGTTGCTTTCCTTGAGTTATCGTACATTAACATATAACAACCAATGATAATTTTTCCCATTGCTAGTTTGACAACTAAATTAAAATAATTTTTCCCATTTGAAAAAATTTAGATTCTTCCTTCTATGAGAAATATAAATTTTTTTTTCTAAGTCTAATTCTATTAATGTGACATAAAGATACAAGGAGGCTTAGGCCTCTGTAATGCTAGCCCAAGTCACGGGAAAAATTCATCAAAAAAGCAGAAAATTGGACTGCCCTTGTTAGGGAAACCAGTCCTTTAAAGAGGTTTTTTGCTGTCCATGTAGGGGAAGCCAACATGAAAAGTAGAAGAAATACATCGTTGTTCATGTCCAAGAAAACATTACTGTCAAAGAAATAAAAAAAGAACCCAAATGAGTTAGGGCCGAAGACCAAAAACCAGTTAAAACCTGAGTGTACAATTGTCATTTGGTGACAGGAGGAGGCTCTTCCACAATTAAGCATCTGTATTCATCGCTGGCGTCTTATGTTGCATGTTTTGCACAGGTGGCGGCTTCAATACAGGTGGCGTCCTCAGCGTTGCTGCGGTCGTGTTCGCGCCCGGGCCAATCCTCGCTGCTGCTGTCCCTGACTTTGCTTCTGCAACTAGAAGCGCCTTTCTCTATGGCAGTGGGAGCACCATGACCCCCTTCATTTTTCTGAAATTTGGTGGCACATAGGACATCAGAACTGGAAGGTTCCTCCCTAAAAGACACTGTGATGAAAGCAGTAATACAGGGTTTATCCATAGTGCATGAATAATGGAACTGGGTAGAATGAGTGGTCTGGCGGAGAACAACTTGCTGAGAGGGTGGAGTGGAGGCAGATGTTTCCATTTGGGGCAGCGTCAGAGAAGCAACATTTGGAAGTTGAGAACAGGGTTGGGAATGAGAGGAAATGTTCGAGGGCAGGGGGCGAGATCGTCACGTTGCAGGGTAGCGGCCATGGGTATGCTCCGATGAAGAGGAGGAGGTATCAGAACGGGACGAAGGGGGCGGGCGAACGACTCTGCCACGGCTGCTGCCGCGACGAAAGCGTATTCGATGCTGCAGGTGGGGCATGGTAGCTTTGGGACGAGGACTATGATGCTCAGATGCAGAAGAATTGAATGACTCAGGATGCCAAAATGCAGAGGCCAAATGCAAGCTATGTGAGAAATGTAAACTGGGCATGAAATCAATACAACAGAGAATATTGCAACGCTTCCCGGTATGCGTTCGGGAGCTCGACTTTGAGATACCAGGGGGGCAGGTGCAACCCAACAGAACAGGAGAAGAGCAATTGTGACGCAACAGAGAAGACGAAGAAGAAGTCCGACTATGAGAGCTCATCTTGTAGAGACAGAGATAACATCGGCTCGAGTGCAGAGTAAATGAGCCATAACATTCACCGCTGGCTCCATTTATTGCAATTCGCATGAGCTTGTGGGTGGCCCTGTGGCCATGCCACTTGCCAACCCTTGATCTCAGCCGTAAACCAGCGTTACGATCACCCTTAATTGACACCCCCATCCGGGATTGAGAATTCTAATTATTACACAATATAAATTATTTAAATTCCTAATACATCTAAATGTTAATTAATTTTTTAAATATTTAAATAAATTTAAAATAAAACAAAAACCTATAAAACAATTTTTTACCACCCATACAACTCCGATTATGGAAAACTTAAACTAACCTACAAATATGGTGAAATACAACACTATTTTTAGCCAAACACAAGCTCTATTTTTTCCCAAACACAAATTTGTTAACTACATGTTTAATCTATTCCCAAAAAAACAAAAGCCTAATCTAACTATCATAAAAAAATAAATAAACTTTTTTTAATTCCTAAATAAAATAGGATTTGTCCAACAGATGCATTGAAAAATAAAAAACAAAAATATGGTTCAAAATCCAATGTGGATGGTTGACATGGGAGGTTCGATTACCGGCTCTTGTCGTAAACAACGTAGTGCACTGAGTGATAAATACCTATCACAAACCAAAATTTTACTGCTGGACTTGACGTTATCACCAAACGTGCAAAAATAAAACGACAATGGGTAAAGAAGTCGATTTCCCAGTGGCCAGCCTACCGAAAGATGCCATGGAAGATGTAGAAGGATGGAGTCGGCTAAGCTTTGAAAGAAAAAAAAATAGGAGAGAGAGGAAACCTAGGCTTGTAGAAATAAAATAAATCATTTGATTTCTGTAAAGAAAAAAAAATTGTGATTAGGCTCGTCAAACTTGCTTCGTAAGTTTCCTCATTGCTTTATTCTTGTTGTATTATAATTGGAATCTTGATTAGTTATTTAGATACATCCTACAACCAGACTGTTCAGTTTTCCAAACCAAAAATATAACCAAGACAAAAGAAAGCAAGACAAATTAATGGTAATGTTTTGTTGTGTACCAATTTCACATTACATAAGAGTTACATTACATAAGGGTTTAATAGTAAATAGTCAAATAATGAATAGATTACTGGTGCTAAACAACATTCAAGCATAATTGAAACATTGAATAAATTACTGGTGGTAAAGAATCAAAACAAACAGAGTGGCATACCTGGGTATGTGGCCCCCTTCCCCACCAAACAAGTTAAGAACTAGCCAAGCAAGCCAGCCAGCCAAAGAGGCAAGAAGAGAATGTCCGGTAGCATAGCAAAGAGAGGAAGCAGAGTGGCATAGTAGCCCAGGCAACCACCAATAACTGTCGTGGATGTTTGATAAAGAAATTCCAGAAGCTTTCGAGATGTGGGGCTTATCATTTCCTCCAGTCGAGGAAGTTAATCTATAACCATTTCAAACCATTTCAATATAATAGTAGAGGGTTTTTTAATCGTCTAACATGATATCCTACACTTCAAATAGGTCCATGGAAGAAGCTGGAGAGTTATTTTCAAATAGTGACGCCTTACGGCGTAATTAATTAAATTGCAATCAAATATGAGATATCAATACTTTAAGGAAAAAATATTATACATATCATTCTTTAAGAATGACAATACTTTTTTAATGTTGGGTGTGTAATCAATGTTCAAAAAAAAAAAAATGGCTAACCATGTAATGTAAATGTAAAAATCAACTTTGACATTAATAAAAGACTTTGGGATCAAAATTGACATTTTTAAATAACTCTTAGGCTATAAATATAAATGTTAATGAAGATAGTAAGTTAATTATATTTTATTGTTGTGATGACTCTTTCTCATAAGTCTGTTTATTTCTTCTAAGGCACTAACAAGTTCTGCTTCAAGATTCACTTATCCATCAACGTCTTATTTTTTTAATCTCATTTTTTTTTCTTAATGTCTTCATTTTCTTTATCTGTAGAATTGTATCCATGTTTGTGAATATGAATTCTTCTTTGTAAATATCAAAAATATATCCATCACTTTCTTTAGAAGAGTTATTGTCCTCTCTAGAGTAAAAAATCTTCTTCTTAGTATATTTTCCTCTTTCGTGTTTATAAGGTTTGCTTTTAATTTTATGTTATTTGTCATCATCACAGTCTTCCCTTTTGCATATGGACATTTAGCAATAAAATGTCCTACTCTATCAAAATTGAAAAATTTGAATGGTAGCTTATCTTTGTATTTGCCAGATCCTCTCTTAGCTTTCTCACAAATTATGCTTCTTCTATATCTAGTTCATGTGAGAAAAATCGTAGGATTTTTGTCATTTTGTCTTCTTTGAAAGTTGCTTCCATCTATATTGGATTTAATTTTTCTGTTCTCATTTCATATGTTAGAATCCCATGTGGCTCATCCATCATTCGTTTCTCTATATCTTTCATTTCTTCAATGGTAGATACCTTGAAATCAAATCTTAAGGGGAGTGACCTTAGCACCCTTTGCACAATCATTGGTTTTTAAGCCTTCTCACAAAGTCCTTTGATGATGTTGAAAATTATCCATGCCAAGTAAATAGGCTGAAACCTTTTCTCTATCTTTCATTTTCAAACTCTCAAACTGTCGTCTATGAGTTTGAAGCTTGGCCTTCTTCACCTTGTCATGGCCTTAATTTTTAAGTTTGTCCAAAATTTATTTTGTTGATTCACAATGCATCACTTTGACAAATTCTAATTTTGATAGATCATGCAAGATAACATTCATGGATTTTGCATTGTGTTCAGTAGCCTTCATACCAACCATATCTGTTGGAGGAGTTTTTGGGGATATATAACAATCATGAATTATTTCCAAATATCAAACCCAAGAACCATTAGATAAGTCTGGATGGATCCTTATACTCCATAATGCATAGTTTGTTCCATCATACAATGGGGCTCTATTTATGGAGAATCCTTTTTGACTATCCATATGTGCTCTCGAAATCTACATTCTAATGGTTAGATTGTTTTTTAAAGAACTTGATCTAATACTAATTTTTAAGCACACATTTATCCTAGGAAGGTGAATTAGTATAAGACAATTTTACATATCTAAACAATCATTAACCATAATAAATCAATCTCATATGAGATATATTAGTTGTAGAACATGGAACACAAGTTTTACATGGAAACCATTTTGGGAGAAAACCATAAAATTATTTTTATATTTCTTTGTATGCACCAACCTACTGTTACAAATATTTGTATGCAAGAAACTACTGGAGACACCAATCCCCACTCTTGCAAATATCTGTAGGCACCAACCTACTAGAGACACCAATTTCCACTACTGCAAATATTTGTAGGCACCAACCTACTTCATTGAGTCTTCTTGCTATGTTTTCTTTCACCAGGTTTGCTAGTTATTTCCACCTTTATTAGGACTTCATGTTTCTTCTGCCTTCACTATGTCTACTTCTCCCAAAACTTCTTGTTTTTGGTCTCTTCACAAGAAAAAAATTGTACAACATACCACATATCCAATTTTGCAAATATGATTTTGAATTTTTTACTTAAGGGAATTCTATATGTCTCTTTAGGTCCCTGTAAATTTAATAGTTTGAAAAGTCCCATTAAATAAGTTACAACAAAAAATCCAAGTTGGCATGTTTGAAACTAATTTAAGGATCATTCACAAACCCTAACTTCCATAAGGAATATCTCTGAAAGTATAGCAAACTAAAGTCTGAAATTTTTACTTGAGGTACTACTATATGTCTCCATAGGTCTATGAAAATTTCACAGTATAAAACATCATAGAAAATAAGTTATAGAGAAAATTCAAATTTGGATTTTTTGAAACTTATTTCAAGGCTATTCGAAAACCCTAACTTCCATGTCACATATCTTTGAAATTATAGAGAACCAAAGTATGAAATTTTTATCACATGCACCAAGAGATCTTACCTTTGTTTCCTCAAAGTTTCATGATTTTAAACATCCCAAAACTTAAGTTATAGGAAAAATCCCAAGATGGCTCATTTGAAATAGATTTTAAAATCAATCACAAAACCGTAACTTCCATTGGGCATATCTCAAAAAGTATAGTGAACCAATGCTTGAATTTTTTACCAAATGTATATGAAGATCTCACCTCCATATAGAAAAATTCCAAGATGAATCATTCACTCCACGAACCATATTCTTACTCCACCTTTAAAATCCCAACAATATTCGCAAACTTCTCTTGCACATCTGAGATCTCTTCTTGCTTAGATGATATTAAATGCACTCATTTTTCCTTTATTTAAAGTGTTTATACATTCACTTATGGGTAGAACTTGTAAAATTGGTTGGGATAACTTGATATAATATTTTATATCTGCTCATTCCTATGGATTTAGAGGGAGTTCCATATACCATTAGAAATTTCTTAGAATGATATTTTGAACCATATATCCTATACTGCCTGTTGATCTAGGTATTTAGAGTAACAAGGAATTCAAATATAGGGTATCCAAACTGGGCATACAAAAATTTAGGTATCCAAAAAATATTTCCAACAACCTTCATCTTGAAATATTTATCTTGGACATATGTAGTCTCCCCCTATATTGACATCAATGAAAAAAATATTTCCAACATGCAACATATGTGTTGAAATGACATGATAAAGAACCTTTAAATATATTTTCTATAATGAAATTAAATTGTATAAGTATAGAGAATTTTCTATTTAAAGTATTATGAAGGAACATTTTTTAGCATAATAGATTTGAGGGTGGGTTACTAGTTTTGTGACTACATTGTGAAAGTTGGATTTTGGTCCAATTATTTTATGGATAATGAACATGATGAGTTAAAGGAAGATGCCATGCAATTTTTTTTCCACTTATAAAAAGAATAATTGAAATGGGATAGTGGATTCCAACTCTTGGACTGAGCAATTCACCAGCTGAAACTTGGGTGTAATCCCTGTGAACTATGTTCGAGGTCACTAGACCAGGTTGTCTATGCTTGTGTTGTTAGTGGGAGGCTCAATGGATAAATAAATCGCTGTGGTGCTTACTACTATAGGGAAATTGATAAACCACCTAGACAATGGATTCCAACTCTTGGATTGAGCAATACCCCAATTAGACCTTGGGTGTAATCCCTATGAATTGTGTTTGAGGCCACTGGAATTGATTGTATATGCATGTGCGGCTAGTGAGAGGCTCAATATATGACTAAATCATTATGGTTCTTACTACTATAAGGTTGTTGATAAACTACATGGAAAATTGATTTCCAACTTGTGGACTGAGTAATACCCTAGCTGGAGCTTGGGTGTAATCTTTTTTATTGTGTTTGAGGTCACTAGATTGGGTTTTTAATGCCTGTGTGGTCAGTGGGAGCCTTAGTGGATGATGAATCACTATGGTTCTTGTTGTATAGTTGTTAATCTCATGGATATTATAACCTAAGTCACCATGGTGCTTTCTCAAGAGTTGTTAACCACCTGGATAGTGGAATACAGATCCCTCAGGTGCTTGCTATGAAAAGAAAACTGATAAAACACTTGGAAAATGGATTCAATCTCTTGGACTAAGTAATACCCATCTAGACCTTGAGAAAATCCCTATGGATGAGCTCAACAGAAAGAATGGGTCATTGTGGTGCTTACTACCAAAAGGAATTTGATAAACCACCACGATAGTGGAATCCATCTCCTGAGTATTTGAGCAAATTTTTGGTATGAATTACTTGAGAAAGTATCCCCTCAGACTTTGGATCCATCTTGGGGGTGATAATATATAAGAAGGAGGCAATGTAGCTGACCTATGGTTGGGTTGAGAGTGGAATTCCCTCCTTCAGTTTCCAATCATCTTAAAATACTCATATAAGTTTATTGCATGTATGTATTTGAATCATGAACTATGATGTACCATGCTTTGCATATGTTTGGTATGAACTCTTTGTATTTTTCTAAATTTTATTGAATGCGTACATAGAGAAGGATCATTTTTATACTGAGGATTGATAAGTTATCTTATATTTCTATGGTTGTAATGAATTCTTGGACTATGAAGTTTGTTTTGATACTCCCAATTTTCAGGCTACCTTATATGCTATGAAATGGATGATTGTCTAGAGTGGGTTGTCCAATAACTTGTTAATGAATATGCATGATTGTTGTTGACTAAGTGAATAATACATGCATTTCTTATTCCCCCATTCATTATGATGTTCTATGCGTTAATAAATTGATAAATGACTAGATAGTGTTTATTTAGTTTGTGATTATGATGAATATATTAGGCTGTGAGAATTGTGTTCCTCCATGTTATCGAATAGTAATGTTTATGAAGTTATGGATTTGTAACTATAATTATCCTTAAGTAGTCAAGTAAATTTGGGTGCCCTTAATAAATTTTTAGTCAATGAATACCCTATCTATGTTAATCAACTTGTAATATGGCTACAAAGCTATATTAGAGAGCTTTGGGGTTGAAGTGGGTGCCCGAGAATAGAACTTAGTTAACTAGATGATATTATAGTTTTAGAGCTTGACAAGGAAGACTTGTCTAGATTGATAGAGTGGTATCAATTTAATATTCCACAAAGTATCGTCTCAGGTAGAGTGAGTTATCTATCATCGCTAGTGCCTAATACCTCCACACTCTTCCAATGAGCAAGTGTGTAACCAAGGAGATGGTCGCTCCGATTGTGGTTCTAGAATGGAATTGCGACATGAATCCCTTTGGGTGTTTTTACACATTGAAATATGTGTTTCCAAAAATATGTGGGTTGATTCAACCAAGGTTTTAGTTCATGGAATTGTGTGGTTACTACCACCCACTACCATGATATTGCAGATTGTAATTTTTGTACAAGTGATGTTGGTGGAGAAGGGGCCAATCTGATGGAAGTTCCAGCCTATGGAACCTAACTGCTAGGAGATTGAGGAAAAACTCATCGTTGAGCCACCATTTCACATTACTATTATTGAACACAGGTGATACAAATGATAAAAGGGCCAATCCAACCATGGTTTTGGTGTGGGAACCCTACCCATTGGGAGACTTCCCACCACTAGTTTCCTTTGTTATTCGTTAATACCTATGGGGAGAACATGAAAGAACAATCATTCCTTGATGAAATGGACTAGTTGGCTCCACCTCTGACAATAGTTTGAATGGGAATTATCACATCATATATAAAGTGGACCCCACAAGGTCTCGACCCTTCGAGCCTTCACATTTTCTAATTGAGGTTGGATTAGAGGCAGGAAAATAACGTTGAGGCCAAGACACTGAGATGATGTGGGCCAAAAAACTCCACCTCAGACACATAGTAAAATGGGTGGAATCTAGGAAAGCACAATGTTAAGGTGTTAGGAGGACATGGAGGTGTTGGACCTTATTCAATGGTTCTAATGTGGAACCTTGTCATCACTCACTGCTTATCGTGAGTGTCGTTTTAACCTTGTGAAGATGGGAAGATGAAGGAGGATAGGTTGTTCTGGCCATGGTTCCAGTTGTAGAACCTTGTTGTTAGGAGACCACCAACACTAGATCTTATAAATTACTAACTTGCAGCGGCGAGCACTTAAAGAGAAACCACTCCAGAATGATGTAGACTCAGACCTTTGTAGAATCAATGCTAGTTAACTCGCAGTGATAACATGATAGGGCCATGTAATTCTAGTGGAGGCCACGTGGGTATTAGGATGGTACGATCTCTTTTAATAGACCAAAAATTCTAACAATCATAAGTTTGTATTCAAGAATCGGATTTAGACAAATCTGATATTTCCAGAAACCTCTCAACAAGCTAATCATAATGGTGATGTAAAAATTAATTTCTATAGACTTCGAAAAATGAGGTTTTTGGTAACTTCATCTTCATAACAGACCTTAGAGATGAGGTCAAATAGGTAACACCTTCCTCAACTTGAGAACCCTTAAGGGAGTGAAAGGGAGGGTGGTTACACCTTGTGTCAAAGGGCACCATATATATATATATATATATATATATATATATATATATATAGAACTTCCCTCTAACTTTCAGGGGGAAGGTATTTTTCCTTTATGACTATTGTCTTTTCTTTGCAGAGAGCTAGAGGGTGTCTGGATAGTAACCCTAACGATCTTAGGTAGGTTTGGGTATGAGTGAACTTCTCCTTTGGTTTCCTTGGAGAAGGTTGGAGCTTTGGAGGGAGAAGTGTAGGGATAATCATCCTTGTGTGGGGCTTATATGATATCTATGGACCTTATAGGGAAGTTGGAAATCCTAGAAGCCACATGGTCATGAGAATCATTGGTCGAGCTAAGTTGGAAGCCTTCGAAGGGTAGTGGGGGATGAGAGAATATAGATTAGAGTGCTAATGGGGTATGGCTTGGTATTGATCATATTCCTTTGGTAAATTTAGGTAAGGTTTTGTCCTTGTGGACCCATATCCTTAACTCGAGGCTGAACTACTACTGAGAGAGTTGGAGTAGCAAAGTCTATGGCCAGGAAAAATTTCTAGGGTATATATTTGTTGGAGTAGGGTCCCCTGGGGTAAATCAATTTTGAGTATTTTTTGTTAAGTTTTTTTTTACGCATTATGCAGATGTCAAGGGGCTTTGGGGCTGGTCAAAGTCCCTTAATTATTGTAACGGGTAAAAGGGAAAACCATGAGTCTCAAACCATGGTTTGAGACCATGGTATGTGCGCGTTTGGAAAGATATAAATATGTAAGAGTCGAGAAGGATAAATGTCTTTTTGATCTTGAATGTAGTGTGTGTGAATTGTTGATATAGGTTTTGTCTGGGTAGAAAGGCTCCCGCTGGCCGTGTGCACGGAGACCTTAGTCCTGAGCTGTGTGCAAGGACCCTGCTGTTGTGTGCGCAGGCAGAAATATTGTACTGAATTGAAGATCTCTTAATAAAGAAGGAAATTTTGGCAAACTCAGAATTTTGTATGATTTTTGCGGTTAATTGTCTTAGATTTGTTATGTGCACTATCTGTTGCTTACTGCTGTTCTAGATCTGGATCTTGGCTATTGAATGTGTATTTATTTCAGTAAATGATAAGTCGAATTAGATTGCATTTGTGCGCAAGTATTAGTCCACTTTAACTGTTAGATCTGAAGTACGTATAGTTATTTGTTCTACGCAAGTCTATATTGACGTAAGGGTTAATTCTGTAATGATCTGTGAATGCACAAGGGTTAATTCTGTTTATTATTATCTGGTCACATGAAACTGCTTTACTGTTTAAGGGTTTATCTACAAGTAGATCTGGTTTTTGCAAAGTGTTATATCTATCATGAAGGATTAAGAACTGCCACACCAAAAGCTCCCTCAGGGTACGGAAACCTGGTTCCATCACCCCTCCATACTGATTCGAGTGAGACTTTGGTCTGCATGAGCAGATCACTGCTAAAAGGGCCATTAGTTGGAGGGTTTTGTTCGTTGCGCAGTTACTCCGAACTTGGGTCAGGACCCCTTAAGCCAACAAATGGTTCTGTTTCCAAGACTGAGATCATTTTGAGGGAGATTTGATGTTGTGGCATCCGACAAAAAATAAACTACAAGATTGGATCAATAAGAAGGTGCATGAATTTTTAATCCAAGAAAACCAAAACCCTAAATTAGCTGCTGAGGATTGGGTGCAAAGGTATATCTACACAAAGGTCCACAAAATTTTCTTTTCTTCCTTTTCGACTGAGTTACAAGAGTGGTTATCTCGGATGACTGAATTTAATACTTTTGCAAAGGACGACGTGATCACCAGGTGGAATCCTAAGCTGGTTCAATAGTTGGATAAATCTAGCAATAAAATTACCCGCGCAATATATTATTGGATTGATAGTGTTCTAAGTAGGTTTGTGACTGAACTTTCTATTGATAATTTTGTATCGTATTCTAAAGCTAAAAGAAGATTTTTCAAGGGCCCTAGAGGTAATTTTTTGCGCTCATTGAAATTGTGGATTAAAATGATTTTATGTGAAAAGGGTACTCTATGTAATGACATTGAATGAATGTTCCGAAGAGGCCCGACTATGCACAGCGGAAAACTTATGGAGTAGATCTAGAAAATGGTTTTTTTCATAGCCCTCTCAAAGGTAAATATGACAGCGATGAAGAGTTTGAAACAAGTAGCTCTGGTGAATATGCGCACTCAGAAGAAGAGGGATTGCAAGATCAAGCTATTCTTAGGTTGTTGGCCTTAGTTCAGATCCCATCCACTCCACTCCCAAATTCACCTCACTCTAACAAGCCATCCACTCCACCTCCACCTCCACCTCCACCTCCAGAAGACAACATGGCTACTTCCATCAAGTTGCAGAATTTTAAGGGCGTTGGAAATGAAGATGTTGACCAATTGTGGTTCGTCGCAGATGTTGTATGGACAACACGCCTATAATATCCCAAAATGGGAATGCACAACAGTGCCTGCTGAAATAACACACTTCTGGGAAATCTATGCACTGAAATGAGTTTGCAGCTCCTGGATCCCTTAGATTAGTGGATATGGGGTCTATATCCAAAATGAGAGCAAAAACAAATCAAACTAGGTGTGGTAAACATATCTCCCACCACCTAGTCTAGCTGAAAAACACCCAAAGAGAGGGGTTGCAACTATGTACAACAAACTGCTTCAGAAATAACGCAGTTTTGAAAGCATGAGTAGGAGGCCATTAATAAAGATCAACTTTTGAATATACATCAACAAATAAGATCCATAATTATGCTCTTACATTATACAATAGAATATAGAAGACAAAAGAGGAGAAACTCTTCAGAAAAGAGAGCTACAACACATGTATTTACTACAAAATGGGTTAACAACGTTTTTATAAGAGCTGCAACATGATGTATGTTACATTTTAGATCTAGAGAAGATATGTGTACAAAAGATTAGATCCATTTCAGATCTGTACACTATAAAGGCTCTATTACAAGATCCCCTTAGGGTTTTGATCAAATCATGCAATACAGAGAGTAGATCTGAGTTTAAAGTAGCAGATCTGCAATATTATTCAAAAATTTTTGAAGATGATTTTTCATTAGAAACAGATCAGATCTACAGGACATGGATCAAAAAGCTAATCCACGGATCACCAAAGTGGAAGGCAAAGCCCAACACTAGAGATCTCTTCTCAAAAAGGGGATTAAAACACCCTGTAAAACCTCCTCTGAAAATAACGCAGTCCTGGAAGGAAAACTGCATTGTAGCTTGAAGCACTGAGTTGGCCTGATGCCAAGATGTGAAATATCAAGCTCCAAAGGTTCAGAGATCTCTTGCCCATGGGATATAAGACTTTCCTAGTGAAAAGAGGGCCTGAAATGGCCTAGATCTGAGCAGATCTGACCTCCACTTGCTGCAGCTTGCAAGGACAACCTAATCGTCAACAGGATCAACACTGTAATTGAAAGATGAGCTTGGAAAAATGCCTGATAGTGGATGAAATCAACAAGACTCCTCCAAGAAATCCTCAATGGAAGAGGTGAGATACTTGCATAGGAACTCCCAAGTGCTAAGGAACACTATTCTCAGCGAAACAATAGAGAATGTTATTTGTCTAAACAGACAAGATACTCTGAAATATGCATAATCAACAACCTTATCTTGCTGCTCTCCTCTTCCTTTTATAAGATGAAAGCCTTTTCAAACCCTAAACCACTTCAATGAATTATCCCCTTTCACATGAGGGGCCTCCATCTAGAACTGCGCTGTCCATTCATGAGGTACATTGTATCTAGACAACGCTGTAGATTTGGTCAAGGTTGACCCAGTCTCATAGCTCAAACCCCTTTCACACTTGCAAGTGATTTGTTTACATGGCCCAGATTTATCCCTATTCATATGGGTATTGATTTGTTCATTCTTTTCAGGAGTTTTACATGTCCTCCTTTATTCATTTATTCATGCAACAGAAAATGAGACAAAAATGTATATTCCTCTTAGCTTAGGCTAAGTAGGAATATTACAGTCCTCCCCTCCAAAATGTTGCTTGTCCTCAAGCAACTGATAGGGTGAGTGCTGTAGTACTTCTCCTCCTCCATTG
Source organism: Pinus albicaulis (assembly GCA_034641835.2). NCBI lineage: Eukaryota > Viridiplantae > Streptophyta > Pinopsida > Pinales > Pinaceae > Pinus > Pinus albicaulis. The sequence continues at coordinate 593,519,713 of CM076583.1, read as the reverse complement.
GTGACACCATCAAAGATTAAGTCCTCCTCATAAGCCAAATGTTCACCAAGCCAACACATCATGAATTGCCCCTCCAAGGTCATCATAAGATGTACATAGTCCATCCCATAAGGAGTAAAAAACTCAACAGAAATAAACATGGATGGAGCAATGCTTTCTCTAAAACATGTAGCATGAGGTACATAGAGAAGTTCCATTCCATGTGGTACATACAAATTGCCCATCCTCCCTCCATACAGTCCCATAAATAGCACAACTATGTCATCCAAGTATGGAAGCAAAACTACATATATACAAACAAAAATTTGGGCTTTAAAAGGTGGATCAAAATCCCACATGTGATGCTAGCGCAGTGCATCTCCTGCCTGCATTAGATCAAGGTGTGGTAAGTGGCCTTCCCACCACACATTTGCTGCATAAGTCATCTTAACATAGCTGAAGATGTCAGATATGTTTGGTGCCTTTGGGAAGCACCCATCATGAAAAGGAATCTCCCTTTGCACAACAAGGGAGTGGCCAAGTTCATAATTTTTATTGGCCCACCAAAAGCCGTGAGATCTACATGATATCTCACTCCCTTTAGGAGTCATAGCTTGCAAAAACATGGTAAAAGAATGTGATAAATAAAAAAATGAAACTTGCTTTTCATGATCAGATTCTTTACCATCATAGTTCCTCATACACATGGAATTGTGCATGGGCATTCCCCCTCTCCCAAAAGAAGGAAGAAATGGCTGAAATGGCTCTTGCATAGAGTCCCTTGGCTACCCAAACTCCACATATCTCATGCACTCTTGAAAGTGCTGATGTAGTTCCCCTCTCAAGCCTTCCCAATCGAAACTCCTCATGATTAGGGTGTAGATCTTCATTGACTACATATGGCTGAAAAGGAACTCTTTATGTGCCCCTTGTAGTATCTTCTGCTTGAGCTTGGAAGCCCTAGACAAGAAGACCCTACCATGATGATAAATGACTCCCTCTTGGACTAAGTAGCCCTCTTCTTGCTGCATGTCATCTAGTATCATACATGTGTGGAGATATTTGGAATACTCTACAAGTAGTTGAGATTTCCAGTACAGATACACACTGCTCAACAATGACAGCACTGATGATACATCCATAGGAGTGTCAGTCATGTTGTTGATCTCCTCTTTGACATCTCTCATGCCAAAGATGTGTGTTGGAAGGCTGATCCTCCCATTCTTCTCCTCCCACAGCACAGATCCAGAGATGAGAGGGGGTGGTAATGATAAAGGAAGAAGATCCTCCTTCTTCTTAAGCAGTCCCAAGCCTCCCAGCGCTGAAGTTTGGATCAGCACTTTGTGAGGCCTCCCCCACAAGATCTGAATCTAGTGGCCTCCCAGGTGGTTTGCCACTAGATAAAAATGTCCCATGCATAATTCTCATGAACATAAGAGAAGGGACTGTGAGGTCCTTGCTTCCACTGCACAAATCCATCTCTTTTGTTTGTGTGGAAGTGCTGGGTGAGGGATAAGTATGCATGCCTTGGATCATTTGAGGTTCACGACTCTTCGTGTCCACCCATTCCATTTGCAGAGCCTTCCAATCAGTGGTGACTTTCCCCAATGTAATCAACCATTAGGCACCCAAAATGATATTGGTGTCTGGTATGTCAACTACAAAAAGTGATCCACCAAGGTGTAAGACCCCATAGTGACTGAAAGTGATGGGACATAGTGCATGCGTTGCATTGTCCTATCTCCTGGGACCAAAACAGAGAATCCCTCAAAAGTATCAGTGGGTATTGCCCTCTTCTGCACAAGATGAGCATCAATAAAGTTGTGGGTTGCCCCACTGTCAATCAGTACAGAAACCCTCTGATTCATGATTGAACCTTGAACTCTTAAGGTCAAGTACTTAGGTACTCCTCTCAAAGATGCAAGAGTTTCTCCTATTGGAGCAAAGGCTCCATTCCCATCTCCAGGTGGTGTTGGATCTCCTTCAACATTGTCAGCGCTATGACCTCTTCTTGGTTCATCATCTTCTTCTTCCTCCTCAAAATGTGAGAAGACTTCTATGTAGTGTGGTTTCCCAGCAACACATCTATGTCCAGGTGCCCATCACTCTTGGCAAGTGAAACATAGCCTCTTCTTCCTTAGCTCCCTCCGGACTTCAATATCAAGAGGCTTCTTGAATGAGCTCTCCTTGGAGAAAATTTCTCTTCCTTCCCTTTAGAAAAGTAAGATGCCTTGTTCTGAAAAGTTGCCTTTTCTTTTGGAAAGGCATCTTGGAGGTCTCTAGCCCTCTCAATGGCATCATGCAAAGTGAGGGGCTTGGTAGATTTAACCAACCCATGCATAGGTTCATCCAAGCCATCGATGAACATGTATACCCTCCTTGCCGCAGACAGATCAGGAACCATAACAGATAATCTCAGAAACCCAGAGATATAAGATTCTGCATTACCTGACTGCTTCAACTTTGCAAGGCTCACAAAAGGTGCTTCTAGATCCTTTATGTCAAACCTCTCCACCAGTCTTCTAGTGAATTCAGAATAGGCAGTCACATTGGAATGGCGCAATGTAGACAACCCATGGAACCACCAATTGTGTGCTTCACCTTCAAAGTGCATCACTGCAATCTTGATGGCTTCCATCTCAGGGACTTTGTTTAACTGAAAGTAGATATCCAGATTTTCTACCCATGCTTTGGCAGAACTGGTGGATGACCCATCAAACTTGGGTAAAAATAATCTGCCCATAGAGTGATGTCGATCATGATTCTAAATGAATCCACCATCTCTATATTGATGCCTTGGTCTTCTTTTGTCCTTGAGGTGACAAAAATCTTGAAAACTCAAGTGGTCCTTGAATCTCTGATTCTGAGACTCATATTCCTCAAATTAGTCTTCAAGGGATGCTTTCTCTTGAAACCCTTCATTCTCCACAGCCAAGAAGGTAGGCATAGTAGAGCGTTGTGGAGCTTGTGGCTGGTTCACTGGTTGATCATTCCAGTGGTGAGACATGCTAGAGATTTCTCGAGGATGAAATATCCTGGGATATTCCTTCATCCTGTCCATTCTCATCTCTTTGATCTCTCCAGCAAGATCTTGCATGGCTACCAAAATATTTCTTGCAAACTCTTTTCCTTCTTTATCACTTCCAGATTTAGGGGCTTTCCCCTTGTCCTGATCATCATTAGTGTAATAAAATTTATTCTGTCCTATATTCAGATATCTCTTCTTTGTATCAGTAAGAGGCTCATCTTCTCCTGAATCGATCTTGGTTTTAGCTCTTCAATGATAAGCACAGGCTGTGCCAAGAAAGAAGCTCTGATACCACTGTAATATCCAAAAATAGAAATGCACAACAGTGCCTGCTGAAATAACACACTTTTGGGAAATCCGTGCACTGAAATGAGTTTGCAGCTCCTGGATCCCTTAGATTAGTGGATTTGGGGTCTATATCCAAAAGGAGAGCAAAAAAAAATCAAACTAGGTGTGGTAAACAGAACTCCCACCACCTAGTCTAGCTGAAAAACACCCAAAGAGAGGGGCTGCATCTATGTACAACAAACTGCTTCAGAAATAATGCAGTTTTGAAAGCATGAGCAGGAGGCCATTAATAAAGATCAAATTTTGAATATACAACAGCAAATCAGATCCATAATGATGCTCTTACATTATACAACAAAATATAGAAGACAAAAGAGGAGAAAGTCTTCAGAAAAGAGAGCTACAACACATGTATTTACTGCAAAATGGCTTAACAACGTTTTTATAAGAGCTGCAACATGCTGTATGTTACACTTCAGATCTAGATCAGATATGTGTACAAAATATCAGATCCATTGCAGATCTGTACACTAGAAAGGATCTATTAAAAGATCCCCTTGGGGTTTTGATCAAATAATGCAATACAAAGAGTAGATCTGAGTTTAAAGTAGCAAATCTGAAATATTATTTAGAAATTTATGAAGATGATTTTTCATTAGAAACAGATCAGATCTATACAAAACATGGATCAACAAGCTAATCCATGGATCACCAAAGTGGAAGGCAAAGCCCAGCACTAGAGATCTCTTCTCAAAAAGGGGATTAAAACACCCTGCAAAACCTCCTCTGAAAATAACGCAGTCCTGGAAGGAAAACTGCGCTGTAGCTTGAAGCACTGAGTTGGCCTGATGCTAAGATGTGAAATATCAACTCCAAAGGTTCAAAGCTCTCTTTCCCATGGGATAGAAGACTTTCCCAGTGAAAAGAGGGCCTGAAATGGCCTAGATTTGAGCATATTTGACCTCCACTTATTGTAGCTTGCAAGGACAACCTAATCCTCAACAGGATCAGCGATGTAATTGAAATATGAGCTTGGAAAAATGCCTGATATTGGATGAAATCAGCAAGACTCCTCCAAGAAATCCTTAATGGAAGAGGTGGGATCCCTGCATAGGATCTCCCAACTGCTAAGAAACACTATTCTCAGCTAAACAATAGAGAATGGTATTTGTCTAAACAGAAAAGATACTCAGAAATATGCATAATTAACAACCTTCTCTTGCTGCTATCCTCTTCCTTTTATAATATGAAAGCCTTGTCAAACCCTAAACCACTTTAATGAATTAGCTCCTTTCACATGAGGGGCCTCCATATAGAACTGCGCTGTCCATCCTTGAGGTACATTGTATCTAGGCAGCGCTGTAGATTTGGTCAAGGTTGACCCAGTATCATAGCTCATACCCCTTTCACACCTGCAAGTGATTTGTTTACATGGCCCAGATTTATCCCTGTTCATATGGGCATTGATTTATTCATTCTTTTCGAGAGTTTTACATGTCCTCCTTTATTCATTTATTCATGCAACATAAAATGAGACAAAAATGTATATTCCTCTTAGCTTATGCTAAGTAGGAATATTACAACGACAGATCAATAATGATAATGTTAAGAAAGAATAGCTGGCTATTGCATTTCAATAAGATGCACTAGATTTGTACATGTGGTATATGGAAATCAATCCTATTTCCACGATTGACGAGCATAAGACCGGATTGAAGGAGCAGTTCAAAGCCAAAATCCTACTCTCAATGTGTGACTGAATTAAAGGAGATCCACCAAGAATTGAATGAATCTTCATTAGAGGCAGATCAACGATTGAAGTGCACCATCAGATATGGAGGATTTACTATCGATGACACACAACATAAAGAATGGTTCATTGCTATGTTGTTGCCACATCTGCGCCAGTCTTTAAACCAATAGAAGATTGCGAGATGGGCTAGAGCTGTGGAGAATGCCATGAAGCTAGAAGCCTCACCTGTACCTACCACACAGGTTGGGGCTCAACAAATCCAAAGCCAGTTAGATGCACTGCACTTAGAAATACAAACGTTGCGAAAGGAGAAGGAAAAGGATGTGTGCGTAGGAGTATGGTTCACACAATGTAAAGCTAAGGGACATCACAGGGATCAATGTCATGTATATGTAAAATATATAGCGGTTGGAGGACCAAGTCCAATTAAGAATCAGGTAGGGCCTACTGAGGTTCCCAAACTATGGTGCACGATTTTCCAAACAAATGGACTGCATAGGACAAACTTCTGCCCTAGGATTGGTAAATATATTCCAAAGCTACAAAAAAATTTCTGCACATTCTATCGATCTGTGCGACACGATGACAAGAATGTTGCAAATTAAATCTGATGATTAAGTAGGTTTCTTTGTACAAATTATAGGTTCAGGGTAGAGGACCATATTCACCTGCATCACTGTATTGGGCGGTGGATTTACAGGCCGAGGAAGAGGAAGGGGCAGAGGAGCTGGTCGTGGAAGGGGACAACTCATTTGTTATAATTGTGGAGAGGTTGGACATTATGCGGGCGACTTCCCAAACTCAACACAACAATCTTGCAGATATTTTAGGCAGTTTGATCATGTTCTTGAATATCTCCCTGTACTATTTGCAAAAATGCAGGAGAAGAAACCACAAATACCTATGTAGAATGTTCAAATGATGACAACGAAACCACGCATTGAAGACCCTAGCATAAATATTATAACCAAAAGTAACGTAGAAATTGGAGAAGATAAAGCAGAAGATAAGAGACTTTTCACTCATGTTTGGGTCCATAGAGCTCCTGAGAAAAAGGATGGATTCAAAATACAAAGGGAAAAGGAAACCTTTGTCGCAACAAGGACGAACTTCACAGATCCTGGCACATCCAAAGTAGCAAGAAAACCTGCCATGGATACCAACGAAGGGGTTGATCCTATAGAGATGAAACTATTTTTATAGGCATGTATCAAGCTTCTACGCAATAAGAAGGTTGTTGAGAACCTTCAAGCTTTAATTAACAGCTGCGCCGAAAAAGAACAACCCCAGATGGAGAAAAAGGCTCTTAATAAGATCTACAAGAACAAGAGAAGAACTGGCCGAGAGATGCACTTGACTACTCAGATAGGAGAATATGGAATAGACTAGGCCAATTTAGATCTAGGCTCTGATGCAAATGTCAAACCAAAGCAAAATTGGCAGAAAATGGGAGAACCTAAGCTGGAATGGTCTGCAATACAACTGTGCATGGAGAACCAACAAAAGATTATCCCAATGGGTAGGATTTTTGGGGTCATAGTTGATATTGAAGTATTTAAGGCGCTGGTTGATTTTGAAGTTATTCAGATTGTTGATGATACAGATCCATACCCCACATTGTTGGGTCTGGATTGGGCTATTGACATGGATGCTATCATCAATCTCAAGCGCAGAAGTATGGTTTTTGAAAACAATGGAACCAGGGTCGTGGTCCCACTGGATCCAACAGAAGGAGAAAGATATACAGAACCTGTGCTCGTAGAAGAGGACATTGATCATATCTACAAACTAACTGCACAAGATGAAGATTGGATCAATCCCACAACATATGGTTAGCTTAACTGGGATAGAGATAGTTCATGCCACTCAGACTCATATGAGAAATTAGATAATTGGAAAAACCATTTGCATGAAGTCTCTACACTGCATTGCAACCGAGTGACTAGATATCTACGACGCATATCCTCTGAGGTGCGGGAAATACCTTCATGTGATGGTATAGGAAGTATCACTTGTTTCTTAGATGAATTTGAAAAGGTTATTCCAGAGACACAACGATTCCATGTGCTCAACTCTAGCACGCTGGTGGGAGAGACACAAGGACAACTTGGCTAATTGGGAAGAATGTACCCATATGATGCAACTGCAATTTGGACAAGCCAATACCCGGTTGGAAGTAACCTATGCAGGCAAAGAAGATCCGCACATACATTTATCTAGGTGGATTGCAACTTGGGGAGAAGAGACAAAAACAGGGTGGGTGCATCCATTCATCCATAATTTAAGTCATACTCCTATGAACTGGTACCTAGAGGTTAAGTTGCGATGAGGAACGATGGAATGGGATGTGCTGGGAGAAATATTTGTGTTAACATTCAATTTTGAGAGTGGATTCCCTTGCATTTGTACTTCCTTACACACGATTCCATATGTGGTATTTGACACAATAGGGACACCAGAAGCACGAGCCATACCAGCATGGGATGCACAGATGAAGGATATTATCGACTACAAGAATGTGACTATTGAAGATGATGAGAAATACCCTAAAAACATCAATATCCTCGAGTCCAACAGTCAGCGTGCAGGTGCTGGGCCATTTCTTGAAGTGCCAAATGTGACAGAACCCATGAAGATTAGGCAAGTCAACATCGGAATATAAGAGCAACTTAATATTGCCAAGATCAGGGATTACTGGGACGAAGATATAGTAGCTAAGGTTGCGGAGCTACTTGCCGAATATCAGGAGTTATTTCCCACAAAGTTTTCTGAGTTGAAAGGTATTATTGTGGATCTTGGTGTGATGAAAATCACTCCGAAACCAAATGCTCGGCCTGTCAAGCAGTGCCCTTACAGTTTAAATCCTAAATACAAGCAGAAGGTCAAAGAGGAGCTAGATAAAATGGTTGCTATAGGGACCATTGAACTAGTAGAAGAATCAGATTGGGTCAGGCGTGGTCCAAGAAAAGAAGGCCAATGGAGAAATTAGGATTTGTGTGGATTTGCGTAAGTTAAATGATGCTTGTGTGCATGGCCCCTTTCCAACTCTGTTTTCTGATGAAATATTGGATAATGTGGGAGCTCAAGAGGCCTACTCATTCATTGATAGCTTTTCTGGATACCACCAAATAAGAATCGCACCTGAAGATAGAAGTAAGACAACCTTTGCGATGGAATGGGGATCATTTCAGTACACCGTAATGCCATTCGGTCTGAAGAATGTGCCAACAATCTTCTCACGTGTGGTGGTAGATGTGTTTAAGGAATATATACATAAATTCTTAGAAGTATATTTTGATGACTGGATTGTATTTGGCTTAGTGAAGAAGCATGTTTCAAATCTGCGCTTAATGTTGGATACTTGTAGAAAGCATCATATCTCATTGATTATGAAGAATTGCATATTATGTGTTCCTTTTGGGATTTTGTTGGGTCATATTGTCTATCAAAAAGGGTTGATGGTTGATCACAGTTGATGGTTGATGGTTGCCTATCAAAAAGGATTGATGGTTGAAGCAGTTGCGCTTAATTTTGGGACATACTGACTATTACAGAAGATTTATTCAAGGCTATGCATTGATTTCTACACTGATGGAATTGTTTTTGAAGAAGGATGCCTCTTTTTACTCAGATGAGGATTTTCATAAGAGTTTTTAGTTACTTAAGGAGAAAATGGTAACTGCACCTATATTGGCATTCTGAGACTAGAAAAAGGAATTCCATGTACATGTGGACGCTTCACGTATCGCGCTAGGCACTATACTCACGTAGCCAGGAGTCGAAGATATTGATCACCTAATTGCATTTACAAGCAGGAAATGGTCAAGTACTAAACGCAACTACTCAACAATAGAGAGAGAAGGATTAACTATGGTCTATGCGCTATAGAAGTTTCATCACTATTTGCTAGGAGGACATTTTAAGATGTTTACGGATCACTCTGCTTTGAAGTACCTGGTCAACAAGCCTGTGGGTGGGGGGGGGGGGAAGATTTTTCGATGGCTCTTATTATTTCAGGAGTATGATTTTGAGGTGATTGTCAAGCCAGGGAGGTTGAATGTCGATCCAGTCATCTATTGTACATCGAAAGTGGAGAGGAGCCAACTAGTTGGGATGATGTATTAACAGACATGCAGCTATTTTCCATTAAAGTAGTCGATGACCACTTCATAAATATTATCCACTTTATGACCACTAGTAGTGCGCCTACGGAGTATACAGTTAAGCAGAAGAAAGAACTGGTTTTGCGCGCAACTGAATTTACTTTGATTGCTGGCCAGTTCTATAAGATGGGCGCTGATGGGATATTGAGACGCTATGTGCCAGAGTTTGAAAGATAGAGCATCCTAGTTGAAGCACATGCAGGGGTTGTAGGAGGTTGCTATGCAGGAAAACCGAGTACACATAAAATTTTGAGGGCTGGGTTGTGATGGCCTACGGTACACAGTGATGCAAAAGAGTATTGTCGTGCTTGTGATGTGTGTCAGAGAATAGGGAAGCCATTGTGCATAGATGAAATTCCACTGCAACCACAAGTGACTTTGTAGGATTTTGATAAGTGGGCCATTGAATTTGTAGGACCGACCAACCCTCTTAGAAAGAATACTGGCGTGCGCTATATCATTACTACAACGGATTATTTGACTAGGTGGGAAAAATCTAAGCCCATGAAAGATTGTACACTTCATTTTTTATAATATCTTGATAAGGTTTGGGTGCCCTAAAATCTTGATGAGTGACCAGGGTATAGACTTTGTGAATGAGACTATCTAAGCATTGATAATGGAGTTTAGGATGCACCATCATAAGAGCACACCGTATCATCCACAAGAAAATGGCACGGTAGAGGCATTTAATAAGATTTTGGAGAATGCGCTCACAAAGGTTTGCAATGCTAATAAGAATGATTGGGATGTGCATGTACCTACGATTCTATGGGCATATCGGACTACATGCAAGAAATTGACTAGGCAGACCCCATTCAGGTTGGTATTTGGATAGGAAGCTGTTATGCCAATGGAGTACATCATCCCTAGTCTGTGCATTTCAACTGTCACTAACATGGTTGATCAAGATAGTATGGAAGATCGACTGTCGCATCTAGTTGTGATGGAGGAAGACATATTTATTGTTGTGTTCCATAATCAAGTGCAAAAGGCACGTGATAAAGTTTGGCATGACAAGCACATCAGATAAAATCTGTCAAGGAAGATGATTTAGTTTAGCTATATGACAACAAGTTTTCGCTCCACCCAAGAAAGTTCAAAATGCATTTTCTCGGACCTTACGTTGTCAAGGATATGCGATACATCTGGTTACATTAAGGGGTGAAATGCTTCCTGGATTTGTGAATTGAAGTCGATTGAAGCCATACATGGATGACCCAGTCCCCGCGTGCGCCAAATGACTATATGACCGGAGGAGTGTCTTAGCGCCCGAAAGAGTTGTGAGAGGGCGTAGGACCATAAATAAGTATGTCGAACATTGGATGAGTGGGTCTATGTGACGAAGATGGAGAAAATGTAGATATATGAGACAACCGCATAGAGGTTGTGCTCAGAGGATGAAGTAGTCACAAAAGTGCCAAAAAATAGCTATTGGAACAATAAATCTGGATAAGATAGCTTTATTACCATTTGGAGGAGTGAATAAACTGCATTTAATGAAGAGATTATGCTAGATTTGGAGCCATTTTAGCATTTATGGGGCTCCATCAATGACCATCAAACCGTTTAGGCTGCACCATTGCTATAAATATGACAGGAAGGGTCACATTAGTTCCCTTTTCTTTCTAAGTGATTTGTGTACATCGCTATCGTTGTGTTTTTTGAAGCATATGTCTGGAATCAACCCGATTTTCTATGAGACGTTGCGCCATCAGGGGTTGGGTTATTTGATTCCTCCAAGTATGACTACTACCGAATCTACCCCATCTGCGATGTAGGTTGATGAAACCCCTGCGCAGGCCGCTGAAATCCTTGTGCCTACACCCAAGCCGCAAAAATCTAAGAGACAATATTCGAGGACCCGGAAGTCGTCACACAAGAATACCTCGAAGCCTAGGTTGACCTCCGTAGAACCACATAAGTGACCTATAGCCGATAAGCCTGAAATAATTGTGGAGGAAGATGTTGTCGAGGAGGTAGATCCAATCTTGCATTTTCCCAAGTATGTGGAGCCACACAAAGAATTTGTAAAGGTCCCAAAGGACCTGGATAAGGTTCGGTCTTATATCAATTGTTCATTGATCCCCGAAGATGTGCCGTTTGAGGGGGATATGTTTGCAAAAACCCCCCTACTAAAGATGAAAGACTGGGACCTGGATGACCATGAGAAGTTCCCTCAGCTTACGCCCTCGATGTACTTGGAGCCGATCACCTATGAAAAGGGGGTGATCAAGGTCGAGCCGATTCTAAATCCTTGAGCGTTGGGATTGGAGAAATCGGGGTTGCTAAATTTTCTCAACATCCCACACTTTGGGCGCAACGTAGTCCATGATATATGTGTGCGCCAGCTGGTCGCCCTAGTGCACAATGACTATCTGTCGCTAGGAGAGCCAATTCAAATTGATGCAAATTTGATACACCGTATCACCAACTTGCCCTATTAAGGGGAGGACCTGCGACGAATTTTGGAGGAAATGGTTAGGAATGGAAGGTTGCAGACACAGTTAAGGAAAAATATAAGGTATCACGCAACACTCGGGGGTTCTTCGTCAGCGAAATCAATGACCACAAAGTACATTTTTCCATGCTAATCCTCGCTTATAATATGATGAGGAATTTTCAGCCGAACAAAGTTTCGGCCCATGTGATTGCTTTAGCCGGGCAATGTGAGAAAGGGGTACAATATAATTGGGCAAAGTACCTTTGCGCTAGAGTTTTTGGTGAATGTACATGAGGTAAAGGAGGATGGAAATCATTTTTATTATGCTTGGTTGCTGCTACTAATTGCGCTGGTTGGTTGGAGGATGCTAGCCGAGGTCTAGTTCCCAGATATTGAGCCCGATCCTTGTGAAGCTGCGCGATATGCGACTATGTCGAACTCCAAGATTCCTTCCAGAATCACTGAAAACAAAATATTATGGGTGCTATTTGATTCCGAGTTGTTTCAAGTGGTGCGGTTTGTTATCACTCAGTAATTTCTCCAGGTTCAAGAGAGAACTCACCGAGGTAACCACAGACCAATTTTTAAACTTTAGGATCTAACTTTCCTAGGGTTCAGAGAGGGCTCTCTCTATATGATTTAAATTTGTTTGTTTTTATAAAATATTAGGCTAGTTATGATTGTGCAATTGGTTTTGTTTTGATTGGTTTGGTGGGAAAAATCACTGGAAGATATGGATAGGGGGGAAATCTATTTGTCCATTGGGCTAAGGAGTCAAAAGTCAAGCATACAGAGCTGGGATCAAGGCCAAAAAGTCAAATGTTTTTAGGGCAAGATAGATAACCCTTGGAGATCTTGGAAAGTTTTTTTGTGAGGTGATAAGATCGGGATAAAGAGCAATGAAGGGTTCTTTGATTCAGAAAATTGAAGTAGTAAGCAGAGGTCAAATGAGAGAGGGAGCAATTAAGGGTCACCTACACTGGAAATCAGATGAAAACATAGAAATGAAAAATATTTAAGACAGGGTGCTTTAACAAATCCTGAAGTAATCCTCCTATTCATTCATTCAAATTTAGAACACATAATGGATTGCATGTAACAAAGAAAGATAACAATGACAAATTTAGAAAATACTTCACTCTAAATAGCTCATCACATGAATCCTGAAATATGTTGCTAATTGATCTGATCCAGTCTGATAGTAGAAATTTGAACACAAAAAGCCTTCAAGTCCACAAAATTTTTCTATAGAAATATTCAGCAATTTATTCCACAATAATACTTCAAAGGATGAAGTATTTATACAAATTCTAAACTAGAATATTTTGAAAAAATATCAAGATTGTTTTACAAATATCTCAAACTGTATTACATAAATAAAACTCAATAAAAGGACACTTAAAACTAATGAATATATTTGGAACTATACTTATGTATTGATAGTGACAAAGAAGAGAATTCGAATTTGATCTCAACTCTTAGTTGATGATGACGCATCCAAGTCACTAACTGTTTCCTTTCTTTGTGCACTCTGCTCCAGAAATTCTGCAAATTTGGGGTCCAATGGTACCTTTCTATTTCTCAATACAAAATATATATGTAAAAATTAAAAGAGGTTTTTGTATATAAATATGTTACTAAGATAAAACTCTCTTAGTTTTCAAAAATTCAATTCCAGCTAGTCACAACAGGTTCTGCAAAAATATGTGTAAAACAGAGCTTTGCACAGTGTGAAAACTAGACTGTAAATATGTGTATGCATCTCTCATTCTGTAATACCTGTGTAAAAAGTGAGATAAGGTTTTGTAGATGGTTCTCTTAGGAAAAAAAACCTACTTCCTTTTTGTAATATGTAGTTCTTATTGGCAAAAATATTCTCTGCAAAACGATGACTTAACAGGAATTTTCTGTAAAAAGTTCTTTCAAATATTGTTTAATATTTCCAAATCCATAATGGCTGTTAGAAAAGTGAGAGAGATTTTTGTATTTGGACATCTTAGGAACATAAACCTCTTTCAGTTTTTCTAAATTAATCTTGGATTGGTCATAATAGCTTCTGAAAAAAAATGACTTAAACAAGAAATTTCTGCAAAAATGTCCCTTCTTGCTCTGTTTTCATCTTTTAACCTTACTGTTCTTTTAATTGTTTTTACTTTCTTTTTGGAGAAACTTCATTTTTGTTGGTGAAAGTATTTTCATATTTTTTTAACCATTACTGTCTCTGTATTTACTTTTATTGTTTTACCTTGACTACTTTGTTTTTTCTGATTTGACTTTCACTCTGACTTTTACTGATGCACTTTAACTGTCTCTGTTTTCACTGCAAACTGTTACTGCTCTGTTTACTGTGTGAAATATTCTTGTTTTAGGAAAACCTATTCAAATTCATTTCCTTATGAATTCTTGTATTAAAACTGATCTTTAACTAGTATTTAGATTGTTTTATCCAAATTCTCCTTTTTCTAATAACCTGCAACAATAAAACAATTTGTTAAATGAAACCTTCATTGCAGGGAGGATTTCTCTGGGACAACGGAGGTTTCCTGAGGGATGTTTGAAGTCTTTGGAAGTAAATTGGAAGCTTTAAGCGGTTTTAACAGCAACTAAAATGGATTTTTTCAGGTCCTCTGGGTGTAAAACAGGTTTCTGGTACTTTTCGGGTCTTTAAAGCAATTCAGGGCTTCTTGGCAATCTTCAATGGTTGCAGTTTGAAATTTGCAGGATTTTGGCTCGAAAACAGTGTAAAATGCTAGTTTCAAAGTTGGAAAGGCTTATATAGTGGTTACACGCAGAATTATAGGAAATCAGTGCATTTCCAAAGTTATTTAGGCAAATTTGGGTTACATTTACTCTGTAATGAATAACGGTCACATCGGGCGGAAAATGGTGGTTTCAGGCTCAAAGGGTAGTGGTTATCCTGTGCCATTTCAGTGGTAAGTTGTTTTGGAGGAAACCAACATGATCCAATGAGAATGAATCACATGGAGGAGAGAGGAAATTACAATACCACCTATTTCACATGGAAACGAGATGGGGAATATCGCACAAGTTTATTTGCGATATGGAGTTTCTGTCGTTGGATCTTGGGGTTCGATTGCGAACGGCCCTGATTTATTGGGAAAGTAGCATCGGGATTTGGTAGTGGGGCCGGGGTATATTATATGCGGGGATGGGTTTTAAACCTTTAGAAATAAGCATTTAACTGAAGTTTTAAAACCTTAGGTTTTATATGATGCAACAGGTATAAGGTTTAAATGCTAAATTAAAACATTTACAAATGTTTCAAAAAATACATGGGCGCGAGTCTAATATATATATTTTTTAAACGTCTTTGACATTTGTTTAAAACTATAGGGGGCGGGAATTAGCTCTTATAGATAGGTTTAAACCATTGGAATAGGGGCGGGGTTTATATTTAGCACGTGGGGTATTTAAAAATTGGTTAAAACATAAAATAGAGGGTTTTGAGGGTTATTTAGAATAAAAGGATTTAATACTATACGGGAGGGTGTAATTAGGGATTTAATAAATAAATTAGAAATTAATATGAAAAAAAGGGATAATGTATGAATAAAAATATATGTTTAACTCTAGGTAAAGTGAAAATAAGCATAGCTTGTCGTTGATGTATTACTTCACACTTTAACTTAGGATAAATGCATTTTGAGGGTTTATGAATGATTTTTGAAAGGGAATGAAATTAGTTATTTAGGGTTTCACTTTTACTAAGTAAAAATGGGTTTTTACTTAGGAAAAGGGATTATGATTATGAATGAAGGATAAATGCTAATGAATGTGGGTTTTTATATGTAGGAATTCAATATTTTTAACCAATTAGTCATCGAGCCTTGGGTCCGGTCCCAACAGAAGTCAGAGAAATGCTCTAAGCCTTTTTAACTAATAGTTTAGAATACTGAATAATTGTAGGGGAGGGGAAATTAGTGATTTTTGCCCGATGATGCTTTATTACATGATTGCACAACTACTTTGTACCTACCCATCTTTATTTCTAACATTTTTTACTTCATTTTCATGGGTGCATTTAAGCTTGCGACCCTAAATCCATTTTCTTTCAAAACATAAAAACTATCTAAGTCTAACCTTATTTCATCCGAGGGCTTAGATTAAACTGTTGAGCTCCTCATTTATTCTCTAACTATCTACTGATTTTTCAAGTTTAAAATGTTTGACATATCTTTATTCTCTATCTAAAACATGAAATTTAAAGCATGAGAAGTCAAGTTTAAGCTGTTTGACCCTCATGGATTGTGAAATTTAGGACAAGCTGCACACAATATTATTTTCAAAAGTAAAGTAAAGTAGTGGCATTTAAACTTGCAACACTTTCATGATCTATTTTATCTCTTTTTGTTTTTGGGGTCCATTCTTTTTCTAAGTCCTTTGATCTTTCTTTTAGGACTTTTACCCTCTTCTCATTTTTATTTATTATTTTTCAAATATGGGAAAACAACTTGCAGAAAGCAAGGTATGTACATATTTACAAGACTATCAAAGTCAATTCAAAAGTTATGAACCCTATTATTATAGGACCCTGACACAGTCCAAGCCGTGATTGTCACCGAAGTTGTATGTGTAGTACAAGCACATTGTGGAATTCAAAGCCACCTTTCACAATATTCACATGCATGTGAAGGGAGATGTTAAATGTGTTTGTTACGAGCTTCCTTACCTGTGAACGGAGGATGAACTTGTGCAAGTTATGAAAGAATGGCCAGCCTTATGGTTAGAAGCATGCACCACTAGCGGCACCTCATATTGAGTACCCTTGAAGACTCCTACAAAGCTGAACATGCCCAAGGATATCGAGCAGAAGGATAAGGATGCAGAGAAAGAGACGGAGCCAAACATGACGGGTGAAACCATTAACCTAGATAAGGAAACAAAAGATAAAGAAGGTGACAGTTCCAGGGTACCTTCAACACAGACTGGTTCTAAAAAGGAACTAAGTGAGGATCTCAGACCTCCCTGGGCTTGCATAAAAAAAGGAAGAGATTAAAGAAAATAGGGAAAAAGGCCATGACCCTTACAAAAGACGAACTTAATGAAATTTAAAACACAGTAAAAGCTACAACTGAGGATATCTAGACTAATTTTGAGTTTCAATATAAATCGGTCCTTAAGGATGTGCAACACAGTCTCTAGGAGCTCCACGTGCAAATGAGTGCGATCCAAGCGAGCATGCAGCAAGCGAACATAGGAAAAGTGAGCGCGCAAGCCCTCAACACTATTGTACCATTGCCTATAGACAACCAGGTATTTCATATTCTAGGATCTACAGTTACAGTTGAGAACCTAGAGCTATGCACCAATGTGCAAGCCTAGGTTGAGGTAGGCATTGACTTGGCCATGCTTCCCGGTGGAAAACTACATGCAATGCATACTATGATCGTGGACAAGCTGTAGTATCGGGAGGTCCACGCCTCAAATATTGTTGTGAAGAATCAAAAACATGTGATCATGATGTAGAAGGGATGGCAGAATGCAGAAGAGGCTCGTTGGGCTGCCGAAGATCATCGGGCTGAGTTGGAATCCATGATCAACCGGTTGTGCGGTGACCTCCCCTAAGTCACAGTACTTGCCACCGCTACGCCTACAGTTAAATTAGAAATATTGGTAGTTGCATTGAAGGCCTTGCGTTCAGAGATAACAACAATCTACACTGAGCGCGAACAAAATATCACAAACCTCTAGATGAAGCTACAACCATAGATTCCTACGGAGGTGCGCACACAGCGTGTCGCAGTCGTACAAGAATCAACTGCTAGCATCACCATTATCGTGGATGCTTGCAGTAAGCTATTTGAAAGCCATGGGAATTTAGACCTCCATCCAAGATGACCCTATCATCCAAGAGCTAAAAGCAGAGTTGAGGGCCAAAGAGCAATAATTTGTTGAAATTCGGGTCACTGCGTCGACCCTCGTGCCAGGCCAGAGACACGCCAGATTGCAGAAGAGTTGCACCATTCAGATGGAAATCGACACACTGCACCGATGAGAGCACTTTTTGGATGAATGAATGAAGCCATGGGCAGATGAGGCCTTGGAGCTCTTGTAAACCATTGAGGGAGCCCTAAAAAATACGCAACAGACCTAGAGAAGCATCAGCTTGGCTACTGAAGGACCAAGCGCAGCAAAATTGGTGGAATAAGCACGTAGCATTGCAACACAAAGTACAAAAGTCCTCTTGCCATTTCAAAGTCCTGTGGAGGCACTCAAATACAAAATGTAGGCCGTTGGACTAGAGTGACTGGGGACGAGTCACTATAATGTGTTGGGGCTTGTTGGAGTAGGGTCCCACGGGGTAAAGAAATTTTGAGTATTTTTGGTTAAGTTTTTGTTCATACGCGCCGCGTGTAGATGTCAAGGGGCTTTGGGGCTTGTCAAAGTCCCTTAATTATTGTAACGGGTAAAAGGGAAAACCATGAGTCTCAAACCATAGTTTGAGACCATGGTATGTGCGTGTTTGGAAAGATATAAACATGTAAGAGTTGAGAAGGATATATATCTTTTTGAGCTTGAATGTAGTGTGTGTGAATTGTTGATTTGGGTTTTGTCTGGGTAGAAAGGCTCATGCTACTGTGTGCGCGGAGATATTAGTCCTGAGCTGTGTGCATAGGCTGAAATATTGTACTGAATTGAATATCTCTTAAAAAAGAAGGAAATTTTGGCGAACTCAGACTTTTATATGACTTCCGTGGTTAAATGTCTTAGATTTTTTATGTGCACTATCTTTTGCTTACTGCAATTCTAGATCTAGATCTGTGCTATTAAATGCATATTTATTTCAATAAATGATAAGTCGAATTGGATTGCATTTGTGCGCAAGTATTAGTCCACTTTAACTGTTAGATCCGAATTAAGTATATTGATATGTTCTGTGCAAGTCTATATTGAAGTAAGGGTTAATTCTGCAATGATCTGTGAATGCGCAAAGGGTTAAGTCTGTTTATTATAATCTGGTCCCTTGGAACTTCTTTATTTTGTAAGGCTTTATCTGCAAGTAGATCTGGCTTCTACGAAGTGTTAGATATGTCACGAAGGATTAAGATCCGCCACACCAAAAGCTCCATCAGTGTATGGAAACTTGGTTCCAGCACCCCCCCCATATTGCTTCTGGGTGACTTTGTTCTGCACGAGTAGATCACTGCCGAAAAGGACAATAGTTGGAGGGTTTTGTTGGTTGCGTAATTACTCGAAACCAGGGTCATGACCCCTTAAGCCAAAAATATCCATTCAATGGACTTGTAAAAAAATGGGCACTTTTTCTCTATAATTTTGTTGAATTCCATGTTGTTATTTTATGTTTCTTCCACATGTACATGTTGTCATGATTTTAATTTGTTTTTACTATTTTTATTGTTATCTTGGTTATGTATATGCAACATATAATGATATATTATATGAGAAAATTGTGTCATTTATATGGTCAGAGCCGGATTGATGGTAGTGTGAACAGCTAAGGGATGTCTAGATATATTACACATAAACAAGGAGGAATGTCATGGAAACAAAACACAAGGGTACAATGGCTAAGAGATGGAGAAAAAATTCAAAATTCTTTCATTGAACCATGGTACAACATCAACATCATAACGAAATATTAATCATATAAAATGGCCAAGACGCCCAATTGATTGACCTCAAAGATATCAATAATGAATCATTATCCTATTTCTATATGCTCTTAATTTGGCTAGAGCCAAACAAACTTACTATTATCATAAAGATCACAAGGCACATACCATCCAGTTTCTCAAGATCAAAATGATTCCTTGCTTAGGGAAATCACAAGAGTATAAGTAGAGTAGGATGTAATGGACATGCCGAAAGGGAAATATATTGGATTATATGACTCTACTACAATACTTTTCTAGGATTGTTGGCCTATCATTTAGTAGGATATTTAGGATATTTTAGACGAGTCACAAAGATTGAATACATTTCTCCTCACCCTTAGTGCCACCTTTTTTTCTCTGGTATTGAGAAGGCAAAGCAGGTTATCCTAGTAAGTTTTGGCCCATTTCTCTTTGTAATGTAATATATAAAATTATAACAAAAATAATTTCCAAAATATTAAATTCTTTCCTTCCCAACCTTATATCAATAGAGCAAACAAGCTATGTGGAAGGAAGGAAAATCTTGTATGACATAATTCTACCCTATGAAGTTTTTCACTCTTTTAAAAACCTCCAAGAAACATGGTATGATTATCAAATTGGATATGTTAAAAGCCTTTGAAAAATTAATTTGGTAGTATATATAATAGGTCCTTCTGGATTTCAGTTTCTCTGAGCAATGAATGCATTGGATTCTTTCTCTCATCACAATAGCCTTCTTATCTTACCTCATTAATGGATCACCTTCAGCTACCTTCTTTCTCTCGATAGGAGTAAGGTAGGGGGGTCTATTTCACCATTCATATTCATTTTCATGGCACAAGGGCTTGGTTTTTCTCTCAAGACAGTGGTGGAATCCTCTCAAATAAGAGGTTTGAAACTATTTGGTGAAGATCTAACATCAACTCATCAATTATTTGTGGATGATACAATGTTAATGGGAGTTCCCTTTTTTCTGGAAGCAAAGGCTATTAAGAAAATTTTGTTGGGATTTATGGACGCTTCAGGAAATTCTAGCAATCAAGGTAAGTCTCAATTTTTTCCTTTAACACTCCCCCTACTATTTAGGTCAATATTTATAAACTATTTGGTTTATAAAGAATCTCCTTTTAGTCCAAATATCCAGGACCCCCCTTGTCTGATCTCCTTGTGATGCTAGTTGAACCAAAACTATCTATCCAAACCTTCTACTCTATTAAACTTGTAGGTCACTTAGTCCTCTTGCAATTTTTCCTTCAGGCCATGCCACACTACCATTTTTTATGCTATTGTGACTCCTAAATATATTCTCATGGCTATCAAGAACATACAATGAACGTTACTATGGGTTAGGCGAGGAGGGCAGGAGGGGAGGGTACACTAAAAGAATGAAAATGAATACTTCTAGCCTGGGATAATTTATACCTTCCCAAGGGTGTAGGGGTGTTGGGTCTATACGATCCATTAACTCAACATTGATCTAGGGGTAAATAATTTGTGGCATTGACTCCATAGTGGCTACATGCTCTCGGGAAAAATATGGCCAAGATAATATAACATGAATACTAGTGAGAAAGAACTAGTTAGATTATAAGGCACAATCTTAGGATCTTAAATATGGAATGCGGCATGGAAAAATAGGCATCTTATTCAACAACATAGTTTTTGGGAAATTTGAAATGGGGAAACTACACTCTTCTAGGAAGATTCCTGACAACAACTTCCTAGCGAGAGAAATAATATAAACTATAATTCAAGCAATATTTAAAAATAACAACAAAAAAGTCTTGTTCACTATTGGGATCCATCACACACAAAAAATCTATGGAACTCATGGCTTCCACGAGATTCCTAGCCTCATATTCCATAAAATTTTTATTGGGATAACTTTTGAAGAGATGTTCAAATGGAAAATAAAATTTAATGAGAGGAATGATAAACTATGATGGGGATACCTTCGAGGGGGAAATTTCAATCTTAAAGAAGCTTTGAAATTGGTTGTTGGGCATGCATATCTAGAATAGAATGAAATTTGGCATAAGGTATGGAGACTAAACTTATCACCCAAAGTCTCACTGTTTATAGGGATTTTAGCACATGGTAAAATTCTCACTTGGGATAAGTTTATTAAAAGAGGACTTTACGGGACTTCTTATTATCACTTATGTAAGTAAGTTGAGGAAATTGCTGAACATATTTTAAGCCAATTCCCATTCTATAATATTTTCTAGGATTAGGGAGCAATGATCTTCATACAAATGGATTATAATAAGAAAATATATCTAAAAATATATCAAATAAGTGATCTAATGCGTTAACCAATACTATTCTAAAAAGAGTGTGGAAAATATAGAAAGGAATAAATATGGGATTTTTTAAAAACTTCTTAATGGAGGTAGCTGATATCTAGGATCGAGTAAAAAAAAAGATAAAATAAAGGTTTTCATTCTTTCTTGGTTGGAACAAGATTGGAAAAACCCAACCCATGAAGAGGCCATATTACTTAGCTTCAATATCAATCCTAATGGAAATTTGGTATTGACACACTCTAAGAAATCACACCTTGAATCCCCACATTGATTAGAGCCTCCCCCTCGAGTTTTCATCAAGCTAAACATTGATGGGGACTCCAAAGGAAATCTTGGTCTAGGAGGTTATGGAGTCTTTCATATAGAGGTTTTTTTGGGATAATTTTCCATCATATCCACCACCCCACTTCCATAGACTGCGAATTGCTAAGGGTGATTGATCAGCATCATGTGCTACATCAAGAAAGCTACATGCAATATCCCCAGTTCCATTATCTGTAGATTTTCGATGGTAATATTGATGAGCATTGTGTGATACATCAAGAAAGCTAGAGGTAAGCCTTCAGAAATCAAACCCTTCTAATCCTTAATTCCAACCTAACTATATTGAGTGGAAGATGACCTATCATATCCCCTTTTTATTATATAGAAAAATGGGTTGAAGAAAGTGTAGGGTTGGGGGGGGGGGGGTGTTGGGGGTATTCCCTTCCATCCCCTTGGTCACCTTATAAAATAAACAAGTGGGGACTACTTACTATTTAGAAAGGATTATGTTGGAAGATGTGTTTGAGTGGATGGGTGTAACAACCCCGGGTTAAAAAATTCATGTAATAAAAGTTAATAAAGGAAAAACATAAGACCATGGTTAAGGGATAATTATTCCAAGTTGAATGTTGGGAAAAATATCCTAGTGGGCATCACTTGTTGTGTTTTATGTCTAAGGGGAAATCGGAAAAGGAAATGGCTAAGGATTTGGAAAGGAAAAAGAGTATTTTTGGCATTTATTTATGAAAATAAAGGAAATTAGGAGAAAATAAAGGTGAAGGGTCACATGTTTCATGTGAGGAGGAAAATGAAGGAAAATAATGGAAAATTGAATAAATTAGAGGCCTCGTCAATAAAAATATCTCAGAGCATCAGTTGGTAGCCTTTTTTCAGTTCAATTTTGGAATTAGTCTCAAAGAGGAGAAGAGCACCAAGAGGAGAAAGAAAGAAATCAAGCAAAGGAAGGAAAGGAAATGAAAGGAAAGAAAAGGAAAGTAAGGATCAAGCAAGGAAAAGTTTGATCAAGCAACTTCAACGAGAATAATTGTAGGTAAAAATTTGCATGTATGATTTCCTAGTTGTTTTTGACATGCATGGTATATGCATGTTGGTATTTGGCTCTCTTGTTGTCATTAGCGTGCATTTTGTCGGGTTGGACAATGGATTTTAGCCTATCCTTTCCATTTCTGAATAGCCATGGTGTGATGGGGTTGATTCTTAGTTTGAGCTTTAGATTTCCAGAAAATTTTGGATTCAGGTGAGGTGGTCTCAAGAAAATTCCCAAATACCTAAGAATCCCTTGACCAGTAATGGCAGGATACGTGGTAAAGCTTGAGGGTGGAGACAGGAAAATTCCTCAAGGTACTGGAGAAGAAATTCCAAGGCATCCAAGCTCAATTCAGTTTTGTGATCTCGACACCGGTTTTGGTGAGATCACAATATGGTAAGGGTGGAGGTGGTTTAACATCTGGATTTCCTTGGTTGTTTGGATTGGTTTATCCCATGAGATCCAACATTCATGTTTGGAATATCGAAAGAGGGAGATTGGCTGAAAGAAAGAATTGGTTCAGCCAATATATGGTTGGGTGGTATGTGGAAGTCTCGAACCTGGTTGAATTTTGCCTATGTCTAATAAGAGCTAAGTTTCTCTTGCTTTTGATAAGGAAATGTACTTGTTATTATGTGACTTTAATGGATTTTTTATCATTGTTATTTATCTCATCATATTCTAGTTATAAGCATGGTTAAATGACATATCTCAGTCATGGCTCTACTCATGTTTTTACTTGAAACTGAATGAATAATGAATTCACAAAATAATTGATGTTATAATAACTAATGCGAGAAGGAAATGACCCTTCTTCTTAAACCTCAGATAGTTTTTCAGTCTGTTGTGTTCAAATTTGCATTCATGACCCGTAGGTTGCATACTTACCAATATTTTGACGGAATGTAAGTCCCAGTTGGGGAAGGTCAGGTCAAGTCCCTGTTTCAGTTTTTGGTTTACAATCATTATCTTCATGTATGTTATGAGTTCTAAAAGTTACATATAGTTTTGGGTAGAGGCTAATCCCCAACCCTAGAAAATAGCCTTAAATCTTGCAATCCATGGCATAACACTGGTAGAGAAAGGCTACAGTTGCACTCAGGCAGGCTCATGGGAGCGACTGTGGGTATCATTCAGTGTGAGGGCTTGGTAAGGGAGTGACTGGGGCTCTATTTCAACAAAAAGGTGATTTGTCTTAAGGATAGAGGTCCAAGAAGTGTGGTTCAGCCCTTGGGGGCCCTGTGGCATCAAAAAGAGTTTAGTAAGGTCTTAGGTTGTCGACTCCATTTCCTTAAGGTCATAGAAGAGGTTGAGACTTACCATGGTATGCCCTAAACTCATGTTTACCCCGGGAAAGCTGGTCAAAGTGGGTAGATATGAGGGAGGCGCGTTACAAGGTGGTATTAGAGCAGGTTTTCCTCTCTTTAGGTTGTATTTGATACCACAGGGTGGTATCAGAGCGGTCTGCACTCTCTTTGGGAAATTCTGATGTTTTCAAGGTTATGGTTGTCATGCATGGGGTCATGGTATACAATTGGTATGGTCATGCATGATGTTGTTATGTTGATTACATGGTATTCTTATGATGATACATGTACCTGCTAATGTACATCGATCTTGTAGATGAGATAAGCCTCCCATGAAAATCACTGAGGTATGGATTTGATTTTGGTATCTATTTGGTTTATCTGACATGGTACACTTAAGGAAGAAGAGAATCCAAGATGGTAAGAAAAATGGTAGGGTATAGTTCTCGTGACTCTCCCTACAGATTAGTTGGGCAGCAAGGAGAAGAGTACTCTCCTGGTATAGCAGATACATTGAGGAGCTTGAGTGCAGAGATCAGAAGTTCAAAGAAAACAATGACAGGTTGGTTGAGGTCGAAGAAATAATTTCAATGGATCAGGAGAAGCAGGAAGAGGTTAATGCAACAATTCTTCAGAGCTTGTCAGAGTTGTAGAAACATGGACAATTGAGGAACAATCAAGAGCAGGAAGAGGAAACTAATGGAGATATGGTAGAAAATCTCAGTCCAGATATAGATGGGATATAGGGGAAACAATTAGAGTTGGACGATCACTGGATACACCTGACAGGGGGACTGGTATGTATAAGCATCATTCTAGTTCCTCATCCAGGAGACATCATCACAATTATCACCGTCATCATCCTTATAGGGGGAGGGAGTATTTACCTAAAGAGTTCAATAAAGTGAAGCCCCCTACATTTTATGGAGAGATGAAGAATTCAAAATATCTAGAGACGGGGTTGCTTGGCATGAAGAAATTCTTTAGATTGCATAGTTATTCAGAAAACATGAAAGCCAAGATAGCCACCTTTAGTCTTAAAGGGAAAGAAAATATCTAGTGGGGAGATATGAAGAATTTCAAGGGCATTCAGGAAGAAGACTTGATGTGGGATTATTTTGAGAGCATCTTCAAGAAGAAGTACCTATCAGAGAGGTATTATGATGATATAGCTAAGGATATTTATGAGCTACAGATGGGTTCTATGAAAAATGATGAGTATACTAGCAGATTCTTGGAGCTATTGAGATGTGTGCCATATCTCAAGGAGGAGAAGGCTAAGACTCAAATATTTATCAATGGATTTCCAACATCATACAAAGATTGGATTGAGTTTGATGAGCCTAGATTGTTATGGGAAGCCATCCAAAATTTGAAGCATTTCTATGAATAATCAAAGAAAATTTGAACCTAAACGTGATTTGAAAGGAAATGATAAAGTTAAATGGAAGTGACAACCGAAGTGGGGAAGACCTCAAGATGCAAATGATAAAGAAAATGTGGTTTCTCACAAGAAGTTCAATACATCTAAGAAGGGACATGGGTCGCAGCCTGGAGAGCAGTAGACTAGAGGTGATAGTAGAGTACCATTGCAGTGTTGAATACGTGGCAAAGATCATTGTAAGAAAGATTGTCCATTGTACTAGAGAGGTAGGCCTCAGATCTATAGTGCTCAGGAGGCACAAAAATTTGGGGATGTTGGTCATAGTATTCCTTAGATTTACGTAGTTGTGGACACCATGTAGGAGGATCACCAAACATATATTATTGAGATGGAAGGTAAGCTTTGTGATCAAATTATTTCTATTTTGATTGATCCTGGATCATATTACTGAGTTATGTTAATCCTGATCGGGTGGATAAGTGTGGCTTGATAAAATAAGTGCATGTAGAGTCTTGGTTGGTGTAGTTGGGTATAGGTACAAAGAAGAGAGTTCATCACTGGGTAAGATATTGTGCATTTGAGTTGAATGGTATGCCTGCGATAGCACATTTGAATGTACTACCATTGGGATCATATAATATGCTTTTGGGTATGAATTGGTTGTATCTTCACAAGACCAAGGTAGATTTCTATGAAAAGGCTATTGAGTACCTGGATGATAATGGGGAAAAGAGATTCTTGCAGGGAAATAAGAAGCCTACATTAGTGAGGATAGTCACAAATATGCAAGCTAAGTGCAGTTGTAGAAAGGGCTGTGCGATGTTTGCAGTTCATATTTCCAATAACAAGGGAAAGAATGTTAAGGATGCAAAAATATTCAAGAGGCACTAGCATATTTGGCCCAATTTTCGACGGCCAAAATTTCAGAAGAGAAACACATAGGTGTCGGCAGAGTGACACTTTGAGGCGGTCCTAAGTGTGGTTAGCCTTAGAGTCGCAATTCTGACACTTCAATCAAGTGTCGGAAGAGCGACACATTTTCCGAAGTTTCTATACGTTCATCACTCTTCCGACGTTATCCATAAGCGTCACTCTATCGATGTTAACAATGTGTCGCTAATGTGACCTTAGTAGTGTGTTGGAAGAGCGACGTTAGAAATGTGTCGCTATTGTGACGTTAGCAATGTGTCGCTATTGCGACGTTAGAAATGCGTCAGAAGAGTGATGTTATCAATACTTACTTACGAGTGATGTTAACAATGTGTCGCTATGGAGACATTAGAAATGCATTGGAAGAGTGACGTTATCAATGTAGGTGTCGCTATAGCGACGGTAAAGATATATTTTTTAAAACGTTGCATTACCGACGGAAAGTTATTTTTAAAAACAAAGTGTTGCTAGAGTGACGAAAATAAATTATTTTTAAAAAAACCTACCTATCAGAATACCGACGGCAACAAAAAAATATTTAAAAAAAAATTATTTCAAAAAGCATCAAAATAAAGACCAGGTTTCAAATTAATTTAACCCATTTTTCCAAAGATGAACACTACTTACCAGTCTTCGATGAAGTTCGGTTGCAAGTTTATCAAGCAACAAAGGTGGAGGCAACTCTGCAAGCATTAAAACACATCAATCATAAAATGCAGGACAACCATTAAAGAGTCAAACACAATAAACATCTGTGCAATCTGTCATGTAGGCTCAAAAGAAAACCTCACCCCCAAAATGTGGATCTAAATTTTCATCATCAGCTGAAGCTGCAACACTTGACGCCCTTGGAAAGGGAATCACTCCATAGCCCAAAGATGCACTTTCATCCACATCAGGTAAAGAGAACCTTCGCACTACTTTAACAGTGCCCCCAACAATGTAAACCTTGAAAAGAACTCCAGCTGCAACCAAGGTAGGGTGTTTGATTAATTAACTACTGGCCAAATAAGTTTGAAAAGTATTGTTGAAAGCATTATGCAACTGAAGATTGAACAACAAAAAGATGAGGATGTTACTTCCATACCATGATTTAGAAACTCTTGGAGCACCAAAGGAGGGTCAAGCTCTGACAGGCTCAACTGATCATATGCTAGTGACAACGAATGTGACTTCATTGTGCCATCCACTACCAATGGCTTGGAAACTACAAAAAATATAGCAAAATGAACATGTGTATGTCACTAATTATTTCCACCAAATTTGCCCATAATTGTTGCTATCACTATGTTATGCCTAGTGGAAATTTTTCTAGGATGAAGGGTTTTCAATATGTTATGATTTGGAGATGGAAGAACATAATGCCAAATATTTTGAAGAGGATTTAAGAGCTAAAAATCCCAAATTGTTAAGACTCACTATTTATTAAGAAAATTCTATATTTCCTATCTCAGTATGTGCCTTTAGAAGCTCTAGTTCGAAACTTTGAAAGAAGGATAAAAGCCAATGGTATTTGGTCTGCTATAGTAAGGCCGAAATACCTCATATGAAAGATATAAAGACCAAAGAATTTGAGAACATAATCCAAAGTAGTCTGAAATGCCTCAATTAGTGACAACGTTAGCAAAGGTATCTTCATTTTGAAAAGTCTACTGACGATTGATTACATTAGATTAAAGGCTATATATTGTTTTTCTCTGAAATTTTTGTTTGAAATTAAATTTATTTTAGAAATAATATCATAGAGTATCTGAGAATCAAACGTAGGACTGATTGAAAAAGTATGTATTAAGACTTGTATTAAATTTTCTTTGATGTTGCTAAGGCTGATCTTAGTATGCCTTGATGGAAAAAATTCATTTGTGCAAAAATGTATCATCAAAGGACTATGCCAATGTTCTGGAAATACATGCATTATATGAAGTTATGAAGGGTTCCTTAAAGAAAACATTAAGGACATCATTTATAAAGAGTTCCTTCACCTACTTATACACAGCAATTTCAATGATGAAATCCTCAAGTGATATATTATCTTCAACAATGCTTGGGAAGTGTTATATGCATCTACTAATTTGAAGCACGCAAGCCATATTGGTATTGGAAGAAGCAATGAAATGGATCAATTTCATTCAATTTACTAAATAATGGGTAACCTGTGTAGGACATTTCATATGATATGAAATGCTGCCCTGAAGTTGCAAAGTTTGTAATGCCATATACCCTATACTGCAGGGATATGTCTTGCATTGCACTGTTGTGAGTATGATTGTATTGAATGAGATGTGATGAAAAATGATTATTTGAAGTCTCTATAATTATGGCTAATCCATAGCTAAAGGAATCATCTCTAAAAATATATATTGGGTAACTACAAAAGAAGACATTCAAGTATTTCACTAATATAAGGGATGAAATTCTTATACCTGTGCCAAGAATATTTGGTGATATATATTGAATTGAAGTTTTAGGGACCTTTGTTTCCCTTGGAAATGTTTCATTGCATTTTAGAATGCAGGATGTTGTCTTGATTCCATGAACCTTGAAATATTCCTTGCACATGTCGCTAGTTGAGATATGCTACCTTACAAAATCTATAATGGAGTTCATCACATATGTAAAGAGGTCTTATGATTTTGGGCTATTGAATTTTGGAAAGAAAACTTGCATATGACAAAGGTTTAGACAATATTGGAATTTTAGGGTTTGTAAATCCTAGCAATCTAGAAGACTTGATAAGAATTCCATAGGGTTGTGGATAAAACCCTAGAGCTAGACCTAAATCCATGTTTCTGTTGAAATTCGAAGAAAAACCTATCTTATGCAAGGAAGGAATGACATCATGCTGATGATAAGGAAAAGGTTGATAAGTTTTCCTCCAATATATCCTTGTACAATTCAGAGGGAAAAGACCCAATGGCCTCTCTAAATACAGAGTCCTCTATCCAACATTGAGATAGAGAACAGATTTACAACTTCCACAATGAATCTGTGTTGGTAAGTGGACTACAAGTCCATTTCTGGATCATAACGTATAGGAGCAACTGCATTCTTGACTGTGACTCAACTACTAAAACTATGAAGAGAAAATTGTAGGCCTGAACATGGGCAAAAAGCAGAGAAAGATTGGAAGACATAAGAGAAAACGATGTTGAGACTCGAGAAGAGAACAAACACTTGAAAGAGAAGGTCCAAATGTTCAACCGGAGGATGGCAAAGATGGAGAAGCACTTTGAGACCTCTACCAAACTATTTTCCATTACTAAAGAAGAAGTTTTGATGAATGTCAAGATTCTCTCATTACAGTCATTTTCCCAGAATCATTGAACATTGTTGGACAACGTGAAGGTCCATGTTACAGGAATAAGCCTTTTAAAGAGTGTAGGAACTATCTGACAATTAAAGATGCATTGACTTATTTTGTTGGCAACGAGTTAGGAAATAAAAAAGGGCTTCAAAGACAAGTTTCTACCAGCATTGACTCTCCTAAGATGGGAGAGTGTCTTATTCCTGATTCAATTACGATGGTAGCAGAAAAGCAGAATTCTGAATTATTGTTTTGGACTCCTAATATAGAAAGAGTATCTGAAGAAAAATTTCTTGCCAACATAAGTGAAATATATATCATAAGTATCTCAAGGATGGAGTTTATCAACTCGGTGCCATATATATCATATAGACTTCATATTTACCAAAGAAAAACAAATAAACATGATTATTTGACATTTATTTATTTAAGTAGTGAAACAGAAAGAAGGGATAGAAAGTTTAGGATAAGAAGGAATGTTCAAACCTGTGCTTTTGAAATTCCATAGCAGCCCCATTAAGACTAAATTCCTCATCAACGGGAGACTCTGTCTCTAGACTATTATTTAAGGAATCTAGTGGCTTCAAAAATACGACGTCTGAATCAAGATAAACCCCTCCATATCTACAAGTTTGAAAAAAAAAACATAAAAACAAGTTAATGGAAGCACCTTCTTTTACAAGAAAACTAGATAAACAAGGGAATAGGAATCATGGATCCTTGTAAAGAACATCAAATCAAAATATTAAAATATGGTCTATCATCTTCTCCATTAACTTCACAATGGACGTTTTAAGGTACAAACCAAAGCCCATATTAGCCAAAGCAAATACGTGTAGGGATGAATGCTCATAAAAAAAAAGAATATGCAAACGATACAACCCCAATCAACTTTAATTACAACCATGCTCAACTCATTTAAATTTTTCATTTTTCTCTTAATAAACAACCAACTCATTCATGCCAATGCTTCAGAAACCTTCAAAAAATTAAACTACCATAGAAGCCTCTCCCTTTCTCTCTTGTTCATGACATATTCCTCAGTGAATTTGATGGGCTATCTTAAATATCCCTTCAAAAATTTCTCTTTCTATTATTATAGATGGAGATTTTTCTCATGGGCTATACCAGATTATGCACAATGCTAAAGCTATAATTTAACTAGAGGTACCCAAAAAGATGAATTACTCACCAGTGAAATCTGTACATAACAAAGTTCTGATCAATCAATAGATTCCAGTGAACATATCAAAATCTCATCTCCTTTATTACAATAGTTCTCTACTTAAGATCATAATCACTAGTTGTGGGGCATAATGTCAAAATTTGTTTATACATTTTTTTCAGTATTGTGCCTGACAATGTTTTAAAAAAAAATATAAGATGCCATGTTATATAACTCTTTTTATTCTGTCGAATTCATAACAACCTAAAGGGCATGAACATGAAAATAAATATCAGAAAGAACATCCTTGGTGCATTATTTATTTTAATTTGTGATACCAGCTCATTGAAAATATCAATGGTTGTGTTTTTTCATGGAAATGACATTCACTACGAACGACTGACTAGAGTGACTAATTAGGCACATATGACCTGGGCATGCATATTATATTTACAATGATAAAAAGAGGATCATGCAACCAACAACTAGTGCACTGGATGGACTTGGTCCTCTTGTTATAGGTTATCGCTGGTGGTGGCCATGAATTTACAACATAAAACCTTGTTAAGTGTTCAAAAACTTGGCCACTAAATGAAGTAGTTTCACACCATAAATCAACGTTTAATGCTCACAGACTTTATGGTGCATTGTAGTAGCTTTGGAACACCTTTAGGTGGGCATCAAATTTATGGTGATGTATGGTGTGGTCCCATTGAAATGGTTTGGTCTTTCCTTGATGGAATACGGGGTCTATGTCACCATGTGAAGGATCCAAATGCACCCACCTGATATTCAAATCTTTCTAGTGTTTTGCAAGAATTTTGTGGTGTTTAATCCCTCAGGGTTGGTGGAATATTTTGACACCCTAAAGAAATTTGGCAGCAATGTTTAAAGGTACATCAGGGTGTCTTTCATGTTGGATGCTCTCTTTTCCTTCCACATATTTTGTAGATGTTGATCCACCTTCTCCCCCATAACTAGGCAATCCTTCAAATCTGCAGGCATGGTGACTTTTTATTTTCTTTCATAAATGAATGTTGCTTCCTTTAAGTTGTCTCCAACAATAGTGATTTCATCTCCAGTACCATTGTCTTCCACTCCCATGAGCACTGTAGTAGTCCTTTCCTAGGCAAAAATACTGGAAGAGTTTGTAGCTCTAGTTATCTTTGTTGCTATGAGCCTTTCCAATCATTGTTTCAGATAGCTGCAATGAAACATTCTCCAACACCAATATTTTCACAAATTGCTCGAAGGGGTTGTCTACCACGGCCAACTGAGAAGATTTTTTTGATTTTATTTTAGTCTCTTGCAACACTTTCAACTAAGTAGATCATGACTGATGGGTACATAGTTTAGATATCCAAGTAAATTCCCATTGGGTCAGTTTCCCACTACATTTTTTCATCCTACAAAGGATCCCTTTGCTTTACAATTCCAGGGTAGTTCCACTTCTCCTTTTCATAATATCAATTGAGGCCTTACCTCAACCAATTAGAGTACTCTTTAATGGATCTACATGTTTAAGGAATTTCATTTCTGCAGGAAAGAATCATCAACATTATAAAAATCATGTATATTTCATACAAAACTAGGAAGGAAGATTCCCATCCCTAATATTGTTCTAGAATACTTCGTATTAACAATTTAGGCTTGCATCAAAATCAAAAGTAGCAAGAGAACATACCAAATAATGCATACTATCCTCAAGAGCAGGTGATTAATGAAGGATCCACAGACCTTACAAGTATTTCCGATCAAAATAATAAAACATAACCCTCCCGATGAAAAGATAAATCTGATTTCGTAAAAGTTAGACTACCTCCAAATAGGCTTGTGGCATTTTGGTTGTTGAGGCTCAAGCGAGAGAACGAGGGAGAGAGGAGTAGCAAAGAGGAGGAGAACAATGGTGAGCGGATTAGGAATCTACGCGAAGGAGGTGGTGGTAGATGCGTGCCACCACATGCTCGACCGCCTCTCCTCTATCCTCGCCAAGGAGATTCTCCATGGCCATCGAGTGGTTGTGGTGCGTTGTGAAGAGATATGTATGTCTGGTGGACTTGTTCGTCAGAAGATGAAATACTTGCGTTTTCTAAGAAAGAAAATGAATACAAAGTCGTCTCATGGTTCGATTCATTTTCGAGCTCCATCAAGAATTCTTTGGAGGACAATTAGAGGAATGATTCCACACAAAACCAAGCGTGGTGCTGTGACACTTTCTAGGCTAAGAGATTTTGAAGGGGTTCCCCCACCATATGAACAGAAGAAGAGAATGGTCATTCTAGATGCTCTGAAAGTGTTGAGGATTCAGCCAGGTCACAAGTATTGTCTGCTAGGAAGGCTTTTCAAAGAAGTTGGTTGGCATCACTATGACACTATTACAGAATTAGAAGGGAAGAGAAAGGCAAAGGCTCAAGTATCATATGAGAGAAGGAAGCAATTGGAGTTAGCCGAAAAGCAGCTAGCCCCAGAGATGGAGCTCTTAGCTTCAATAAAGTATTAGATAAGCTGCATGTTTTGCTCAATGAAGCAATCAATTTTGAAAATGACAAGAAAATATTTTTGAAGATGAGGTTTTTGACTAGAAAGATATTCATACTTTATTTGTTTAATGTCTTGCTTTTGTAGCTAAATGAGAATTTTTTGGTAAAAAAGAAGAAGCTTCTGGCATTTAAAAAAACCCCAAAATTTAATTAAAAATACACCCATCAATCAAGCAACTAGTTTCAAGTCTTTAGAGCAATCGTCATGGTTGATTACAAGGTTACAAAACACCAACAATGACAGTAGTAATGACTATACAAGGGCTTGATAACAATACAAGGGCATAAAAAATAGTTCCCAATTGTCAGATATCCATTGAATGCTGATGAAGTTCTGTATCCATCTCTACATAAAATCATTAAATTAGTGCCTCTTCATATAGGTAGAGACATTAAGATGCGTTCATGGTCAAACTGTATAACTCACATAGCAGAGTTTCATGTCTTTTGTCATGTATAACATCAACTGATTTACTATATATAAAATATTACATATTTAAGTGCTTACACAGAAATTTTGTCTCTGCTGCTGACTCATTGAGTTTGGGTTGCTTAATGATATTTATGCTTGCTCTGTCAGTGCCCCATAGTAAAGCGCATTGGATTTTCTGATACTTAAATAAAAATGTTTTAAGACTTGTACTTGGCCTTGGAATTGGTTGAAGGTATGCTTGGTCACTCTGCTGTAGCCATTCACTGTAAATTTTTAACTTCTGGGCATTTAATCCAATGACTAACATGAACCAACAGACTTCTCAAATCACAAATATACTCCTTATAGCAACTCAGAAATAATTACACTGTTGATACAATAATAATATAATCCGCAAACAACCTTCTCAAATTCATGATCTGAGTATATAGTGAATTAGACAGAAGTAAGAACCTGATAAATAACAGGGAAATGAATGATTTGGGGTCTGTTCAGCAAACCCTTGAAGCAACAATAACGCAATAACACGCCCTAAACCCTGTATTGCAATTTTCTCCGTCAAGAAACCCTTGAAGCCACAAATACTCGAAAACCCATTCTCTGTTAAGAAAATCACAATAGGGGAATTAGCACCAAACAAGAGAAGCGGGAAAATAAATTTGAATAGGCCGCCAAATTAAATTTCCATTTGGTTATTATATTTTTAAATGTGAAACATGGAGATGTGTTTTGTAGATTTTTTCCTAATAAATTTAAAAATAAACCTTCCACACAATATTTTTATTTTCCAGTAGGGTCTATTACAAATTAAATGATTTAAAATTTTATTTATTGCTAAATTTGGTGAACAGTTTATTCTAGATACACTTTTAAAATAATAATATCTATTAGAATGGATAAGAAATAAAAAGTAAAGTACTTTAATCAATGTTTGTTTCACTAGTATCTTAAATAAATACTTAAAAAATTATATCCTAGTTGAAGAGGTAATAGTTGAATATTATAATACCACTTTGTAATCTTATACTCCCATGTTTACTATAAGAGATGGAGAGAATACATTGGCAGATAATTTTTGAGTATAAAAAAATGCAGAAAATGGATGATGAGTTTGGTGGGGGACCTAGGAAATTAATAGGCCATTTTTTTCTCCTACGAAACTCTTTTTTCTACCCAAAATTCCACGTATAGATAATGAGCTTCAAGATAAAAATCCCATAGACATGAAGAGTGTCATACGCGTTGTTCAAAAATTAGTAAATGAAACTGTGGATCTAAAAAAGAACTCTAAAGAAGATACCTCTATTTAAATAACTTACAAACCATATTGCAAAAAACAATTACTTCTTCAAAGATAATTCGAATTTGGAGGGCTTAGGGGATTGGGGGTTAGGGGTTATGGGATTTAGGTGCATTTAGGGGTTAGGGGTCGAATAATGAGTTAGTATTTAAGGGATTAGGGATTGGGGGCTTAGGGGGGCCCGACCCGAACGCATTTGGGCAGGTGCACTCAACCAAAATGACTCGACCGGACGGGTGCCCTCAAATGAAACGACACGGCGCACCCGAATGAACGAAGGTACAAGGGAGAAAATGAAAAATGAGCCGCATGAACATGCACAAGGCACCTGTGCGGTCACAACTTAGCAAATTTGATACAGCCGCCCTCAAACGAAACGACCCGACCCGACCCAAATGCGTTTGGGCGAGCGCCCTCACACGGCGCGACACGGCGTGCACAACCAAATGAAGGCACAAGGGAGAAAATGGAAAATGGGCCGCACGAACGTGCAAAAGGCACCCTTGCGATCACAACTTAGAAAATTTGATATGGCCACCCTCAAACAAAATGACCCGACCTGACCCGAACACGTTTGGGCGGGCGCCCTCACACGGCGCGCCCGACCGAACAAAGGCACAAGGGATAAAAAAGAAAATGGGCCACACGAATGTGCACAAGGCACCCATGCAGTCAAAACTTAGCAAATTTGATATGGCCGCCCTCAAACGAAATGACTTGACCCGAACGCGTTTGGGTGGGTGCCCTCAAATGAAACGAACCGACCCGACCAAATATTGATGTAGTATCCCTTTTAAAGTCCAATTACAATTAAAACCTCTGCTACAAGTGTGGAACAAGATTAAAAATTAACAACGGTGGTAAGTCTTGCTCCTAAGAAATTGAGGAATTTTGAAAATCTTGGGGAATTGCATGCTTGAATACAACTCCACATGGTCTCGAGAAATATGGCCATGCTAAGAGACCAAATCAGACCTTGATAAAAAAATGCGTGAAGCATGAGAGAGAATGTTAGTTTAAGCAAAGGATTTTGAGCTGAAGTCGTTGCTACAACTAATTATTTCATTAATATGTCACCAAGTTCAATTTTGGGTGACATGAAACTAGAAGAAGTTAGAGTGGAAAGAAGCCCTCTCTTGCACATATTAGGTTTTTGAAGTGTGAACATGCATGTATGTGGCTAAAGTGGATAAGAAAAAACTTGACAACCTATCTTAAGAAAAGAATTTTGAGCGGAAGCAGTTGTTGCAAATAATTATTTAATTAATATGTCACCAAGTTCAATTTTGGGTGACATGACACTAGAGGAAGTCGAAGTGGAAAGAAGCCCTCTCTTACATGTCTTAGGTTTTTGAAGTGTGAAACATGCATGTATGTGGCTAAGGTGGATAAGATAAAACTTGACAACATATTGGTCAATTTCCTTGACCCTTTATTGGTTATTCAGAAGGAGTATGAATACACCACCGTTAATATCAAGGTAACCCCTAGCAGATCAAGGGCTACAAGTTGTAGTTTTCATCTGAACATCAACATACCACAACCATGCTTACAACCAGGATATGTTTTTTGAGGAGGAGAAATCTCGTCGAGATCAACATCAAAAATCCATTGAAAAAAAAAAGTACAACTTGTGGTGATTCCAGATGAGCATAGATGAATAGCTACAATAGATGTCGAATGTGGAAATTATGGATGAAAAAGATGAAATTCATCTTCCTTTTGCATTTGAGTGAGAGGAAAATCAATCATCAATGAAAATTCAAAATTTTCAAGCTGAGCAAGATCAATCAAATTGGGGGCAGAGTTTGGGGAACTTTCGCAAGTGAATGTGGCCTATGTGATATGGCTAGGAGTTATCTACCCCCACACAATCCGATATGAAAATAGTAAACATTGTAGGCATAAGGTTAATTAACCCCACACATAGGGATTACATAGGTTTTGTTCCCACGCCACATGCTCATGAACTAAAATCTCTCTTTATTGTCAATATGTGCATATGCAGCAACAAGACATCTATTCAATTTTACTGGTTGGGTGGCTATAAGAACCATGCCAGACATGTAATATTTTCAAATAATGAGGATCACAACATTGTCTTAATCTACAGGAATTAGGGATTACAAAGGTTTTGTTCACATGCCTCCACCCTTCTAGATTCAACCTGCAGGCATATTCTGGGATTCCAGAGGAGATCTTCCTCCACCCAATAGCCATGAGGGATTCCAGAGGTTTTGGTTCCACACCTCCACCCTTCTATTTAATTAGGAACCCTAGATAGCCAAGCAATAGCCATGCTTAATGAAAGGCGAAGGGCTCCAATTATTGTAGCTCTATCCCACTGTTGTCCGGGCCTGAGCTCTACCATTAGCACGCTTGATTTTTTCCCTCGATTTCTTCTCGCTTTTCAATGTTCCTCCCTATATTCTTTCCTAATATCCCCTCCATTCCCACTGTGTTCTCTCTAATTTTTCCCTTGATTCATTGGAATGATACCCCTATAATTTGCGTTTATATCAAGTTGGATCATTGGTTCATCACCAAGCATTGTTTCATCACTATGTGTTTTTTGGTATCATAATTTTATTTCAGTGGTGCACTTCCTATGGTAGTGGCATTGCGCAATCCTTCATTGAATATGGTAAACCACTCGGTAAAGGGAAAGGTAAAGCACATGAATTCGTTCATTATGTTGTGGCACATTACAACATGTCTGCATATGTGTATACATGAACATATTTGACCCCTTTCGAAATCAATAAATATCTAATTTCAAGATGAGTTGTGGAAGAAGGCACTCAACTATGAGTGTATACCCTTTAGATATTGAATATGTCATGAGTACAAACATTTATATCACCATTGTTTGTTGGTAAATTAGATGAAGTCCCCTGAATCGGTGTCGAGTCAAGAAAATAATGGGTTTATAGTTGTTGAGCATAGTCATTGTAACCCTAAACATGGCTCCTCACATGACTCGACCCGACTCGATTCGCCCGAACGCGTTTCGTTGGGCACCCTCATAGTATGGCATAACCTAAGCTGACCCGACCTAACCCGAACACATTTCCTTGGGCACCATCACACGACCAGACCCGACCTGACCCGCCTGAAATTTGAAGGCATGAGGGAGCAAACGGAAAATTGGTTGCACGAATGTGCAGTACAAGCACACGGGCGGTCACAACTCAACATTTTTGATACGACCACCCTCACATGACCCAACCCAACCCACCCTGACCCACTCAAACACGTTTCCCTGGGCACCCTCACATGACCAGAAATGACCCGACCTGACCCGCCCGAACACGTTTCCCTAGGCGCCCTCACACAACCCGACCCGACCCACCCTGACCCACCTAAATGCGTTTCCTTGGGCGCCCTCACACGGCACGACCTGACCTGACCCGCCCGAACGCATTTCCTTAGGTTCCCTCACATGACTGGACTTGACCCCACCCGACCCACCCGAACGCATTTTCCTCGGCACCCTCACATGACACGACCCTACCCAACCTGCGCGAACGCGTTTAATTGGACAGCCTCACACGACACGATCGGACCCGACTCGACACAACATGGGTGGTCACAACTTAGAATTTTTTATATGACCACCCTCACCCGACCCGACCTGACCGGCCTAAACTTCGAAGGCACGAGGGAGAAAATAGAAA
Organism: Pinus albicaulis; assembly: GCA_034641835.2. NCBI lineage: Eukaryota > Viridiplantae > Streptophyta > Pinopsida > Pinales > Pinaceae > Pinus > Pinus albicaulis. The sequence continues at coordinate 593,480,782 of CM076583.1, read as the reverse complement.
ATAGGTCGCATTAACACGTTTCCTTGGGCAGCCTCACACGACACGACCTGACTAGACCCGACCCGACCCGACCCACCCGAATGTGTTTCTTGAGTGCCCTCCCAATATGGCACGACCCGACTTGACTCGAATTGAACGCGTTTCCTTGGGCGGCATAACACGACTCGACCTGAACCACCCGAACGCATTTACCTAGGTGCCTTCATGACATGGCCCAACACGACCCAACCTACTCGGACATGTTCCTTGGGCGCCCTCACATGACTCGACCTTACTCGACCCGCCCGAACGCATTTCCTTGGGCGGCCTCACACGGCACGACCTGACCCGATCCGACTCGACCTGACCCGCCTGAATGTGTTTTCTTGGGCGCCCTTACAATAGGGCATGAACCAACTTGACCTAACTCGAACGCGTTTCCTTGGGCGCCATCACACTAATCGACCTGACCTGTACTAATGTGTCTCCTTGGGCGGAACTCACATGCAATGACCCGACGCGACCCGCGCGAACACGTTTACTTGGCCAATCACACGACATGACTGGACCCGACCCGACACAACACAGGTGGTCACAACTTATCATTTTTGATATGACCACCCTCACACGACCCGACCCTACCTGACCTGACCCGAACCGACCGACGTGAATGTAGAAGGCACAAGGGAGCAAACAGAAAATGGGTCGCACAAACATGCAGTACAAGGCACACAGGCGGTTAGTACAACTTAGCATTTTTTATATGGACAACCTCACACGACTTGACCCGACCCGACTCGACACACCCGAACGCGTTTTTCTGGGCGCCCTCACATGACTTGACCCAACCTAACCCGCCCGAGCGCGTTTCCCTGGGTGCCCTCACACGACTCGACCCGACCCGACCAGACCCGCCCGAACGCATTTTCGTGGGAGCCCTCACACGACTCGACACGACCTGACCCGACCAGACACATTCCTTGTGTAGCCTGCCATGACCTGACTTGACCTGACCCACCCGAACACGTTTCCTTGGGTGCCCTCATAGTACGAAACAACCCAACCTGACCTGACCTGAACACGTTTCCTTGGGCGCCATCACATGACCCGTCCCAACCCACCCAAACATCGAGGAACAAAGGAGAAAACAACAAACGGGTCTCACGAACGTGCACAAGGCACATGAGTGGTCACAACTTATCATTTTTTATACGACCTCCCTCACATGATCCGACCAGAACATGTTTGCTGTGGCGCCCTCACACGACACGACCCGACCCGCCCGAACGAAGCACGTACGAGGGAGAAAACGGAAAACAGATCGAAAAAATGTACAAAAGCAACATGAGCGGTCACAACTTAGCATTTTTTATATGACCACCATCACACGACCCGACCCAACTTGACCCATCCGAAAGCATTTCCTTGGGCACCCTCACACGACCCGACCTGACCCGACTCGACCCACCCGAACGCGTTTCCTTAGGCGTCCTCAGACGACCCGACACGACCCGACCCGACCGGACACGTTCCTTGGGTAGCCTGCCATGACCCGACTTGACCCGAATCACCCGAACGCATTTCCTTGGGTACCCTCACAGTACGACACAACCCGACCCGACCTGACCCGAACGCATTTCCTTGGGCTCCATCACATGACCTAACCTAACCCAACCTGCCCGAACGTCGAAGGAATGAGGGAGAAAATGACAAACGGGTAGCACGAACGTGCACAAGGCACATAGGCAGTCACAACTTAGCATTTTTGATACAACCTCCCTTAGACGATCCAACTCGAACACGTTTCCTATGGCACCCTCACACGGCACGACCCGAACCGCTCAAACAAAGGGCACACAAGGGAGAAAACAAAAAAAGGATCACAAAAATGTGCACAAGAAACATAGGTAGTCACAAATTAGCATTTTTTATACGACCACCCTCACATGACCAAACCCAACCTGACCTGACCTGCTGGAACGCGTTTCCTTGGGCGACCTCACATGACATGACCTAACTAGACCAGACCTCGCTAGACCCACCTAAACGTGTTTGATCCAGATCGGGGGGGGGGGGAACACAACGGAATAAGAGAAATAACCATAAACATAGAAACACAGTGGAAATAAGGCTTCATTTCATTAATATCAAATCACATAAATATGCTTACAAACATGATGGAAATAAAATAGCTAGGGTGCTGGTAGCGAATCTCTGAGAAGAGATGTGGCGACTACAGACCTCTGAACTGTATTACAATGAGGCTCGAGGGCCTATTTATTATGGAGAAACAATGGAGAATTCTAAACGTCCAAAAACCTAACCCTAGGAGATGAAGCGCCAAAACTATGGGCCCTGTTTGGGTAAATTGGTGTTTCAACTTCCCAGGGACGTAACTTCGGCATAATATCTCCTTTTGGGGCTTCAAAATGGCTCTATAAGTTCAGGACTCGAAAAACTACTAAAAATAGTAAGTTGTGAAAAAAACTAAAAGAGACAATGGTGGGGCCTCAAATGGGATAGGCGGGTGGCCACCAATATCCACCTGGATCATTCCTCCCCCCTTGGGAAGCAATGGTCCCCATTGCATTGAGTTCCTCCATGAGATGAGGAAACTTCTGTTGAACTTGGTCCCTGGTGAACCACTTGCCTTGGTGCAGGAGTTGGCCAGCTTTGACAACCCGATACAGTTGGATCTTCTGTCGGCGAGTGTTCTTGATTTGCATGTCCATGATACAGTCTGTGGTGTCCCGTTCCATGCAGTCTAGGTTTAACTCTTTTGGTGTGATTTATTCTGCAATGTCAGAGGTGTCCAATAGAGGTGGGGAGTAGGGATGAAGGTAGTCTACATTGAATACTGGGTGCAGACCAAGGAATGGTGAAATACTGAGCTCGAAGGCATTGTTCCCTACAGCCTTAATGATGGTGTACGACCCATATCAGAGTGGGTGAATCTTGTGGTGGGGTCCAGTGAGGCGCTCCTTCTGCAAATGTAGCCACACTTTTTCACCCACCTAGAAGTTGTGTGGCACCCGATGTTGATCATGTCCTTTCTTGTACTTAGCATTGGCTATGTCCAATATGTCATGAACCTGTTGGCGGACGTGTTGAAAGCGCTCGATGAAGTTTTTTGCTTTGTCAGCTTCAAACTGGACATGAGCCAAATCGGCCTGAGTAGCTGCAAATGGCATGGCTACGTCAATGGGACATAGTGGTTGGAATCCCAAGCCCACCTGAAAGGGGATGTGGCTGATTGAGCTATGGAGAGCCTAGTTATAACTGTGTTGTACATAGGGAAGGCTCTCATCCCATGTGCATGGATGCTTTGAATTGTACATGCGTAGAATGTGTACAATCATCCTGTTGATGACCTTTGTTTGGCCATCAGTTTGGGGATGGAAAACTGTGGACTTGGTGAGCTTGGTGTCCAACGTTGACCAGAGGCTGGACCAAAATGTGTTGAGGAACCTGCTGTCGTGATCTGATATGATAGATTGTGGGATCCCAAAGTGCACCCACACTCGTTCAAAGAAGAGTTTAGCAATGGCTTCTGTTGTGATATTCTTCTCGCAGGCCGCCATAATGGCCATCTTTGAGAATCTGTCGACGACCATGAAAACACAGTCGTTTCCATGCTTAGTAGAAGGAAGGCCTAACATGTAATCCATGGAGATGGATTCCCAAGGTCGACTAGGGGCAGGTAGCGGAGTATAGAGCCCTTGCTTCTTGATGGTTGGTTTGGCAATGGCGCAAGAAGTGCAAGATTTGATGTACTTCTTGACATCCCGTCGAAGGTTCGGCCAATAGAAATACTTCTGCAATACTGCCACTGTTTTCTCGACCCCAAAATGCCCAGCGACTCAACTGTAGTGCGCTTCCCATATCATCTTGGCATGCTCGCTTGAAGGAACACAAAGGTGTCCCAGGTGACATAATAATGCATCTTGGAGGTGAAAATTTGGAACTTGCATACCCCCCCAAGAGTGCCTTGTATGTGTAGCTGAATTCTAGATCGCTCTTGTAGAGAAGCGTCCAATCAGAGGTCTCATGCCCACAAGAGTTGAGAATGGTGGTTATGGCCACGATCGGTGGTCAGCTGAGGCAATTTACAACATTATTGGTGCTAGCTTTCTTGTACTTGATGTTCAAATGAAATTGTTGCAAATATGTGGACCACTTCTAATGGCGATCATTCTGTAACCTCCCTTGTGTCTGTATGAACTGCAGGGGTCAGTGGCCTATGTGGATGATTGTCTCCTTCCCCAAAATGTAGTGCTTCCATTGTCGACAAGCCTGCATAATGGAATACATTTCTTTGTCATAAGTGGGATACTTTCGAACTGTGTCAGACAACATCTCACTGTGATATGCCACTGGATGCCCTTGTTGAGTAAGAATTGCCCCAATAGCATAGTCAGAGGCATCTGTCTTGATCTCAAATGGTTGTTGCAAGTTTGGTAATGTGAGCACTAGGGCAGAACAGAGGCGATGTTTCAATTCTACGAACGCCTTCTGTTGAGATTCCAACCAACAAAATTTTTCTTTCACTCCTCCCTTGGTGACTTGACTCAAGGGCCAAGTGATATGAGAGAATCCCAACACGAACCTGCGGTAGAAATTAGCAAGACCCAGAAAGTTGCGAAGCTCTGTTAGGGTGGTTGGGGCTGGCCAATCCCGAATGAATTGGATCTTGGCTGGATCCACATGCACCCCCCTTTCATAAATAATGTATCCTAGATATTGAACCTGTTTCATGCCAAAAGTATACTCTCGAAATTGGCACACAACTTGTGTTGCCGCAGTGTTTGGAGGACTTCTCGGATGTGGTGGAGGTGCTCTTCCCAAGTCTGGTTGAAGATAAGAATGTCATCCAAGTATACCACTACAAATGAGTTGGTGAATGGATGCAAGATGTCTTCCATCAACCTCATGAAGGTTGCGGGAGCATTTGTCAATCCGAAAGGCATGATGAGCCATTCGAAAAGGCCCTCCTTGGCTTTGAAGGTAGTCTTCCACACATCAGAGGGTTCAATTGGTACCTGGTGATACCCAGACTTCAAGTCGATCTTGCTGAAATATTTTTCCCCTTTGAGTTGGTCTAGAAGGTCATCAATCCATGGGATTGGGTACCTATTCCGGACAGTGATCTTGTTCAGCGCCTGATAATCAATACAGAGTCTTGAAGTCCCATCCTTCTTCTGTACCAACACGATTGGGCTCCCACAGGGCAATGAACTTGGCCAGATGTGACCTTTCTGTAGCAGCTCCTGAATCTGCCTCTTGATTTCATCATTCTCCAGAATAGAGCGCCTATAGATTGGTCCATTGGGTAGCGGTGCACCTGGGGTTAGGTCAATGGGGTGCTTGACCTGACAGTGTAGAGGTACCCCTGTGGGTGAGGTGAAGATGTCCCCGTACTCCTCCACAGCCTTGTCCATTTGTTGTTGTCGTGAAGAGGAGCCATGTCTGGAGGTCATGGCCACAATCTTCTTCTTGTCCTGGGGGTGGATCATCAAGAAAACAAATTTCCTGGTTTGGGAAATGAGCTTACTGCATTGTTTTGCAGTAACCAAAGAGATAGTGGGAGGCGGTGGTACCTCTGGTATCATGTACAATTTATTTCCCAAAGTAACAATAACAACGCGAGGTCAGGACTCATACACAGCATGTCGCTTCCACAAGTATGGTTGGCCTAATAATACATCAGAAACATGAATAGGAGAAATGTCACACAATACCTCATCCGTGAAGGGCTTGATGCTATAGGGAAGGTGGCACTGCTGGCTGACACGAAGATCCCATCCTTGGTGAAGCCACCCGATGTTGTATGGTTGTGGGTGCACTGTGGTCGACAAGCCCAACTGCTTCACGACATCTGCTGAAATGAGGTTCTTTTGGCTCCCATTGTCGATAATGAACCATAACGGGGAACCCTTTACCTGTTGGGTATGTGTTATATTCTTTCCACAATTAGCCCCACGCGTTGTATGTTGCGTCAGGCGTAGCTAGGGGGTCACGAGGGGCGAAGCAGTCCCCACCGTTGGGGTCCCCAAAATTTGTTTTTTGTGCGGACCCACTCATAGGCGGATCCGCCCATGGTTTTGTGCATGGTTTTGCACATGGTTTTGGGGTTCGATGGTTTTCGGCCCCTGGTATTTTGTAGATACGGTCAAGGGAACTACGGTTATGTTCTAATCCAGGGTTAATGGATTGGGGTTTATGTATGCTTCGGCATGTATATATATGTGTTGTAACACTAAAAGGAATATAATGAAAAATCAATTTGGTTGTCCCGATTTGGGATCCAGGGGAAAATCTCTGTGTTTATCTGTTTTATGTTTTATGCTCTCGCTATTGTTTATTTTCTGTTATAAGATTCGTGTGTAGATAATTTCTGTTCAGGGTTAAAACCTACATTTGGTATCAGAGCTGTTTCGACTTCAAGGGGACGCCTTTGTTGTTGAGGGTTTTTTGCTCGGGCCTGTGGTAGACCCTGTGCAGTGGGAGATCTGCGGGATCGATTCTTGCAGTGAAAGAATATGGCGAGCGGCGGAAAGATAGAGATCGAGAAATTTAATGGTCAGAGTTTTGAGTTGTGGAAACTCAAGATGGAGGATCTGCTGGTGGATAAAGATCAGTGGATCGCGGTAGATCCAGGTACTAAACCAACGGCGATGTCAGATGAAGACTAGAAGAAACTGGATCGGAAGGCTAAGAGCACAATACGGTTGTGTGTCTCAGATTCAGTATTGTTGAATGTATCTGGGGAAGCTACGGCGAAGAATTTGTGGGAAAAACTTGGGACTTTATACCAATCTAAGTCTCTGGTGAATAAGTTGTTCCTACGGAAAAAGCTGTATAACCTGAGGATGAAGGATGGAGACTCGGTGACAGAGCATCTGAACGCCTTCAATACTGTGGTAAGTTAGCTGTCGTCTGTTGATATTAAAATCTCAGATGAAGATAAGTGCATCAGTTTGTTGTGCTCTCTACCGGACTCGTGGGACAGTCTGGTTATTGCAATAGGTAGCAATACAACTACCTTGAATTTTGATGACATTGTCTCAGCCTTGCTGTCGGAGGAAATGAGACGGAGAAATATGGAGGGTCAGAATGGAGATGCCTTATATGTACGAGGAAGGTCCCAGAACAGAAACAAGAATAAGGTTTCGAGTGGGAGATCTAAATCTAGAGGGAGATCTAAATCTCCTGGAAAGTTTGTAAAGGTGTGCTGGAAATGCGGAAAGGAAGGACACTACAAAAAGGAATGCAGATCTAAAGCTCCTGAGAAAGGAAAGGGATTTGATGAAGGTCCTTCTGCAGAGGCAAAAACCACCTCCGATGAAGGTGGGGATGTGTATTTGGCTTCTTCTTCAAATACACATGTAGATCATGAGTCATGGTTGATTGACTCAGGTGCATCCTTTCACTACACTCCCCATAGGGAGTGGTTCTGCGAGTATGAGAAATATGATGGTGATGTCTTCCTAGGAGATGATAGGAAGGCCAAAATCATCGGACGTGGAAAGGTCAAGCTGAAGCTGCAAGGTGGAAGGATTAGAACACTTCCTGGTGTTCTGCATATTCCTGCATTGGCCAGAAATCTGATTTCTGTAAGCAAGATGGATGATGCAGGTGTAAAAACAGTGTTCGAGAAAGATGCCTGCAAGATGGTTCGTGGAGCACTGGTATTAATGCGGGGAGTTCAGACTGGAACTCTGTACAAGCTACAAGGTAGTACTGTTATTGATGGGTGTAACAGTTCTGTGGTTCCTGAAAGTGGGACGGAAAGCCTAGCTGTCTCTGGAGAAAAGACCATGCTATGGCATCAAAGGCTTGGACATATTGGAGAAAAGGGCCTTCGGATACTGCATAGAGATGGTATGGTAGAAGGTATGTCTAATTGTTCTCTGGATTTCGATTTCTGTGAACATTGTGTATATGGGAAGCAGAATCGGGTGAGTTTTCCTTCTAGTGCTAAGAGGGCAAACAAGATATTAGAACTTGTGCACAATGATGTGTTTGGACCTGTGTCAGTTCCATCACTGGGAAAGTCTGTGTACTATGTTTCATTCATAGATGACTTCTCAAGGAATACATGGATATATTTCTTGAGGAAGAAATCTGAAGTCTTTGACAAATTTAAAGAATTTAAGGCTCTGGTGGAAAACCAGACAGAGAAGAAGATAAAGGCATTGAGGACCGATAATGGTGGGGAGTTCTGCAAGAAGGAATTTGAAGAGTTCTGTAAGAAGTGTGGTATAGCACGGCAGAAGACTACTCCATACACACCTCAGCAAAATGGAGTTGTAGAAAGAATGAACAGAACGTTGATGGAAAAGGCAAGAAGCATGCTCATTGGTACCGGGTTAGGACAAGAATTTTGGGCAGAGGCAGTGGAGACTGCATGTTACTTAGTTAACAGATCACCTTCATCGGCGTTGGAGGATAAGACCCCACATGAGGTATGGACTGGAAAGAAACCTTCTCTTTCACATCTAAGGGTATTTGGATGTGATGCATATGTACATGTTCCAAAGGAGAAAAGGACCAAGTTGGATAATAAATTTGAAAGGTGCATCTTTATTGGGTATAAGGATGGTTTAAAGGGTTACAAGCTTTGGAACCCAAAAACAAGGAAGGTTGTGTACAATCGAGATGTGGTGTTTAGAGAAGTGAAAGATGTTGTTAAACATGAAGTCCTACCAAAGGAACCTGAGAAGATAGAGTTTGAGCTAAAGGAGGATGAATCAGACTCTACAACAGAAGAAGACTCAGAAGATGATGAGCCACAAGCTCCAGCTTTAAGAAGATCAGTTCGGGAAAGAAGGCAACCAAAAAGGTATAGTCCATCTGCTTTCTGTTCAGGTTTTGCCTTAACTATAACTGATGATGAACCCAGAACTGTCAGGGAGGTAGTAGATTTAGAGGATGGAAAACTCTGGAAGGAGGCCATGGCTGATGAAATGGCATCCTTGCACAAAAACGATGCATGGGATCTGGTGGAGTTGCCGGCTGGAAGGAAGCCCATTGGGAGCAAATGGGTGTTTAAGAAAAAGATGAATGTAGAAGGCAAGGTGGAGAAATACAAAGCTCGGTTGGTAGCGAAAGGTTATTCCCAGGTGCCGGTAATTGATTTTGGTGATATTTTTTCTCCTGTTGCCAAAGTTACTTCTATTAGATTACTTTTATCTGTTGCTGCTGCATTTGATTTTGAGATAGAACAGATGGATGTGAAGACATCATTTCTTCACGGGGATCTAGAAGAGGAGATCTACATGAAGCAACCTGAAGGCTTTATGGTGAAGGGTAAGAAAGAACTGGTATGCAGGTTGAAGAAGTCTCTGTATGGGTTAAAACGGTCACCAAGGATGTGGTATCAGAAATTTGATACCTATATACGGGGACTTGGCTTCACCAGAAGCAAGGAGGATCACTGTGTTTATTTTAAATTAATTGGTGACCGTGTTATTTATTTGGTCTTGTATGTGGATGATATGTTGTTGATTGGAAATGACAAAAAAATTATCCAAGATTTGAAGACCCAACTGTTCTCCAAATTTGACATGAAGGATCTTGGTGCTGCAAACTATATTTTGGGCATGGAAATTAAGAGAGATCGGACAAAGAGGAAGCTCTGGTTAAACCAGAGGAAGTATGTCAAGACTATATTGCAGAGGTTCAATATGCAGGATAGTAAACCGGTGAATGTTCCTATTCCTGTAGGTGTAAAGTTGTCTGCTGAACAGTGTCCCAAGACACAAGAAGAAGAGGAGGATATGTCCCGTGTTCCATATGCAAGTGCAGTGGGTAGCCTGATGTATGCAATGGTCTGTACTAGACCAGACATTGCACATGCAGTGGGAGTATTGAGCAGGTTTATGTCAAACCCGGGGAAGGAGCATTGGACAGCAGTGAAGCGGGTTTTCAGATATTTACGTGGCACTAGTGATTATGGCTTGTGCTACCAGGGAAGACCAGGATTGGAAAGAATGTTGGACATTCGTGGTTTTGTTGATGCGGACTGGGCTGGAGATCTGGACCAAAGAAGATCTACAAGTGGGTATGTGTTTAGCCTATTTGGAGGTGCAGTCGGTTGGATGAGTAAAAGACAGTCTGTAGTGGCTCTTTCAACTACAGAGGCAGAATACATAGCAGCCACTCATGCAAGCAAGGAAGCAGTTTGGTTGCAGAGATTGTGTTCAAGTATGGGGTTGGTGCAACAAGCTATAAGGATATATTGTGATAGCCAAAGTGCAATTTTCTTGGCTAAGAACCCTGCTTATCATTCAAAGACAAAGCACATTGATGTTCAATATCACTTTGTTAGAGATATGGTTGAGGCTAAAAGGGTGTTGCTGGTAAAGGTGGACACTTTGAAGAATGTTGCAGATGCATTGACGAAGTCTGTGAGCACTCAGAAGTTCTCTTGGTGTAGAGAAACGATGGGTGTTGAAGAATTGGCCAAATGAGTAAGCTCTCTTGTGGCCCCCCGTGGAAAGAAAACAACAAGTGGGAGAATGTTGGGTATGTGTTATATTCTTTCCACGATTAGCCCCACGCGCTGTATGTTGCGTTGGGCGTAGCTGGGGGGTCACGAGGGGCGAAGCAGTCCCCACTGTTGGGGTCTGGGGCAGCGCCCCAGCCAAAATTTGTTTTTGTGCGGACCCACTCATAGGCGGATCCGCCCATGGTTTTGTGCATGGTTTTGCACATGGTTTTGGGGTTCGATGGTTTTCGGCCCTTGGTATTTTTGTAGATCCGGTCAAGGGAACTACGGTTATGTTATAATCCAGGATTAATGGATTGGGGTTTATGTATGCTCCGGCATGTATATATATGTGTTGTAACACTAAAAGGAATATAATGAAAAATCAAGCTAGTCGTCCCAATTTGGGATCCAGGGGAAAATCTCTGTGTTTATCTGTTTTATGTTTTATGTTCTCGCTATTGTTTATTTTCTGTTATAAGATTCGTGTGTAGATAATTTATGTTCAGGGTTAAAACCTACATTACCCACATCTGGGAGTGGAAGATACACTCTGCCTCCTCTGGATCTTCTGGTTCCTCCTTCTGGATCTTCGTAGTGGCAATAGTGGCGTTGGGCTCCACATCAATAATCTGCTTCCCTTTTTCATTCACCTTGTCAGGTTCTAATTCAGAGTCGGAGCATGCATCTAATTCAGAAGCCCTCATCTCGACCAACAATGACTGTTTGGATCGACACTCACTTGTGTTGTGAGTGGAGCTCTTATGTAACTCACACCACTTTCATTGATGAAGAGAAGATTTCAGACTGTTGATGAAGAGAAGATTGTAGATTCCATTGCAAGTAATTGGAATGAGGAAGATCAATCTGAACTTCTCTGTGAGATACAAGCCATTACACTTCAAAACCTGCAAAATAAAAACAAATCAAACCACAAGTAATTGCCAGAAAACGAAATGTGTCATTGTCAAAAACACCCGATTTTAAAACGACTTTTCTGAGCAAACCAGGACGAATTAGAAAAAAATAAAACATGGGTTTTTTCGGGAACGGGGTGAATTAGGTAATCCTATAAGAACTTTCTGAAATTCGCATCCATTTGGGAGAAATTCAGGGTTCTTCGGGGCACTAATTTGCAGTGTGCGTGAGAGAAAAATGTTTTTTTTTATTATGAAAACAGTCACGGTTTTGAGAAATAATCAAGGAACTAATTTCCTTATTTGAGGGAAAATGTGGCAGAATTCATATGTGGTGGCACATGATGAATGACAAATGGATTATTTGAGGCAAACACATTATCACATGTGCATCAAATGCAAGTTGTATAAATTGAAAAGGACTCTGCCTTCATCTCCTTCTTAGGAATTTGACTTTAGAAATTTCAAGCTTTTTATTTTTATTTTGCATGAAAGAGGCATTGGCATGAATTTGTTTCAAAAATATTCATAAGGACAATTATTTCATCCATGCTTTATTTCATTTAAAAAATAAAAATAAAAATAAAAATAAAAAATTCAAAAAAATAAAAAAAAATAAAAAAAATTTGAATCAATGAAATGAATAAGTTATTTGCTCACTTTTCTGAAGGTATTGATTAATTTTGGACTGATGATGAAAGATGAATGGCTAACTTTTTATTCAAGATTTTTAGCAGCTGAAAAACCTCATTGTTCAAATCACCCTAACTTTCTCATACAAAATCAGATTTTGATGATTTAAGTATCGTTGGAAAGGTCTCAACAAGATCTATACAATGAGAAATCCATCATTAGAGTTTGAAATGGCAAATAATGAAATAAATTGCTGAAAAGAAGCTACATTCAATTTGAGGCACTAATTCCAAAACAGGTATAAATTCTTTTGATTTTTCCTTTGAGAACTTGTTTTATTAATACAAATTCTTAGTTTTGTGTGTAAATATCATAACTAGAGAGATTGATCACCTCTCTCCCTTTGATAATCTTACATTCCATTGCAGAAGAAGTATTAGTTTTTTTGCAGGTTCTAGGAGGAAGGACAAATGACTACAAGAGAATGGTGTCTCTCTAAGAGACCAATTTGTTTCATAAGAGGATGATCAGCAACAAAGAGGAGGAAATATGTTGATGCAAAATCAGATCCAAACACTTGAAAAACTTTCAGATACTATTGTCTCCATCACATCCATATCTCATAATAAACCATTCACTTCATTTCACTTCATATTTTCCATTTACATTCACATCCAATTTCCATTTCTTTTTGTCCATTCATAACCACAAATAAAAGCAAGAGGCTCATTCACATGCTTATTGCCCATTTCCATTTCTACTCTCCATTGCCATCTTCCATTTTTATCTTCCATTTCTTGTCATTTTCATTCCGCAAATAAGCCCTGCTTCAATGCAAACTATTGAGTCCATAGTCCTTTGAGTCTAAGTTCTTTGTAAAACACCTTGAGGCTTGCATGCCTTAATGGCAAGTTCTCATGCTGACAAACAATGGGAATACATTAATGTCTCTTGTTCGCCAGATCTTCTAGGTGACTCGACATCAGCAAAATCATTCGTACCTAGCAAGATGTGTTTGGGCATCTTGACTCTCATTGTCATCAATGGTGAGAGTTCTCGTGTTGACTAGTGGTATCCATTAATGGCCACTAAGTTAACAATTTCCTATTATGTTCGACATCAAAACATCTTTTCACATAGTAGGAATTATGCCAATGAGTTTTGAAGACATGAAGACTATTATTTTCAGCATTTTGGAGCAGATTCAGCAAGTTTTAGTAGAAGCAATAAAAAGTCATCTTATCTCTTTATCCATGACTCCTCTTGTTCAACCACTTGAAGAAGAATATGATCAGAATTTTGCAGCCACCACACATACACAACTCATCCACATTTAAGGTAAGTGAAGGTATGTTGTTTTCTAATTTTTAGTCATGTAATTCATTATAATGCTAAAATTATAACTTTGGAAAAATTCCTCACTCCCTTTTCCACATTGTCATATCTTTAGTTGGGGGGGGAAGGGACATCATTTCATATCCACATGTCATACACTATCACACATTTTCATTTCATTTCCATCCACATATACTTCCCAACCAACTATTGTTGCAACATGATTCAAAAGATTATATGCCTTGCAAATGATCAATTCATTGATGAAGTAGTTGATTCTAAATGTTTTCATGAACTTTGATGCAACAAAGTAAATAAAGCATTGTTACACAAGAACCAATGCTAAAAAAAAAAAAAAAAAAAAAAAAGGTTGTCACACAAGAACCAACCATTGAAAAAAAAAATGTGTTGCAATCAAATGTATTATACTTTGCCAAAAAAAGAAAATATCAAGAAGCAAAGATTGGAACGAATCTCTATGAGTCAAAGATCAACTCATGGACAAATGAATCATTGCAATAGTTGCATGAGGACATGCAACAACTTCAGTTGGGGGGTATGTTGAGTCTCAAAAGTGTTCTCCATATTCATACATATTCACATTATGTCATAACCATTTAGCTCCTATTTCATAACCATTTGACCTAAAACCCTACATCAAGTAACCATTTTCATAAATATATGGGTTAGGATCCTTGTTTTCCAAAGTTATTTATTTTATATATTTTAAGTGAATTTATGATTAGAAACTAGAAAATTAACATAGTTTCGTATATCTATATATGTGTTATGAGTTTTGTGACATGTGTAGGTCAAAAGGAGACTTCTAGAAGACCCTTATGTGGCACTCTAAGACCAAATTCGAATTTGGTTGGAGAAGATTATGGGATCAAGAGGATATGTGTCTCATTTCCTTGTTGTGTTGAAACTCTAAGAGGATATGTGTCTCATTTCTTAGTTGTGTTGAAACTCTAGAAAGACATGTGTCTTATCATTTCCTATTTTGATTGTAACTCTAGAGATGGAGAGAGAGATTCATGGACTCCCATTAATGAGATGTCTCCTCATATTTTGTATAAATAGGAGAAGCTTTCTCCTATCATAGGTAATGAAGAAGTAATGAGAAAGTAATGAAAAAGTAGTAGAGAAGTCTTTTGTAACAAAGTTCAAGATGGAATGGGATGTAAATTTATGAGTTTTTGAATAAAGAAGCTTAGTTCTTTGATGCTATTGTGATCTTATCTTTAAGGAGCCGAAGGACTTCACCAAATTGGTAGCAGAGGGCCCCTGCTATCCAAGGAGGCTTTTACATGTTTTCTAGATAAGTTGCTTTCAATTCTGTTTTGTCATATTTCCTTACTTAGATTGCTTTCTGAAATTATAGCTTTTAGCATAATTTTTCATGGCAGCCCGGGCATTTGCATATCTTTTGACTAATGACATGGAATCAATATTGTTCTGCTGCTAATTTACTTTTTGTTTAATTCCAGCACTGCTTTGTTTATTTCAGTCTTGCACATTTGTTTCAGTAATTAGATTTAGATATATTAAATTGCTCATGTCATTTTCAGTTACCTCCGAAAGCCACAGCTGGACTGATGGTGATGGATTGAAGTATGAGTGTGTAGTTTGATATTAGTTTACTTTCTGCAAGTTAGATATATTAAATTTCTCATGTCATTTTCAGTTGCCTCCGAAAGCCACAGCTGGACTGATGGTGAGGGATTGAATTATGGATGTGTAGTTTGATATTAGTTTCCTTTCTGCAAGTTAGAAATATTAAATTGTGCATGACATCTTCATTTACCTCCGAAAGCCACAGCTGGACTGATGGTGAGGGATTGAATTATGAATGTGTGGTTTGATATTAGTTTACTTTCTGCAAGTTAGATATCAGTTACTCAAGTTGTTTATGGTTACTTCTGAAAATCATAGCTGGACTAATGATGAGGGATCATAAGACAAGTTGATGTAATTTGATTTAGATTTACTTTATTGCAACTTTTGGATTTCTTTCAGCATAGTTTCTTTTGTGTTTAGACAGCAGCAAGAATAGTTTGGTTTCATGCTCACTAGTTCACTGTTTTGATTAATTAGATTAGCAGCACCTTTTTCATTTCAGTAGCACATTTTCATTTCCTTTCAAGTTTTGTCATTGTATGTTTCAAATTCCTTTTTCAGTTTCAAGTTGGTAAATCATTATAAAGGACATCATTGCCTTGAATATCCATAACCATACTTGTCTTTTAGAATTTCATAAAAATCCAAAAACGACAAAAAGTAAGAGATAGGTTATCTTGCACATATAGTGCGCCACACTTCGTCAGCTTACGAATCCCTGGTTGATAATTTATGTTAGCAATTTAGGACACACTAAATTGACCAAACAGCGGTCGTTGATGTCTCAATAAGAGATTATAAGAAGAATTCGATGGGCACTTGGAGAACACACTTGAGCAATTCGATTTCACTAGTAGAACAATTTCCAGAGTAGCAACATTTTTTTGCCGGAGAGAGAGCTAGTGAGCTCAAAGCAGTGAGAGAGGGGAAAGGATAGTAAGGTCGGAAGAAGATTTTCCAGATCTGGTGAGTGCATAGCAGAGAGGCAGTGAGTGCAACAGAGAGGCAACATAGTGCTTCAAAGGAGATTCATATTTTCTTTGGGAAGTAGAGTTGATTCAGTGCTAGAAGCCAGAGGCAAGGAGGGTCCAGTTTCCACACGAAAACTAATAAAATAGTGAAAGGGAAGTTTTTTTGAGTTGTGGAATGCAGTACTGCGTAGGCTGACATAGTGATTGCGCAGAGGTAGCGCATAGAAGCTCATCCTGAGCCTAGATCAGTGTCAGATCGCCAATGGAAAAGTGACATTTTTCTCACTAACTTTTTGTCAGTATTTATCTGTATGGTTTGCTAGATTTAAGAAACCATAGACTTGTACTCATATTTACTACTGCATTATATACAAACCCTCATCTGCTGCATCAGTTTTCCCGAGTTGGGTTTTTCTAAGGACTTAGTCCAAAAACAACAATGTTATTTGTGTGTGTGTGTGCATCTGTCTTTCCAGTGTTGTTTTTATTCTGTAATATTTATTTAGTGAAGGATGCGATGTATTGGTTTCAATATTTACCGTAGAACAAAGTAAATAATTCGTTCAGTTAATTAACAAATAGAATAAACTTAATCAGTTGTTGCAATAGGATTCAAGATTACCGATTTTTTACATGGTATCAGAACGCAGGTATAGATAGGAAGAGCTCATTTGCAGACATGAAGAGGGATATTCGACGCATTGTGTGAGTAGCTGCTCGAAACCCTAGTAGGCTGCGCAATTTTTTGGCCAGCAGGGAAATTTTTTGAGGAAATATATTTCTCTAAGAGAGTCGATGGAGAGTAAATTTTCTAGATCGAAAATTGTTAGAGGTAGAGAGAGCTGGAACATTTTCCGTTGAGATCAGATCTTCAGCTTGGACAAAGTTATTTTGCAGCAATTGCTGGCAGAATAGAATTAAAAGGAAGGAAGAGCACACACTGAGGGAATTATTTCCCTAGGGAACTTCTAGCCAAGAAGTTCGAATTCTCCACGCAGAGTAGTAGTAGACGTGAGTAGATTTTCCCACTCCAGTAGGGAGTGTGTAGAGACAGTCAATAGTTGCACATAGGAGAAGAGGAAAAGTTCGACATTTTAGTAGAGATGACATCAACAGGACTGAGAGATGAAGCTCGATTGGACGGTTTGTCTAACTATGTGGTCTGGAAGGAAAGGATTTCTTGTTTTCTAGATGAATATGATATCAAGATATTCATCGATAACGTGGTAGTTGTACCCACAAATGTTGATCAATTGAAGGCCTACAAGAAGGAGACAATGAAAGTGAAGAGGTTGATACTCGATGGGGTTTGAGATCACGTGGTGTAACACATAGCTGGAAAAGACACTTCCAAATAGATGTGGGATGAACTTGCTACGTTATATCAAGGATCGTTCGAGCAACAAAAGATGTATCTTGAGGAGAAGCTGAGATGTTCCATATGTAGAAAGGGGAGTGTATAGGCCCATTCCTAACGAGACTTCAGGATTTCCGAGATCAGCTGTCTGTAGTCAGGTTAGCATCCCAACCCACAGAATTGGTGTGGTTAGCCCTGAATAACATTTCTGAGGAGTGGTAAGTGTTCGTCCACAATATCTTGGGCAGAGAAAACTTTCTAGATTAGGACAAAATGTGGGTTGATCTACAAAAATAGGAGATGAGGCAAGACTTGGTGAAGAGCACCATCACTGGCACCAAAAATAGTGGGATGATGTTATGAAAACAACTCCAACAATAGAAGAAAAGAGAGATCAATGCCTTATAAATAAGCCACTTCGAGGGGGCAACCTCCTTTACATTACATAAATGAAAAATTCTTGGATGTTACAAATGACGAAACGTCATTTCTATATATAGGAGGCCATGGGGTCACAATATAATCCTAGCCGACCTAACAATAATATTGTAATGGCACAATAATAACAATATGGGGGCTACAGGGGTACAAAAATAACAATAAGGGGTCTACACTAACAACAATAAGGGACTACACTAGTAATATAGGGATCTAACATGCCCTCTCCTTCAAACAAGTGTTGTCCTCAATGCTTGATTATTTATGGATTCTTCTGTATAAAATTCTCATCCTCCCATGTGGAATATTCAACAGGTAAGTTCTTCCACTTGCTGAGATACTTTGAAATATATTGATTTCATAGTTGAATAGTTCTTCTTTCTGTGACTGCTTCAAAACTTCTTTCGTTGCGATGTTAATCTTCCTGTTGTTTCATTCAATTATGCACCAAAGTTAGGTTATCCTTTGAGAGTTGGAGAACTTGTTGTTGATGTTCGATATGGCTTCCACTACTTTATCATCAATATTATCTTTCTTTTGATCATTCAAACCCTCCAACTTAGCCTCTATTTTTACTTTTAAGCCATCTATGTCATCTTTGATTTCTCTTTGTAAGATCGAAATTTGTTGCACTTGGTACCATAATTTTGATATCTCATACTTCAATTCTTCCTCTTCATGAGTCATAGTAGAGATTTTTGAGGGCTTTATGGGTGTGGAATTATTTTTGGGAGGCATTATAGAACCCAATACTGATAAAAATTCTTCAATATGCCCTTGGAATCACTTCAAACTGCTTTTTCAAACAAACGTTATGCAATTTTAAAAAACAAATATACACATTTGTATTTCTTTTGAGGAGCTTGATATTGAAACTGAATTATCTCTGTGATTTAAAAAATTCAATATCTAAAATTCGGTCTTGTAGTAGCCCTCCAAATCTTCTTTCGAATGCCATAGTTCTGACCTGATTTGGATTCTTCAAGACAAAGTTATGTCCAATCTCCCACAATGACATAATTATGGACTGGTTTAGTAGAGTGAACTTGTATAGCGTGCCACGTGTCATTGTTTCCTCCTTCAACTCTAAAATTGATATACATGAAACTAAAATATGTTTACATTCAGACACTTTTTATATCATTCCGATTCGATGATCAGAGAGAGATTTATGATGATTTTCCCAAGGTCACCTCTTTTAGATGAAATTTGAGAACCTGCAAAAACCCTAACTTCAACAGATCATATCTCTGAAAAATAGTGCGAACCAAGATCTGAAATTTTTACACGACGTTTCACGGGATTTCAGCTTCTCGTGGTAACAATTTGAGCTTTTGAACCTTCATAGAAAAAAATTTATAGCAAAAATTCCACGATGACCTGTTTGGAGCGGCGGAACCCTATAATCCAAAACTCCGATACCAAATTTTATGAAACCAACTCCAAAAATAGAAGAAAAGAGAGATCAAGGCCTTAGAAATAAGCCACTTCGAGGGGGAAACCTCCTTTACATTACATAAATGAACAATTCTTGGATTATACAAATGACAAAACCTCCTTTCTATATATAGGAGTCCATGTAGTCGCAATATAATCATAGCCGACCTAACAATAATATTGTAAGGGCACAATAATAACAATATGGGGGCTACAGGGGTACAACAATAACAATAAGGGGGCTAAACTAACAACAATAAGGGAATACACAAGTAATATAGGGACCTAACAAATGAAGGAAGTGAAGGAAGAGGAGAATGCAACCCTCACATCAAAGGGGCAATAGGAGCAACGTAGGAGGAAGAGGGACCTTTCCAAGGTAAAATGCTTCAAATGTGGTGAACTTGGTCACTACAACACCCAATGTCCTCTCAGAAGGAGGGACAAAGAGGAGAAGCTGGAACAGCAGGCTGCATCTGCGGAGATCAACAAGCTATCCTCCAGGTTGGAGGAAGATTTTTCCATCATCACTGATATACCTCCCATAGTGAGGTGGGGTGATTTGGTTTTGTAGCCCCAGAGTGCTACAGATGGGCAGGATCCTTGAGTATTCCACCTCTTGGATCAACACTTTGCTACGGGTGCCCATAGAAACAGTAATAGGATGGACTAGTGACAGTTGGTGAAGTCAGGTGCCAGAGTAACATATGAAGTAGCTAGTAGCAGTTAGAGACTGCGCAACACAGAGCAGAGTTGGTAGCAGTGTAGTTGGAAAAGTGCAGAGTTAGTAGCAGCGCAGTAGCTTCAATGGCAGTGAAGAGACTAGCAGTAGTCAAGACTCGGGTGACAAAAGCATCAGATTGAACACAGTTTGTTTAGTATGACATTCATCTCTCAGTTCCAACAACAACAAATGAGAGACAATTGTAGATGTTGCAGTAGGAGCAACAACATAGCTGCAGTGTAGATGCAATAGTTGACAATAGTTCATCAGAGTTAGCAGCAACACTGATGTAACACATATCAAAGTTGCGCAGTAGTTGGTGGGCAACAATTTCTAGACATCAACAACGTGACATGAGATGGTGTAGAATCAATGTATTTCTATTAGGAGGGCAGCAGTACTAGAGCACATTCCTCGCTAAGAGGGAGTCTTTATTTTTGTAGCATTAGATGTGCTCTAGCCTCGAGATTTTGCAGAGAGGTTAAGACACATGTATTCTCCAAGACCCAGAAATCATTTTGAGAAATTCCACCTAGAGACAAATTAATTAAAATAATTAATCAATTTTAATATTTCTTAAGTCTACACTTAGGAAATATGATTAATTAAAAGGTATTAATTAAGTCAGGTGTGAATCTTCTAGAAAAAGGCATGGATCGAGTCTTAGTTAATCTTAAGCATCAATTAAGATTTAATAGTGGTCATTGACATCTCAACAAGAGATTATTAGAAGAACTCGATGGGCACTTGAAAAACACAATTGAGTAGTTCAATTTCACCAGTAGATCGATTTCCAGAGTAGCAATGTTTTGTTTCTGAAGAGAGATCTAGTGAGCTCGAAGCAGTGGGAGAGGGGCAGGGATAGTAAGGATGAAGGAAGAGTTTCCAGATCTGGTGAGTGCATAGCAGAGAGGCAGTGAGTGCCATAGAGAGGTAGCGTAGAGGCTATGCAGAGGTAGTGCAGTGCTTCAAAGTTGATTCGTATTTTTTATGGGAAGCAGAGTTGATTCAGTGCCAGAAGCCAGAGAGAGAGTCCAAAGGCCAAGAGAGTATAATTTCCATAAAAAAACTGATCATATAACGAAAGGGAAGTTGTTCTGAGTTGTGGGATGCAATATTGCATAGGCTGACGTAGTGACTGCGCAGAGGCAGCGTAGAGTAGCTCATCCTGAGCTTAGATCAATGTCGGATCTCCAGTGGCAGAGTGAGATTTTCCTCACTAAATTTTTTCCAGTATTTCTCTCTATGGTTTACTAGATTTAAGAAACCATAGACTTGTACTCAGATTTACTATTGTTTAATATACAAATCCTCACCAGCTGCACTGGTTTTCTCGAGTTGGGTTTTTCCAGGGACCTTGTACAAAAACAACAGTGTTATTTGTGTGTGTGCGTGCATTTGTCTTTCCAGTGTTGTTTTTATTTCGCAGTATTTATGTAGTGAAGGTTGCATTGTATTGGTTTTGATATTTACCGCAGAACACAGTAAATAATTTGTTAAGTTAATTAACAAATAGAAGAAACTTAATCAGTTGTTGCAATAATATTCAGGATTCCAAAATTTTCACAAGGATATCATCATGTACACATCAAAGAAGAGGACATATACAAGACTTCTTTCAGAACCAAGTATGGGCATTATGAGTTTGTTGTAGTTCCATTTGGTTTGACTAATGCTCTAGGTACTTTTATGTGCTTGATGAATAGTGTGTTGCATCCTTATCTAGACAAGTTCGTTATTGTATTCATTGATGACATCTTGGTATATTCTAAGAATGAGGAAGAGCATGCTAAACATTTAACAACAATGTTGAGATTGCTAAGAGAGCATCAGTTGTATTCCAAGCTTAGCAAGTGAATTTTCTTTTAGAAAAAGGTACATTACTTGGGACATGTTGTTTCCATGGCAGTGTTGTCGCTCATTTGCATTTACTTTCGAAATATTTCTCAAAACACCAAAAAAGCATATATGTTAGAAAACATAAAATTTGTGTATACCAAAAAATAATTTTTGATTTATATGTTGATGTATTAATATTATGTGCGGAGATGTGAAGGCGGGTCGAGTCGAGCTTATTTGCGTGCAGAGTAGTTCAAGAGTTGGGCCGATTGATGCATTTAGAACATTTCACATAGGTCAGGGTCGAGTCGTGCAAATATACGTGCAGAACAATGTTCAGAGGCTTAAGCGCAATCACATGTGGAAATCCTACCCACACATCGCACATCGAAAATCACAAAGCTCAGGAGGAATGGCGCTAAGGAATAAGTTACAAATGTTGAAATGTGAAATGCGACAAGGTTTCAAATCGACGATTGCGATTTGCTATCGACCCCACCTCCACTTACCACGTCATCCCCACCTCTATCGCACATCACACATCGCAAGCTCAGGAGGAATGGCGCTAAGGAATATGTTATAAACGCCGAAGGCCGAAGTGCGACAAGGGTCGGGCACGATGTAGCTCAGAATTATGATTTTATGTATTCCAATCACACATCGCAAATCGAAAAGCTCAGAAGGAATGGCGCTAAGGAATATGTTATAAATTCCGAAGGCTGAAATGCGATAAGGGGCGGATGCGATGTAGTTTTAGAGTTAAATTGCAAAGGATTTGAAATCCGAAAGTAAGAGCCTTTATTTTGAGAAATCGCATCGGGGGTAAGAGGAGGCTTATAACGGAGAAACATGGAAAGTCGGAATGCGATGGAAAGGTGGACGAGATACCATTCAAAGGTTAATTTAAATTTATTTAAAGTCTAGGATTATTGGTATTTGCGTTATTTTATGCAGAAACATGAACACGGGTAGTAGACTCGGGTAACGATCGACCCCGTGCAGAACAATGTTGTATGCGGTGGCGCCTTGTGAATAAATGGAAGATTGAATGCTGCAGGCACGAGTAGAAGAGGCAGAGTTGGGGAGAAGGAGACATGAGAACATTGTTTGAAACGAGAGGCATATTAGGCAGAGTCAGGAAAAAGGAGCATACAGTGGCACTATTGGAAACACAACAGCTAGGTCAAGTCGGGCAAAGAGGCGATATTGCAGAACTGTTCGAATACCACATCAGAAACATAAAAGACATGACAACAAGCAGAAAGACAAATATTAAACTTTGGAAGAAATTCAGGGCAAGGATGTTTGATCTGTCAGGGAGACACATCAACACTTCAGGGAGATGCATCAGCAGCAAATCAGATTCAACAAAAATAATAATATTTCAAGTTTTAATTTGTTTTCTTTGTTTTTTAAGATCGAAGCTATAGTGATGTCCTCAATTACAATGTAATAAGTAGTTTGAACAGTTTAGGTAGTCGAAGTAGTTTCAAGAAGTTCTAGTAGTTACGAATTGTTTTGGATGTATTTAAGCAAGACATAAAGAAAGAAGAAGGGTTTCGAGTTTTAGACCTCTGGAAGACCAAAACTTTGGTACTTACTTTTTTGAGGAATTAATGAAAGAGGTATTAAATTTCCTACAACTGTGGATGGTGATTCGTTTTTCCTGTGCCATTTTGTGTCCCTTCTTCCTGGAATGAAGTGAAGTAAAGTAGTTGTCAGTCTCTTAATTACATCTTTGAGTAAGAGTTAAATAACCTTAATTTGTGCTCCTTCACTCCAACTCCTCTCCCTTCACAAATTATCTCTGGAACTTAAAAGTAATAGATTATGTGTTTACAAAATATTATTTTGATTTTCCTCTCTCTCCATAAATTCATTCTGAAATTTAAAGTGATATATTATGTGTTACAACATATCATTTTGAGTTTCTTCTACAACCCTTCCTTTCCATTCAGATATCAATAGTTAATGGCATTGTAGAGTCTTTCATTATACCAGATTATTAAGGGTTTTAAATAATTAGTTTCCAAAGGGATTGAACGAAGACTGCCTGGTATAATTACTTCTGTGGCACATTGTTAAAAATGTATTAAGCACTGATTCCTTTTCACAACCAAGGATTTGTCTCTTAAGATACAAAATTTTCTAGCACCGTTGCTGGGGACGAAGAGATGAAGTTTATTTTCCCTGGGTTTTTCACATTATTTCCTCTGGTTTTTCAATGAGGAGGAAATATTTGGCTGTGTTTGTTATTATCAGAATTTTGGCTCACAAAAGGCCTCACACGAGGTCGGATACCTCACAGCAGAAGGTCCCTGCTTTGCCATACCCTGAAATATTGGTTTCTAAAAGGGTTTGGAAACCTAAAACCCCCTCAACACCTAGTTCTACACTGTCCGCTCCTGACACTAGTTCTAGTAATCCTTTGTTTGAAGATATATGTAAAGTACTTCCTTTCTTGGAACAAGATCCACCCTTCACACCAATTTATTTTCAAGAACCTAAGTTGGAAGAAGACTCCTTTGAGTCTGTTTATTTTATTTTTACTCAAGCTCAACAAAATCCAGTTGATGGTCCCTCTTCCATTGTCCATCAACTCACTCCCATATCATTTTTACCTCCACCTCCATTCATTTTCACAGCAGGTTCATCGACTGCATCTAACCAAGGAACAATCAATCAAGGTGCAAACATGGCATCACCAACCTTTTTTTTTAACATATATGATCCACTTAACCTTCCACAACCAATGAATGCAATGCCTCAAGAGTATCTTAAATTACTCCCACGTTTTACTGGAGAAGATTAAATAAATGCAGAAAAACACTTGCCTGTGTTTTGTAATTTTGCTGAAAATCTAAATGTAGAACATCTTGATGTTGTAATGAGTCTTTTTTTTCAGTCTCTGGATGGAGAGGCTATAAAGTGGTTTAAGGGATTTCCAAATGATTCTATTAATACATGGGAAGAACTGGAAAATCAATTCACTCAGAGATAGGGTGAAAAGGGGATCATGGATATTCACTAACAGAATTCAATGCAATCAAAAGAAAACTAGATGAGAATATATCAGATTTTTTCAAAAGGTTCAATAATTGTATAATAGTTTTCCTGTAGAAATGAAGCCCCCTCCTGTTGGAGCAAAGGTAGTTTTTGTTGGGGCTTTTGAAGCCGATTTTAGTTTCACACTTAGAGAAAGGAGATCCCCTACTCTAGAGAAGATATGGACAGATGCTTTAGAAATTGAAGCTAATATGACTACAGTGGGGAAGATGAAAGGGAAATAGCCAGTCCAAGAGAAGGGGAAAGCAAAAAAAGAATCATCACAAGATCAAAGAATTGAAGATATGACAAAGGTGATAAAAAAATTGTCAAATAAGCTAGTTAAGATGGAATTGGAAAGAAAAAACTCCCGAAGACAAGTACAAAAAAACGGAGGAGGATTTAACCCTCAATTCAGAAGACAACCCCTGCAAATTTTGTAGAGGGAAAGAAAAGATCAAGACTAGGTTCAAGCCCCATTGTATATAGAAGCAACACCCAGAGAGTCAGCAAAAGACGACCAAAAAGAAGCTGAAGATCAAATATCTGCTATGTACACAATAGAAGAGGATGAAGAGGAAGATTGTGAGGGAGAATATGCTGAAGCTGAAGCATCTTTTGATCAAGATGAAATGGATGAATACTGTAGGAAATTCACATATTTCATGCAAGATGAGTTACATAAAAAGTATGATTTAAGGTCTAGAAAGAGATCTAGAGTGCAGGATAATGAAGGTGAACAACAAGATTCTATTCCTCCTCCAATGGCGACTCCACAACACAAGGACCATGTAAAAAAATTTAGTAATGGGAAGCAACCTGTAAATTCATTTAATATAACATATGTGCAGCAGGGTGAACCTTCCCAGAGCAAATCAGTTGATACTAATATTTTGGAGAGAGTTGTTCTTGTACTTGAACAAGCGACAAATTCTAGAAAGAGTGCAGAAGAGCCTTAAGAGAATGTTAAACAAACTCATGCTTTCAATTTGACAAAAGAGTTGGAGAAGGTAAAAATTCAGGTACCTCTTCTAGAATTAGCTAAAATACCAGTCTACAAGAAAGAAATTTTAGAATTTATTAATCTCACATAGATTGAAGATATAAGTGACATTGTGAACTTACAAGAAGAAAATCCAGTGGTCACCTTTGGTCCTCATGTAGAAGAAGTAGACCCTTCTGTTCCACCATTCTATATTTCTCTGTTGCTTCATGATTTTACCCTCCATAATTGTATTCTAGACTCATGTGCATCCCATAATCTCATGCCATTGTCTGTTATGAAGGAACTAAACTTACATATTACCAAACCTTACAGGGATATGTATTCATTTGATTCCAAAAGGGTGAAATGTGTTGGGTTAATTAAATATGTAGTAGTTTCTTTGGCACAAATTTCAGCAAAGAGTATAGTCATGGATGTAGTTGCTGCTGACATTCCATCCAGGTTTGGAATTCTCCAGTCAAGATCTTGGGGAGAAAATTTGGGAGGTGTTCTAAAATTATATTTCACTTATGCTATCATTCCTATTTTTAATGGGGAAGAAGGGATATTGTATAGGGAAACAAGGTTCGTGAAGACCACTACCAAGAAAGATGTAGGAAATTCCCCTATTTGTAGTCAAGAAACATAAGATATTTCATGTTTCATGCTGCATGAAGATGCATAATTTGCTGAAGACACAGGGAAAAAACTATCTTCAGCAGTTGTAAATATTGAGCTGCACTCAAAAAGGATTTGGAAATGCTACTTTGATGGTGCCTACTCCAAGGAAGGCGCAAGAGCTGGATTCCTGCTAATATCGCCAGAAGGTAACCTCATGCCTTTTCCCTTCAAGTTAGTGTTTGATTCAACAAACAATGTAGCTGAGTATGAGGCCTTGATCATTAGCCTTCAAGTTACTAAACAGATGGGAGTTCAATGTATTTCAATTTTTGGTGACTCTAAATTGATAATAAGATAGATTAAAAATCATTTTCAAACCAAGCATCCAATATTAAGATCATATAGGAATGAAGTTTGGGATCTCATAGAGAACTATTTTGAAGCCTTCAATATTCAGTTTATTCTGAGGGAGGAGAATAGATTGGCAGATTATTTAGCAGTTGCAGCTAGCGCCTTCAAGCCACCTATAAATCCAAGGTTAAGGTATGAGATTGAAATTATACATAGACCCTCTATTCCTGATAATGTGAAACAGTGACAGGTGTTTGAAGATGATGAGCAGATAAATAATTTCTTGACAATGACTGGAAAATTTGAAGATGCTGAGATAGATCAAGAAGAAGAACAAACAGATCAAAAAATAGAGGTAAGACATTTCAAAAATTCAATAGGTGATCATAAGATTATTCAATTGAAAGATAATGTACTCCCTAAAGGTTTGGTTCCTCTTGAGAAACTGTTTGATTCAAATGATTTTTTTGTTAATTAAAATAAATTACATCAAGAGGAAGAGATGGACGATTGTAATTTGGGAACTCGACAGGAGCCAAAAATGGTGAAGTTGTTCAAAGGTGTTCCCAAGAATTATAAAGAAAAATATATTGATCTCTTTAAAAAGTATATGGATGTGTTTGCTTGGTCATACGAAGACTTGAAAACGTATGATACAATCATAATAAAACATAAGATCCCATTGAAAGAAGAAATAAAACCACACAGAAAAAAGCTCATACATATTAATCCATTACTTTTAGCTCCAATTGAAAAGGAAGTGAATAAATTGTTGCAAGAAAAAATCATAGTCACTCTTAGATATTCAGATTGGGTTTCTAATCTGGTTCCTGTGAGGAAGAAAAATAGAGAGATAAGATTGTGTGTGGACTTCAGGAATTTGAATAGAGCATCTCTAAAGGATAATTATCCTTTACGTAAAAGGGATTATGTATTACAAAAGGTGACATGAGCTTACATGATGTCTATGGTTGATGGATTCTCTGGATATAATCAAGTGGTGGTGGATCAGGAAGATCAGAAAAATGCAGCTTTCACAACCCCCTCGAGCACCTTCATGTATGCAAGAATTCCATTTTGTATTATGAATGCAGGTGCAACTTTTCAGAGGGCCATGGACATAGCGTTTGTTGGAGACAAATATGTGGTTATATATTTGGATGATGTAACTGTTTTTTTAGGATCAGATGATGAACACCTGGAACATCTGCAAAAAACTTTCAAAAAGTGCAGGAAGTATGGTCTGTCACTCAATCCCAAATAATCTTTGTTTTCCTCGGAGGAAGGTAAATTATTGGGTCACATAGTTTCAAAGCAAGGGGTAAATATTGATCCAACAAGGGTCGAGGCAATTCAGACCATTCCTTTACCTAGAAGCAAGAAAGATATTCAGAGATTTTTCGGGAAAATAAAATTTGTGAGAAGATTTGTACCAAATTATGTTGATATTGTGAGAAATATAACTGACATGTTGAAGAAAAATGCAGAAGTGAGGTGGGATAAAGAAGCAAGAGAAGGATTTTCCAGAATAAAATAAGCACTCCAGGAAGCTCTTGTTTTAATACGTCCCGATTATTAAAAGGTATTTCAAATATTTTCATTTGCTTCCCCCACTACTATTGTTGTTGTGTTGTTGCAAAAAAATGAGGATAGTAAGGAACAACCAGTGGAATTCTTCAGCAAAGTTCTCAAAGATGCTGAGCTCAAATATAACATTTTGGAAAAACAAGTGTATGCATTGGTCAAAGCACTCAAAGCCTTTAGGACTTATGTGTTACAATCCCAAATAACCACTTATGTACCTAATTTTTTGTCAAGGACGTGCTGGTTGAAAGTGATGTTGAAGGAAAAAGAGAAAAATGGATAGCTAAAATCCAGGAGTATGATTTGGACATTAAACCCACCAAGTTAATCAAAGGACATGGTTTAGTACAGTTGCTAACAGAAACACATTTTCAAGCATTGGGAATTAACCTCTTGGCACCAGTGGATGGGGTTGACAATGAAGAAGGTCAAAATAAGCCCAAAACAGGTATTCAATACAAATTATTGTGTTCAGATTGGTATAAAGATGTTGCTCATTACCCATGTTTCTTATCTTGCCC
Source organism: Pinus albicaulis (assembly GCA_034641835.2). Lineage (NCBI taxonomy): Eukaryota > Viridiplantae > Streptophyta > Pinopsida > Pinales > Pinaceae > Pinus > Pinus albicaulis. Next base: position 593,451,936 of record CM076583.1, on the reverse strand, counting down.
ATATTCACTAAATAGAACCAAATACAGAGCTCTCAAGCTTAAATCCCAACCATATGTCATAGTAGAAGCAAAGTTGTACTGGAAAGATCTTGCTGGTATTTTGCTGTTGTGTTTAACCGAAGGTCAATCCATTGAGGTTATCAAGGAATATTATGAAAGTATATGTGGAGGAAATTATAGTTGGAAGGTCACAAAATCCTCAAGTCAGGTTTCTATTGCCCACCCTGTTTGCAGATGTACATAGATTGGTCAAAAGTTGTCATAAATGTCAGTTGTTTGCTGAGAAGAAAATACTTGCTCCATTACCTCGTATCCCTATATTCATAGAAGAGCCCTTCAGGAAGTGGGGATTGGATTTTATTGGAAAGATCAATCCACCATCAAGTGGGAAGTTCAAATGGATTCTAACTGCCACTGATTACTTCACAAAGTGGGTTGAAGCAATCCCCACCTAGAAAAAAAAATGACCAAGTGGTGATGAAGTTTTTGGAGGAGAACATCTTCAATAGGTTTGGCTGTCCAGTCAAGATTGTAACTGATAATGCTCAGGTATTTAATTCTGCTCGATTCATTAATTTTTTCCAAACATATAATGTAATCTTGTCACATTCCAAAGCATATCATCCACAAGGGAGTGGGTTGGCAGAATCCTCGAACAAGACCCTGGTTAGGATTTTGAAGAAGACAATCACTGAAAATCAGAAAAACTGGGATTCAAAGTTGAAGTTTTCTCTTTGGGCAGTCCGAGTAATCACTAGGAGGTCTACTGGCAAGTCACCCTATGAATTGGTTTATGGAACTCAGGCACTATTTCCTACTCAATTGGACGAACCAGTGATTGATTTCCTTCAGGAAGCTCATAAAGAACCTAATCCTCTAGTGAGAATATTGAAAAAAGTGATTGAATCAATTGAAAACAGAAACAAAGTTAGAGATAACTTGATTTCTTATCAGGTAAAGATGAAGTCCATATTTGATAGAAAAGCAAAAGAGATCCTCTTCCAAGCAGGAGATTTAGTATTAAGATGGGACACCATAAGAGAGGATAAAGGAAAGCATGGTAAGTTTGACCCTCTCTAGTATGGTCCGTACAGAATTTCTGAATCCAGATCAAACAATACTTTCATCCTAGAAGATTTAGATGGAGAATATCTGCAGTTGCTTGTGAATGGGCAGTATTTGAAGCATTATTTTGAGCATTGAAAGTCAGCATTCCACCATTGTAAATACCGGATTTCTCATTGTTCATATGTCACCAATCAATATTTGACTCCATGCCCAATGGATAAGGCACTAATATGCGATTATTAGTGCTTTCATGGAAAAAATCACTATCCCCATGTGGAGCTAGATGTTGTGGCTCATTTGCATTTACATTCGAAATATTTCTCAAAACACCAAAAAAGCATATATGTTAGAAAATGTAAAATTTTTGTATACCGAAAAATAATTTTTGATTTATATGTTGATGTATTAATATTATGTGCAGAGATGTGAAGGCAGATCGAGTCGGGCTTATTTGCATGCAGAGAGCAATTCAAGAGTTGGGCCGAATGATGCGTTTAGAATACTGCACACAGGTCAGGGTCGAGTCGTGCAAATATACATGCAGAACAGTGTTCGGAGGCTTAAGCACAATCATGTGTGGAAATCCCGCCTGCACATCGCACATCGCAAATCACAAAGCTCAGGAGGAATGTCGCTAAGGAATAAGTTACAAATTCCGAAATGCGAAATGCGACGTGGTTTCAAATCGCCAATTGCGATTTGCGATCGACCCCACCTCCACTTGCCACGTCATCCCCAACTCTATCGCACATCGCACATCTTAAGCTCAGGAGGAATGGTGCTAAGGAATATGTTATAAATGTTGAAGGCCGAAGTGAGACAAGGACCGAACGCGATGTAGCTCAGAACTACGATTTAATGTATTCCAATTATAGATCGCAAATCACAAAGCTCAGGAGGAATGGAACTAAGGAATATGTTATAAATGCTAAAGCCCGAAATGCGATAAGGGGCGAATACGATGTAGTTTCAGAGTTAAATTGCAAAGGATTTCAAATATGGAAGTAAGGGCATTTATTTTGAGAAATCACATTGGGGGTAAGAGGAGGCTTATAACGGAGCAACATGGAAAGCCAAAATGCGATGGAAAGGCTGGCGCGATACCATTCAAAGGCTAATTTAAATTTATTTAAAGTCCACGATTATTGGTAATTGCATTATTTTACGCAAAAATGTGAACACAAGCAGTAGACTCGGGTAATGCTGCGGGCACGAGCAGAAGAGGCAAAGTCGGGCAGAAGGAGACATGAGAACATTGTTTGAAATGCAGAGGCATAGGTAGAGTCAGGCAAAAGGAGCATATGGTGGCACTGTTGGAAACACAACAGCTGGATCCATTCGGGCAAAGAGGCTTTATTGCAGAACTGTTCGAATACCACATTAGAAACAAAAAAGACATGACAGCAAGCATAAAAGACAAATATTGAACTCTAGAAGAAATGCAGGGAAAGGATGTCTGATCTGTCAGGGAGACACATCAACACTTCAGGGAGACGCATCAACAACAAATCAGATTAAAAAAAAAGAATAATATTTCAAGTTTTAATTCGTTTTCTTTGTTTGTTAAGATTGAAACTATAATGATGTCCTCAATTGCAATGTAATAAGTAGTTCGAACAGTTTAGGTAGTCGAAGTAGTTTCAAGAATTTCTAGCAGTTACAAACTATTTTTGATGTATTTAAGCAAGACAGAAAGAAAGAAGAAGGGTTCTGAGTTTTGGACCTCTAGAAGAATAAATATTTGGTACTTAATTTTATGAGGAATTAATAAAAGAAGCATCAAGTTTCTTGCAACTATGGATGGCGATTCGTTTTTCCTGTGTCATTTAATGTCCCTTATTCCTAGAATGTAGTGAAGTAAAGTAGCTGCCGGTCTCTTAATTACATCTGTGAGTAAGAGTTAAATAACCTTAATTTGTGCTCCTTCACTCCAACTCCTCTCCCTTCACAAATTATCTTTGGAACTTAAAAGTAATAGATTCTGTGTTTACAACATATTATTTTGAGGTTCCTCTCTCTCCATAAATTCATTCTAAAATTTAAAGTGATAGATTATGTGTTACAACATGTCATTTTGAGTTTCTTCTACATCTCTTCTTTTCCATTAAGATATCAGCAGTTAATGGCATTGTAGAGTCTTTCATTATTTCAGATTATTAAGGGTTTTGAAGAATTAGTTTCCAAAGGGATTCAACGAAGACCACCTGATATAATTACTTCTGTGACACATTGTTATAAATGTATTAAGCACTGATTCATTTTCACATCCAAGGAATTGTCTCTTAAGATACAACAACAGGCATAACAGTAGATCCCAAAAAGATAAAATCTATCATGGAATGGGAAAATCCTAGAAATGTGGATGAAGTTGGATCATTCATGGGACTAGTAGGTTACTACAGGAGGTTCATTAGGAAATTATCATGCATTTCTTATCCTATTACATCGTTGCAGAGGAAAGGTAATAAGTTTGAATGGACAGAGGAGTGTGCAACCAATTTTGAGAAGTTGAAACAACTATTGATCAATGCTCCAATGTTAAAGGTTGCAGATCCGAATAAAGAGTTTGTAGTGTGTACATATGCTTGCAAGAGAGGGCTTGGTGGAGTCATTATGTAAGAAGGGCAAGTAATATGATATGATTCGAGGAAACTGAATGAGCATCAACAAAAATATCTGACACATGACCTTGATTTGGAAGCGATCATACATGCATTGAAGATGTGGGGACATTATCTTCTTGGAAGGAGGTTTGTGTTGATGAGAAATCACAGTGGGTTGAGATATTTGTTTGACCAACCGAATTTGAATGCTAGGAAAGCTAGATGGTTGGATAACCTTAGTGAGTTTGACTTTAAGATCAAATACATTAAGGGAAAGGAAAAGAGGGTTGCATATGCTCTCAGCTAGAAAGTGTAGTTAAATCATGTTGCAATAGTGAGCTCATATGAGATAAATTTACAGGATCAGATCTTACAGGCAGAACAAAAAGATGACAGGTACAGGGGGCTTATGCTCAGGGTAAAACAGGGGACCAAGATGTGGACTATAATCTCACGACATATGGCTTGGTGAGATTTAGGGACATGATCTATGTGGCGGATGACAATGAACTCAAGAAGCTTATCTTAAGGGAGTTTCATGCCAAACCATATTAAGGTCACCTAAGATATCAGAAGAAGTTGACAACAATGAAGAGGTTCCACAATTGGAAAATTTTGAACAAGGACTTGACAAAGTTTGTGGCTAGATGTTTAGACTGTCAGCATGTCAAAGCAGAATGTAAGCATCCAGGTGGGTTGCTTCAGCCTATTCCGATTCTAGAGTGGAAGCGGGAGGTCATTTCCATGGACTTCATTACAGGCCTTCCAAGGACATCGAGGCAACATGATTATATCATGGTTGTGGTTGACAGGTTGAGCAAGGTAGCTCACTTCATTCCAGTGAAGACTACTTATTCAACTAGTGAGGTAGAATAGGTCTTCATCAGGGAGATCATGAGATCGCATGGTGTTTCGAAGAAGATTTTGTTAGACAGGGATGCCAAGTTCACTTCCAAGTTTTGAAGAGAGTTGTTTGTAAGATTTGGGACAAAGTTGGCATTCAATAGAACTTATTATCCATAGACATATGAACAGACAAAGAGGGTCAAAAAAATACTAAAGGATATGCTGAAGATGTATGTCATGCATCAATAGAGGAGATGGGGGGAGTACCTTCCATTGGTTGAGTTTTATTACAATGATGGTTATCATGAGTCACTGAGGATGAGTCTGTTTGAGGCACTCTATGGGAAGAGTTGTAACACTCCCATCAACTAGAGTGATCCTGTGAACATGGTACTTATTGGACCGAACATGTTGGTAGACATGGAACAAGAAATGCAGGTTATAAAGAAGAATCTAAAGGTAGCAAAAGACAGGCAGAAAATTTATGCAAACCAGCATAGGACATGGAGTTTCAAGTTAGAGATCATGTGTATTTGCGCATCAAGCCCAAGAAGAGCTCCTTGAGGATTAGATCTTGTGCCAAATTGGCACCACAATATTGTGGGCTTTTTGAGATCCTTGAGAGGATTGGACCAGTGCTTTATAGCCTTGCATTGCCTATGAAAGTGAACGTCCGTGATGTTTTTCATGTTTCATTGCTTAAAAGATATGTAAAGGATGTTGATCATGTTATTGATTGGTCTGTATTGCAGGCGGAACAAGAAGGAGAATTCCAGCTGAAACCTCAATGCATATTGCAGCGGAAACATCTTGTGCTTTGGAACAGAGAAATTGAGTAGGTTAAAGTGCAGTGGAAGCACTTTTGGCCCGATGAAGCTACACGGGAGATGGTTGATCAGATGAGGGCTATGTATCCTTCACTATTTTCCGGTGAAGGAAAGTGAGTTTTGGTATTTGTACATATTTATTTATGGTTTCTATTGTAAGCATTGCAATGAGATATGTTATAAAGCTCAGATAAGCGATATGGTTTTCATGTTTTTCATGATGGTTTTGCTTTCGAGTGGGATGTTATTGTAAATACTGCAACGAGCTAATTTATAAAGCTCTAGAGGCACTATGTTTTTGGATTTCATCGATTTTTTTGGTTGTAGGTGTCACAAAATGCTGAAGACAGTGTTCCCCTAAGGGGGAGGGGTTTGTAACAAACTTGGGTTAAAATTTCAAGTAATAAAAGTTAATAAAGGAAAAAACTAACACCATGTTTAAGAGACACTTATTCCAAGCTGAATGTTGGGAAAAATATCCTAGTGGGCATCACTTGTTGTGTTTTATGGCTAAGGGGAAATTGGTAAAGGCAATGGCTAAGGCTTTGGAAAGGAAAAAGAGTATTTTTGGCATTTATTTATGAAAATAAATGAAATTAGGAGAAATGAAAGGTGAAAGGTCACATGTTGCATGTGAGGAGGAAAATGAAGGAAAATAATGGAAAATTGAAGAAATTATAGGCCTCATCAATAAAAAGACCTTAGAGCATCAGTTAGTAGCCTTTTGTCAGTTGATTTTTAGACTTAGTCTTAGAGAGGAGAAAAGCACCAAGAGGATAAATAAAGCAAGCAAGCAAAGGAAGGAAATGAAAGTAAATGAAAGCAAAGGAAAGCAAGGATCAAGAAAGGAAAAGTTGGATCAAGCGGATTTAGTGGGAATACTTGCAGGTAACACGTTGCATGTATGATTTCCTAGCTAGTTTTAACATGCATGATATGTGCATGTTGGTATTTGGATCTCTTGATGTCACTGGCATGGGTTTTTTCGGGTTGGAAATTGGATTTTAGCCTAGCCTTTCCATTTTCGGATAGCCATGGTGTGATGGGGTTGATTCTCGGTTTGAGCTTTGGATTGTTGGAATATTTTGGATTCGGGTGAGGTGGTATAAAAAATTCTGAAAGGCCTAGGAATCCCTTGACCGGTAATGGAGGGATACATGGTAAAACCTGAGGGTGGAGACAGGAAAATTTATTGGAGAATAAATTTTGAGGCATCCAAGCTCGGTTCGGTTCTGTGATCTTGACATCGGTTTAGGTGAGATCACGATATGGTGAGGGTGGAGGTGGTTTAACCTCTGGATTCCCTTGGTTGTTTGGATTGGTTTATTCCATGAGATCCCATATTCATGCTTGGAATATGACACAAGGGTGATTGGTTGAAAAAAGGAATTGGTTCAACCAATCTATGGTCAATTGGTACGTGGAAGTCCCGAACATGGTTGAATTTTGCCTATGTCTAATAAGAGCTAAGTTTCTCTTGCTTTTGATAAGGAAATGTACTTGTTATTATGTGGCTTTAATGATTGTTCTCTCATTGTTATTTATCTGGTTATATGCTGGTTATAAGCATGGCTATCTGACATATCTCAATCATGGCTCTATTCATGTTTTTACTTGATTGATGTTATAAAAACTAATGTGAGAAGGAAATGCCCCTTCTTGTTAAACCTGAGCTAAGTTTTCAGTCCCTTATGTTCAGATTTGCATTCATGACCTATAGGTTGCATATTTACCAAGTGTTTAACGAAATGTCAGTCCCAGTTTGGGAAGGTCAGGTCAAGTATTAGTTTTAGTTTTTGGTTTACAAGCATTGTATTCATGTCCATTATGAGTTCTGAAAGTTACATAGAGTTATGGGCAGAGGCTAATCCCTAGCCCTGGAAAATAGCCTTAAATATCGCAGTTGCTGGCATAACATTGACATAAAAAGGCTACAGTCGCACTCAGGCAGGTTGATGGGAGTGACTGGGGGTCTCGATCGCTTGGAAGGCTTGGTAAGGGAGGGACTGGGGCTCCAATTCAACAAAAATGTGAGTTGTCTCAGGGACAAAGGTCTAGGAAGGGTGGGTCAACCCTTAGCGGCCCTGTGGCATCAGAAATAGGTTAGTAAGGTCTTAGGTTGTTGACTCCATTTCCTTAAGGTCATATAGGAGGTTGAATCTTATCATGGTAGCCCCTCAACTCATGTTTACCTCGAGAAAGCCAGTGAAAGTGGGTATATATGGGGGAGGCACGTCACAATGGGGCCTAAGTTGCTACAAATTGGCTCTCTTCTTTAGGTACCTAGCCCCAACACTCTCCATATTTTCATATTTTCATAAGAATATGTACCTGTAATTGGATTAGGGTCACCCAACATCGGTCTATGTCTTTACCTAACCTAGTGACTCACACTTATGACTACTCCTTATATAGTTTTGAAATTAATCTTACCACCTTACTATCCACTTATTGAATATGTATTAATTGAATCTTAAATACGAAATTAGAGAAATTCAAAAGTAAACAATACTAAATTAATTTGTTTCCAAAACGATCTCCAAGATTTTCCTTCTGCTTGTGTGGATTAAAATAATAAAATTTTAATTCACTTTAATCATTTAAAGGGAAAATATAATAATAAACAATATACCAACCCACAGTGAGAACACAAAACCACTGGAGAGTCAACCACGTCTTTGTCGTCTGTAGACCCTACAAAAACCGCCATTCCAAAGGAGCCCACTGCGGTCGAGGGTTCAACTCCCATCATGGAGGGACAAATTCAAAGTGAATTTCCGCTACCTGTTGAAAATAGTACTATCAGTGCTACCGAACCTGGAACCCCGGATTGGCCAGAAGATAGAACCAAGGCCAAAAAAGGAAATGAAGCTAAAGAGGATGGTGACATAACTGTCGGAGCTTCCCTTATCGAGGGTTTACTCATGAATGGCAACATTTTTTTAATGGAGAAGCCACAACTACTAAGCAAGTGGCCTATAATGGAGGAGCTATCATTATTAAGCAAGAACCCTATAATAGAGAAGTCATGGCTGCTGAGAAAAAGACTTGTAATATAGAAGTTGCAACTGTTGAGCAAGGGCCCTTACCTTTTCCTACAACCCTTGAAGATGTGGAAGCTCTGTTTCAAAACGCCCACGATGCATTGAATGCCGGTGACTTTGCCGAGGCCATTGACTCTTTGAGTCATGCACTAGAAATCAAGTGAGCTTATGGGTCGGTGTTCCCCCTCCATTACCCTCGGATCAAAGCAGATCTAGTTGAAAAAATCCCTTGTTCTCCTCCGTTGGGGTTGGAGGGAAAGACAAAAGATCCAGATCTAGTCGGGGTTGATCAAACAAGGTGAAAGTTTTCTAGATTTTTGTAAAGGCTTTGAACGAGACCTCGATCCCATTTTGGGTCTTGAAAGAGGAGTATGTGGTAGATCTAATGCAGATCTTAGAGAAACAATTGGGGATCCCAGTAGCTGTGCAACGACTTCTATGTGAAGGGAAGCAACTGCAGGTTTTTCTTAGATGTTTGATTATGACATAACTGGGCACTCCACTATTGTATTGCTTTTGAGGTTGCATGGAGGTGCTTTGGGCTCTAGGAACCCAACTGCTTTAGTTTTTTACTTACAATTAAACAACCACAATTGAGTCCAAGACCTTAAATTGTTGAACAATCATAGCAAGTGCCAACTTTGGAAGTAAATCTAAAAGGGGCAAATCAACTCTAGTCCAAGACCTTAAATTGTTGAACAATCATAGCAAGTGCCAACTTTGGAAGTAAATCTAAAAGGGGAAAATCAACTCTTTTCGGTTCTTCAATCAAAGGTTGTGATTTGTAGATTTAACAGTTTTTGGCCAAGGTATGAAGCTTTATATCAATGGATTTTTATGACATGGTCCAAAAAATGTGAGATTTGCCTCTATTCAAAAGGTTTTTTAATTATTCAGTTCGATTTTCAAGAAGATCTTGAGAAATTTTTGAAGAAAGGGCTTTGCTTGTGGGGAAGAGCAGGGTTTTTCATCACCCCTTGGTTTCTAGAGTTTGATTCTACAATAATGGTGGTAACAAATATGTCAGTTTAGGTAAGGTTACCAAACCCACTTCTTCCCTTTTGGCATCATAAGGTTCTAGAGGGTGTTGGGAACACTTTGGGTTCCTTTAAAAAGATGGATGTTGAAAGAAGAAATAATTTTGTATTCACTTTTGTCCGTATATGTGTAGAAATAGACCTAAGCAAGGGTTTACCTAGCCACATTTTTTGGAAACATGAATCCTTCCAAAGGATTCAAATTTTGGACTATGAAAACACAACATTTAGATGTTGCACATGTTTTCAAATAGGAAATCTTCAGGACTCATTCCCCATTGCAAAAAAGCCTAAAATAAGGGGGGCAAATCAGTAACAAAAAAGGGGGGCAACCTTTTAATCCTATTTTGCTAGAGGAAGAAGGGGAAATCAGGGAGGATTCTTTAAAAGAAGAAGATAACAATATAGAGGTTCATGATGGACATGCACCTCATATGTAGAACACTTTAGAAATAAAACCAATCCATGTAGAGGAACAAAATGAAGATGGAATAGATGCAATAAAGAGAGTTAATGTTTAAGAAAGCTTACATTCTGACAAAGAACATCCACGAGAGGTGACTGAGAATGATTTGGCAATGGTTCATGTTGACCAGGTTCAAAAAAAGAAAAGAAAGAAAAATAAGAAAAGTGATTTTTATATCACTTAATCTTCACCTCTATATTTTTTAATTTTAGTTTTTTTCTTACCCCTAAGTCTTAAGGCTATATATACAAAATACTTTTAACATCCTCAAAATGTAATTTTATTTTTTTTTCAAAAATTAAAATAAAATTATGATTTTTTTACGAACAATCGACCATTATTAATGTATAAAACACAATATAAAACCAAAAAAAAATTGACACCACTTCAAAATTATTATTTAAAATGTTTTTTTATACTTCAAAATATATTCAGAAAACTATTTCAAAATGTATGAAATTTTTTCTACTCCAGATGCAATGTGAAAATTATTCCACTTATTATTTCACCTCAAAAAGGGAATACCAATTTTTTCCACTTCAGGAGGCATTCAAGAAGCTATTTACATTTTGGCAAGTTTCTTGAAATTTTAACATAGAAATTAAAGTTTAATATTTATTTATTTTAAATTATGAAAATATTTATTTGATATTAATAACCACTCAAAAATATATGGATTCGAGATTTAAAATGCCCATTTACAATTATCTAAAGAACCAAGATTGCGCTCGGCCCTGGTTTTTGAATTTTTTTTTCGCGCTCGATCTGTTTCCTGCTGGGCTCGGTCCTGCCCTGCCCAAGCTGGGTGTGGAGCCCCTTGCTGCCGGGCCCATTGCTGCTGGGGTGGCCTCTGGTGGGCGGTCCGCTTTGGACAGGTGAGGTCATACACTTTTGTCTTTCATTCGTTGCGCTCGTTCTGCCATTGGCTGGGTTGTTCTGCCTGGTCTGGGCGTTCCTGGGAGGTCTTAGGTGTGCGGGGTATTCTTATCTGGTGTGGCTAGGCCTTAGTGCCTGTCTCTGCTCCAGTGGTTTATTCGCTCTGGGAGTTGCTGTGTTGGTTCATGGGGCCCCTGCTCTGACCCTCGCCCCTCCACCCCCGATCATGTCGAACGAAGGCGATTCCACACAGCCTTCAGACTTAGATGCATTCCGTTCCCTCGTTGCTGCAGCAAATAAGAGGCCACCCTCGGCCTCGCAACAAAAGTTCGTTAAGAGGTTGGACAACATCCCCACGGTGTCTCTACCGACAGAAGATGCTTGCAGATCTGCGTTAAACCTAGCAGAAAGGGGCCTCATCGGCCAGTTTACAGGGCTATGGCCATCCCCGAAGGCTGTTGATGATTGGGTCAGGCGAAACTGGATCCCTCTGGTGAAGGAAGGTATAAAAAGTCACTTTGTAGGCAAAGGGTTTTTCGTTTTCGTGTTCGACAACGCGGAAGATCGAAGCTTGATCTTCAGAAGCGGACCTTACTTCATGGGCCCCCAAGGGCTATACCTGAACAAGTGGTCCCCCGATTTTGATCCTGCACAAGATGTGCCCACAGCCGTACCTGTTTGGGTGCGCCTCCCACACCTCCCTCTCCATTGTTGGAGTCAAAGCGCTTTGCAATCCATAGGCAATGCCCTCGGCAGGTATATTGACCAGGCCCCGAGAAAGGATCAATTCTCCTGTGCACGCATCTGTGTGGAAGTTGATCTGGAGGTCGGGCTCCCTGAAGCCATCAATCTTTCGGTGGCAGACTGGTCGCACATTCAGGAGTTAGATTACGAACAGCTGCCTTTTAAATGTCGACACTGCCACGAATATGGGCACTTTGCAAGATATTGTAAAAAAAAAAATGAAGAAATAGCAGAGAAAGAAAAAGGCGAGCAGTGGAAGCAAGCAAAGAGGACAGCAAGCAGCAGGCAAAACAACAAAAACAAAGTAAAAGAGATAGGGAACAAAACAGGGCAAGAAGGAGCAAGTAATCAACCCAGTGGAAGCAAGGAAAACAACAGCATTGCTGGAGACAAAAACCCCTTCGAATCCCTTATCCCGCCGTCAGATCCTCCAGAGGTCGAGCAGGAAGATCCTCCACAGATGAATAATGCAGACAGTCAAGAGAAAGGTAATATTCCAAACCCAAACTCTAGCAATACTTCTTCTCCTTCTTATGCTGATATCATAAAACAAAAGAAGAAGATTCTAGAAAACACGTGCTCATCTGATGAGGAAACCTTCGAAAGGCCATCTAAAAAAGTAGGAAGAAGAACAAACAAGGAAACAAGGGAAGAAGAATCAGAACGGCAGAAAACCCTAGGCAGTCAAACTACCATTGAAATGTCCATTGGGAGAAACACAAGACCAAGGGCGACCAAGGGAGGTGCTCCCACCCAACCAAGTGGTAAATGATGCAGCTGGTCTCTTGGAACTGCAGGGGTCTGGGTAATCCCAATAAGGCAGAGGCTATCAAAGATTTACTGAAGATGGAAACAGCGGACATCCTTATGCTCCAAGAGACCAAAATAGAAGGGGAAACCCTTCTAAATACTAGCACTATGAAATGGAAGTATGATTCAGGAAAGGCAGTCAGTGCAAGGGGTTCGGCCGGAGGTATTGGCACATTTTGGTCAAAAAACTCCTTCACATTAGATCGATTTTCTGAGACCCAACATTGGATCTTCACAGAGCTGCGACACATTGCAAGTAACCTCTCCCTTGCCCTGTTTAATTTGTATGTCCCTGTGCATTATGAAGAAAAGAGAGAGTGCTGGAGGTCACTCTTGGAATATATAGAGCAGAACAACCCCAAAAATATGATCATAGGTGGTGATTTGAATATTATTCTGGATACCACAGAAAAAAGAGGAGGGAATTACTCAAGGGACCCTTTTGTCAATACAGTGGGAAACCTGATTCTGCAGTGGGATTTAGTTGATCCCAAACCCATGAAAGGCAAATACACCTGGACTAACAATAGAACAGGAGTAAATCATATCTCAGCTAGGCTTGATAGATTCCTAATCAGCAGCTCCTTAATGATGGACAACAGAATAGTCTTTTCCAAGATTCTCCCAAAGCTAACATCGGATCACAAGCCAATCCTTTTATGCCTAAAAGAAGAAGAAGACCTAGGTCCCCTCCCATTTCGATTTAATCCTCTCTGGGCAGGTAAGGAAGGCTTTTTTGAAACAGTACAAACAGCTTGGTGGGCAGATGTTCTCGGTTCCCCAAGCTATGTGTGGGAACAAAAAATGAAAAACACAAAAAAAGCTCTTAAAGATTGGATAAAGCATCCCAAGCACACCCCCACTAGTCAGAGAAAGGAGGCAGTTCTGTTGTTGGAAGGATTACAATTTGAAATGGAAGAGAAGGATCCCTCCCCCACAGACCTAGCTAATGAAAAATCTGCCCAAAGGAATACTTACTGCTCTTTTAGAAACGAAGAAGAACATTGGCGCTTAAAGTCTCGAAGTCTGTGGCTTAAATCTGGCAACAGAAATACCACATACTTCCATAGACAGTGTAGGGCACGCCTTTCACGCAACCATATAGCAGAAATCACCAACTCTAATGGACAGGTGTATAAAGGATTTACTCAAATCAAAGAAGCAGCTGTTAACCATTTTCAGAACCTTCTAAGTGCAGAAAGAAATGGGACTGAGGAGGATGCATTAGAGTTTCTCTCTACCATCCCAAATTTGGTCAATGTGGAAGAGAATGACTCTTTGATGAGCCCAATCACAGAAGAGGAGATAACTAACATAGTCTGGTCCATGGAACCAGACAAAGCTCCAGGGCCTGATGGTTTCTCAGTACATTTTTACAGAATATGTTGGGAGATTATCAAATCTGATCTCTTCAGAATGATAAGAGGTTTCATGAGGAAGGCTAAAGTGGGTGGAGGTATAAACTCAACCTTCCTTGCTTTAATCCCCAAGGATTCAAATCCAAGCTCCTTTGACAGATATAGGCCGATCTCACTCTGTAATTCATCTTATAAAATAGTAGCCAAACTTCTGGCTAACAGAATGAAGCCTCTTCTTCAAAAGCTCATCTCTCCGGCCCAAGGAGGATTTGTTCAAGGCAGACAGCTTCTAGACAATGTAATTCAAATTCAAGAAGCCCTGCATTCCAGTCAAAGCAGGAAAGAACAAGGTATGATAATCAAGTTGGACATGTGCAACGCCTTCGACAGAGTTAATCGTTCTTTTCTGTTTAGGGTCCTTGCAGCCTTCGGATTCAAACAAGAATTTATAAATCTCATCAAAGCTTGCACTGAAAACATCTGGATAGCCCCTATGGTGAATGGTAGACCAGCTGAGTTCTTTTTAGCCACTAGGGGTCTGAGGCAGGGCTGCCCTCTTTCCCCCTTCCTCTACATTCTGCTAGCTGATTCATTAAGCAGAAAGCTGTCTCAGGAGAAGCAAATTGGATCCATACCAGGGATAAGAATCGTGCAAGGAGTTGCTCCAGTGAATCACGCGCTCTTCGCTGATGATTCCCTCCTCCTCGGGGGAGCTTCCATGAGAATGGCAAACGCCTTCAAGATCATCCTCCAAAAGTTCTGTAGCATCTCTGGAGCGTTAATCAGCGAGAGGAAAAGTGCTGTCTATGGATGGAATATAGACCAGCATTCGATTGAGAGGATTGCCAGCGTTCTGGGGTTCAAAGGTTATGCTGCGTGGGACAAAATTAAGTATTTAGGCCTTCCTTTGATGTTGGGTTCCAATCGCAATCACCTGTGGGAGGAGGTGATCTCAAAGTTCAAGAAAAAAATAGCTGCGTGGGGCGGAGTTTGGCTTTCTACAGGCGGCAAGCTCACTCTAATTCGTTCTGTGTTATCTGCTATCCCAACATTTCAAGCCTCTCTGCTGATGGCTCCAAGGCAAATCGCTGATCAAATCACAAGTATTATTCGGAATTTTTTATGGAATGGAGGGAAGGGAAACAGCAATCGATTTCACCTTATTAACTGGGATACAGTGAAGCGTCCCTTTGCTGAGGGCGGGCTTCAAATCCGAGACCCACAGCATGCAAATCTTGCCATGGGCTGTAAACTCCTGTGGCAGCTTATTTCAGAGCCTTCGCACCCGGTCAGCCATCTTTTAAAACAAAAGTACCTTAAAAATCAGTCGCTCTCCATCTTCAATCCAGCGCTTGCTCCGAGAGGTACGCAGGCATGGAGGCTCTGCTGTAAAGGGCTTGATTTCTTCAGATCACAATTGTACAAAATTCCAGGGAACGGTAAAAACATTTTGCTGTGGAAAGATCGAGTCATGGGACACCCTCCGCTTTCAGATATTAATGAAATTGCCGATTTAAGAGCCTGGTTATGTTCAAGAGGAATCCGTAAAGTTGAGGACATCGTTGAGTGGGATACCAACGGCAATTGGCAGCGTTGGAGACTGCCCATCATTCCAGAGCATCTAAAAAATCAGCTGAATACTTTCACAGATGCCATTTCTGATTTTACTCCTGTGCACAGAGATGATGATGACTCTTGGGGATGGGGTAAAACAGGAGTTTACTCAGTCAGGCAAGGTTACTTACAGATGCAAGGCAAAAAGACCTCTCAGCACCCGGAAACAGTGTGGAAGCAGATCTGGGAATCCTTCAGCATTCCCAAGATTAATTTCTTTTTCTGGACCTTATTTCATAACAAAATCCTGACTGGTGATAACCTGTGCAAAAGAAACATAGCTGGACCTCACCGCTGTGTGTTCTGCAAAAATGCCTTGGAAACCTCAGTACACATGTTCATCGATTGTGAGTACGCTCAGAAGGCTTGGACTAGCTTCTTGACTGGTTTGAATGTGATCCCTCCTGCTCATTGTTCGATTACTGACATGTTTTCGTCATGGAGAGTTCGATATCCCCTCAACATCACTGAAAAATCTCTCTGGCTCAAAGTGTGGACTGCAGCTCCAAAATATGTTTGCTGGAAGCTGTGGCTCGCCAGGAATGATATCGTATTCAATCAAAAAGAAACAACAGCAGAGAATGCTGCGGAACAGGCCAAGAATCTTCTTTTAGAAACTTTAGGACATTCCACTGTAAAAGAAGATAGTTCCCTCCGTCAGGAAGAAAGGGCATGGCTGGATGGCTTCTCCCCCACGCCGAGAACTTTAGCAATCACTCGCCCAAATCAAAAGGAAAAATGGCAGATCAGAGACACCTTGGATAGTTTCCAGAAGTGGTGGAAAGCACAAGGTAAATGCACTATCTTCTTCGACGGAGCCTCGAAAGGCAACCCAGGCAGGTCTGGTGCAGGTGGGGTAATTTACCTCCCGAATGGGAGAAAGGAGGACTTCAGCTGGGGTCTTGGGATTAAAACCAACAATCAAGCCGAAGTCCTCAGCCTTTTAAAAGCTTGTCAACTGGCCAGAAAAGGAAACGCAAGAGACATCTTAATTTTTGGAGATTCTGAATTGTTGATAAAATCTTTAAGAAACAAAAAAGCGCCCAAGGATCCAGTACTAAACAAGCAGCTCAAAAGAGTGAGCAGACTTCTTCAGGAATTCTCCACAGCCCAAATCTTCCATATCCTTAGAGATTTAAACACAGAAGCAGATACATTGGCAAATACAGGATGCACACTGGAAATGAGCATGATCAGCATAAATGCAGGGGCGCTGAATATGGCATCTATTCCCTAAATGAGCAAGGCTCCCTTGCAAAAGCAGAGAAATGTAATGACAGAAACAGTGCATTGTAATGCTTGATCTGGCTTTGGCCATACTCCTCCATCAATAAAATTACTCGTTACAGTTAAAAAAAAATATATATATATATGGATTCAATAATAAAACAAATAGATAGTTATGGAAATTAAAATATTAAATTTTATTTTATAAATTTAATAAAATAAAATTATATTTAATTATTTTTTTTAAGTTTTAAAAATATTTCTAAATCTTAAAAATTATTGTGTAATTTTTTTCAAAAAAATTATAATTTCTATTAAAAATAATAATGAAAATTACATGCCAAAGAGTCCAAAAGAAATATTTTAAACTCTGCTTAAACAAAATGCAAACCTAGACCTGTAGATTCAGAGTATCTTATATACATAAATATTTCAAAATTCGAGAAATTTCCAGCTTAGACACACATCCTTTATATAGGTATCTAAACATTTGTCTGTTGATACAAAAAGATAAACTGTCAAAAAACCTGTAGCATAATGTTATCATACTCTATGAGTTTGCTTCCTCCCGGAAGCCTTCTATAAAAGGTCTGGATAGTGCTCACCATCTATCTGCTCTGTATTGACAATTGTATTCCTTTCTCTGTAAATATGTTGACAGGAGACAGTCAAACTTCCTCCGAAAGAAGGAATCCTCATTAACTCTGCATAATTATTGGATCCTTGGCCTAATCCAGAAAGAATCCTCATTAACTCTGCATAATTGGATCTTGGCCTAATCCATATTTTAGCTTGTAGGAATGATGCTCATTTAGGAACAGGATGACTCCTCCACATCTACCCTCTTGCTAAGAGGCATCGAAGAAAACCAATGGATGAGAGCGGTCCACCTGCTCAATCACATTTCGAGGCCTGTTTCTTTCAACTTCCTCGGGAAGGAGCTCATAAATGGCATTTACCTGAGTTTGACAAGGAGATCGAAACTTGAGTCCGAGTCTTGATTTTTTTTATAATTTCTACAGAGCCATATACCCAGCAAATGATCGGAGGGAGATTTCAAAGATTATTAGGATTAACTTCCTTCCACCACTTCTGCGATGTTTCGAAAAATGAATCGAATCCCCTTGCCACTGCCAAGTAATTGAGAGATTATTGCACATAATAGTCCACATATAAAAAACCATCGTACAATGCACAAAAATGCAGTAATTGAGAGATTATTGCACATAATAGTTCAAATATAAAAAACCATCGTACAATGCATAAAAATATGATCTCACCCCAAGCTCCAATGATGCCTTCGCTCTTTTCCACTGATAAATTACAATTGTCTCTCCACGGGTTCTAGCGATGCTTTATTCTCTATTCATACTGGATTTTCAGATAAAAAATCTTCAAAACTCCAATCTCCACAAATTCAAATAACCTCAGCACTGCATACACTCTGCTTTCAAATTAACCTTAGCATTGCATACACTCTGCTTTGGAAGAACCGAATCAACTGTCAAAACCTGCCATCATTATACAACCACATGAAAATCTCAATATGATGGACTAATCCAATAGATGGCATGCAATGTTTCTCGGACATTCATTCAATCTCTTCCCCTTTCATTACCATCTCTATGCTACCATTCTCACAAAAGATTTTGCACATTTAAAATTCAGAAGTATCTCGCTCATGATCAATGCAATAGCACAAGGAATGGCATCTCTACACATGCCAATGATTATGTCGCTACTCAATGCGAGGAGGGGTTTCAAAATAAGGAAAGCGTGAAGGAGGCAGCTAAACCACTGGACCTGAACACCTATTTTTCTCTCTTGCAGGGATGTGCCGATACCAAATCACTCAAGCAAGTCCACGCCCGCATACTTATAAATGGGTTCGAGCAAAATGTGTTTCTGGGGACTAAACTAGTCAGCATGTACTCCACTTTGGGATGTCTAGAGAATGCACGCCTGGTTTTTGACAGAACAAACGATCAAAACCGAAACTGTTTCATGTGGAACATGATGATTAGATGGTATGCGCGGAAGGGTTTCAGTGAGGAATCCCTTACGCTCTATTACCAAATGCAACATGCAGGCGTAAACCCTGACAATTTCACCTACTCGTTTGTTCTCAAAGCGTGTGGTAGCTTATCAGCTCTGCAAGAAGGCAGTGAGATTCATCATCAGATACTTAAAAGTGGGGATGAATCAAATGTCTTTGTGAGTACCGCCCTCATAGATATGTATGCTAAATGTGGAAGTGTAGAGATTGCGCGCCAACTGTTTGACAAAATGTCTATGAGAAATGTGGTCACATGGAGTGCAATGATTGCAGGGTATGCTCAGAATGAGAACGGCAATGAGACCTTGACAATGTTTCGTGAAATGCAAGTGGCTGGTGTGGAACCCAACTCGATCACCCTGGTCAGTGTGGTTTCCATGTGTGCCAGTTTAGCAGGTCTGAGGCAAGCCAAGTGGGTTCATGGCTATGTAATTAGAGGGGGTTTCGATTCGGATCTTTCTGTGGGGAACGCTCTTATAGATATGTATGCTAAGTGTGGGAGAATAGAGACTGCACACCAGTTGTTTGACAAAATGTCTGAAAGGGACGTGGTTTCATGGAGCGTTATGATCGTAAGACAAGCCCAGAATGGAAATGCCAATGAAGCTTTGGAACTCTTTAGGCAAATGCATTTGGCAGGTATGAAACCCGATTCGGTGACCATGGCAAGTGTGATCCCAGCGTGTGCTAATTTAGGTGCTATGCAACATGGGGTAGCCATTCATACATATATAATTAGAAGTGGATTTGAGTGGGATGTTTCTGTGGGGAATGCCCTCATAGACATGTATGCTAAATGTGGAAGGATAAAGACAGCATGCCAATATTTTGACAAAATGATTAAAAAGGATGTTGTGTCATGGACTTCAATGATTGGTGGATTTTCCCAGAATGGCTATGCCAACAAGGCAATAGCATTCTTTTGTCAAATGCCGCTGACAGGTGTGACACCCAACTCTGTCACTCTGGTGAGTGTGCTCCCTGCCTGTGCACATTTATCGGCTCTGGAGCAAGGCCGGTGGATTCATGCATACACAATAAGAAATGGATTAGACTGTTATGTTTCAGTGGGAAATGCACTTGTAGATATGTATGCCAAATGTGGAAGTGTAGAAACAGCACGTTTGTTGTTTGATAAATTGCATAACAGAGATGTGGTCTCATGGAATACGATGATTACAGGGTATGGAATGCATGGCTATGGCGAGGATGCCCTTTCTCTTTTTAACCAAATGCAACAAACTGAAATGAAACCAGATTATGTGACATTCATTGGTGTCTTGTCAGCATGCCGACATGCTGGTCTGGTGGACAAAGGTAGGCAGTACTTCAATTGCATTCATCGAGATTACGGCATTCCACCCCGCATGGAACACTATGCATGCATGGTCGACCTTCTTGGACGTGCTGGGTGTTTGGATGAGGCACATGACTTCATAACAAGAATGCCAATAGAACCCGGTGCTACTGTGTGGGGTGCCCTGCTTTTGGCCTGTAGAATCCATTGCAATGTAAAGCTAGCGGAATGTGCATCCAAGCACCTTCTTGAGTTAGAGCCTAAAAACTCCGGAAATTATGTATTACTGTCAAACATATATGCTGCAGCTGGAAGGTGGGATGATGTAGCAAAGATGAGAACAATGTTGAAAAATAGTAGAGTTAAAAAAGGTCCAGGATGCAGCTGGATTGAGATTAAGAATAAAGTTCATGCATTCTTTGTGGGATACAGGTCACATCCAGAGTTGGAAAAAATCTCTTCTATGTTGGAAAGCTTGACTTTGCAGATAAAGGCAGCAGGGTATACACCTGAGACAGATTTTGTATTGCATGATGTCGAGGAGGAAGAGAAGGAGTACATTCTTTGTGGTCATAGCGAGAAACTAGCTTTAGCTTTTGGGCTTATGAACACATATCCTGGCACTCCTATCCGAATCAGTAAGAACCTCCGGGTGTGTGGTGACTGTCACAGTGCAATTAAGTTTATATCCAACATTGTTGGAAGAGAGATAATTGTGAGGGATGCAAACCGTTTTCACCATTTCAAGAATGGGATTTGTACTTGTGGGGATTACTGGTGACCATACTCGAAACAAGCAGCAAATACAAGCTTGTTTGATAACCATTAATCCCTTTTATGATCTATCAGTGGCAATAAATGGTTATGTGAGTACTGAGTACCCTTGCCAAGGTTTGATGTCTGACTGTACATCATATACAATGCGAATGCCAGCCAAAACTAGAAAGCATTATATTTATTGATTGTTCATGAACATGTGCCCCAATCCCAGTGGGCTAGCAGTGCTTATTGGAAAATATATAGATAAAGAAGAGGGTTTCTCCATACCAATATGTTTCTTGATACTTGGATAATGTAGTCTAGCAGTGATTTCCTGATACAGCAGGTTTTCATGAATGATTTTCATCTGGTTTCTGAACTATTACCTGCACAGTGGTTTATTGCAAGTACCTTGAACATTTCTATTATTTCAATGTGCTAGTATTTTCTTTTAGCGTCAAATCATATAAATGTAGAGTATATGAGACAGCAATGCGTAGAGAAAGGACCATTAGTGTCAAAAACGGTCAAAAGCCTGGGAATTACACCATGCATGATGTATCATAGTGTGTGAAGGCATCACTGAGCGAAGTGCAAAAGCCATAAACAGAGCAAAACAAAACATAAAGCGAAACAGAGTAAATCTATGAATTTGAAAATGTAGAAAGTTGATATGTAGCTGTGGTTGATTAAGAGTTTCCGATACAACCATCAACTGCTATAAAGCCTCCAAAATTCTAAGGATGTTATCTGGAGGGAACTCTTATTAACAATGGGAAATACTGGATCCTTGTCAAGTACCTGTAATGTAGGAAGATTCATCTCTTATATCTTCCAAGGCCGATCTCTATCTGATAAGTGAAGCTAGCTGAGCAGCCTCAAATGATATTAATGACCCTTGTAGTTCCTTATTGGAAACCAATGTGCAAGACCAATAAAAGATGGCAAATCTTGTGACGATGTTTGAACTTTGTACAAAGGTGCCAAAGAAGTTTAAAGACTAAACAATAAGTTTATTGGTATATGAATGATAATTGCTAGGATGTACATTAGGTTGAAGGGTATTTTTGCAGAGTTTTTAATCAAACGGTCACTGTTATGGATAAATCTACTTCATCAGATCATCTTATGATTAGGGTGAAATCACAACAGTTCAAACTTTAGAATTCAAAGACAATAATTTACTTTCTCCCAGATTAGCTTACAACATCTCAACTATAACTAGCAGGTAGTTATAGAACTTACTTGGATGAACTAACGGTTGGATACAGGATGCACAAATTATCCTCGCTCCAATCCTTCTGCTTCTCCTTGGGTTTTGCAAACCTGCACACATAGAACCAAGAAACCTTCCTCAAACCAATTTGGAAAAAATAACTAAATTGCAATGAGCAACTAACTAACTACAATCAGTTGCATTAGTACCAACACTAGAAACTGAAAACATAAATATGCAAATATACGTGTTAGGGGTGTGGGGGAAGAGGGAAAGACAAAGGTGTCTTAGACCTCTGGCTCTCTCTCAAACAATAGGAGAAGGGATCAATTGAGAATAAGAATAAAGAGATGCTGGTCATAAAAATTAGGAGGCAAAATTTCTTTGAGTGATTAGGACAAGATAATAACTTTGGTATGATCAGGTTTGATGTGTTGTCTCCTTCCTTGAGGTCTTATTTATAACATATCAAGATGGTTAAAACAGTTTCTCATAGGAATTAAGATGTTATAAAACCACTTTTCTTGTAATCTACACAAAGAACATGTAATTTTTGTTAGATCCCTAGATTACTAGTATAGTCCCTTATTGTTGTTAGTGTAGCCCCCTTATTGTTATTGTTGTACCCCTGTAGTCCCCATATTGTTATTATTGTGCCCCATAAAACTCCACTATTGTTATTGTTGTGCCCTTACATTATTATTGTTAGGCCGGCTAGGATTATATTGTGACCCCATGGACTCCTATATATAGAAAGGAGGTTTTGTCATTTGAATCATCCAAGAATTGTTCTCTTATGTAATGTAAAGGATCTTGCCTCCTCGAAGAGGCTGATTTCTAAGTTGTTGATATCTCTTTTCTTCTATTTTGTGAGCTGGTTTCATGACATTTGGTATCAGAGATTTGGATTCTAGGGTTTTGTTGCTTCAAACAGGTCATCGTGGCATTTTCACTATAAATTTTTTTCTACGAAGTTTCAGACGCTAAAAAAAACCCATTTGCGAAGAAATTCTGAGGAACTTTGTGTAAAAATTTCAGATCTTGGTTCGCAATATTTTCGAAGATATGATATGTGGAAGTTAGGTTTTTTGCAGGCTCCCGAATCTCATCTCAAAGAGGTGACCTTGGGTAAATCATCATAACTCTCTCTTTGAGCATCAGATTGGAATTCTGTAATAAGTGGCCAAAAGTACACGGACTGTAGTTTACTGTTTATCAATTTTAGACCCGAAGGAGGAAACAGTGACACGTGGCACACCGTACAAGTTTGCTTTACTGAACCAGTCCATAATTAGGTGATTGTGGGAGGTTGGGCATAACTTTGTCTTGAAGAATCCAAATCAGGTCTGACCTGTGGAATTGGAAAGAGGATTCAGAGGACTTATACAGGCTAGAAATTCAGATCTTTAAGATCCGAAATAATAGAGGTAAATCAAGTTCAATATAGACCTCCTAAAAAGCAAGAAAAAGGTGTGTATTTTTTAAACAAGTTTGCATAACATTTGTTTCAAAAATCAGTTTGAAGTGATTCCAAGGGCATATTGAAGCACAAATATTAGTATTGAGTTATATAATGCCTCCAAAAAATAATTCCACATCCATTAAGCCCTCAAAACGCTCTACTATGACGCATGAAGAGGAAGAATTGCAGTATGATATATCAAAATTACGATACCAAGTGCAAAAAAAATCGATCTTACAAAGAGCAATCAAAGATGACATAGATGGTTTAAAAGCCAAAATGAAGGCTAAGTTGTACGGTTTGAAGGATCAAATGAAAACTAATATGGATGATAAAGTAGTGGATAATCACATCGAGCATCAACAACAAGTTCTCCAACTCTAAAAGGATAACATAACTTTGGCGCATAATCGAATAAAACAACAGAAAGATCAATATCGCAACGAAAGAAGTTCTGAAGCAGTCACAGAAACAAGAACTCGACAACTATGAAATCGATCAATTTCAGAGTATCTTAGCAAGTGGAAGGATTTACCCGTTGAAGATTCCACATGGGAGGATGAGAATTTTATACAGAAGCATCAAGAAATAATCAATCGTTGAGGACAACACTTGTTTGAAGGAGAGGGGCATGTTAGGTCCCTATATTACTAGTGTAGTTCCCTATTGTTGTTAGTGTAGCCCCCTTATTGTTATTGTTGTACCCCTCCAGTCCCCATATTGTTATTATTGTGCCCCATAAAACCCCACTATTGTTATTGTTGTGCCCTTATATTATTATTGTTAAGTCGGCTAGGATTATATTGTGACCCCATGGACTCCTATATATAGAAAGGAGGTTTTGTCATTTGAATCATCCAAGAATTGTTCTTTTATGTAATGTAAAGGAGGTTGCCCCCTTGAATAGGCTGATTTCTAAGTCGTTAATCTCTCTTTTCTTCTATTTTGTGAGCTGGTTTCATAATAATTTTCATGTTTTTTTAATTTTTGAAGGCACTCCCTGCTCTTCTAAAGGGAACTAGCACGTACTTTCTCCTTTACTAAAGGAAATCAATGAGTATTCACGTACTTGCTCCTTTACTGAAGGAAATCAATGATTATTTGCTCCTTTGCTTAAGGAAACTAACAAATATATTCCAAGGAAGGTTTTTTACAAAGTTATAGTTGGGATTGAGTTAGCCAAAGACAAGTATGTAATGCTTCAGGGCCAATAGGATGCATATTCACTGAATGGGATGGCTAAAGATGCTATAATAGATGCCCCCTAGTGCATGAGGTCAAAAGGGCAACCGATGGTCGAAATACTCTATAATCTAGTGAAGGAAATTGGTAGGTGGTCAGGTGGAGTTCATCAAACTTTGGAATAGGAAAGTACTTGCAACAAAAGATAAGGTATAAGATGACTCTCTTTCCAAGGCAGGCATACCCATGCTTAGTTGTGAAAAAGCATGGCCATCAAATCAAGTACACTGCAAATCCATGAAGTATATATGTAGGAGTAGTGATCATGGCCACTAAAAGATACATGGTGGATCCATGAGGTTTGTATAATAGTAACGATCATGGCCATGAAAGGTATAAAGTGGATCTATGTCAAAACATATCATAGTCACGAACAAATACATAGTGGAGCTATGTCTCAATATGCATTAGGAGAATAACTGGAGTATTGAAATGGAGAGCTGATCTGTTTGATGGTACCAATGTCATAGAGGTGAGTGGTACTATCTTGTGCAACTTGGGAAATAGCATATTTAGGGGAAGCTACGAATTGGTCCAATGTCCTCAAATCCAAAATCCACTGAAGGTATGAGCCTGTGCCACGTGAATAGATGAGCTGATGTTGAACATGGGAGACACCATTTGAGTGCTTGTCATTGATGTATATTGTATACAATTAACAAACACGAGACAACCCACCGATAATGATAATGATATTGGGCGTCAAGGTACCTAATACATTCTAGCAAGTGCAAATATATGTACTAAGGTTGTACAATTGTAGAATCTATTGATCAAGAGAATTTGATGTATTTTTCTTGTCAATAGTGAGGGATCCTGCCATTGATTATTGCAAGTCCCAAGGTGCGAAAGTGTCTCTAAATCTCCTTCCCAGAGCAAATGTGTCAAAGTCAAATGGGAAGAGATTCATTGGAAGGAGGGATTTAAGGCATCCTACATCCTCCAACATGAGAGAACACAATGAGAATGATTTTGAAGGACTCCGATGAAAGCTAGTAGAAAATACCATCAAGTACACCTCTCGCATGCACTCGATTGAATAGTTCATGGAAGAGACCCTCTGAGCAATGACCAATAATGAAAGTTGTTGAGAGAGGCAAGGCATTCCACCGATGATGAAAATAGTAACCAAGGTACTACATGAATCCCAATGTATGAATAGAGGCCTTGATGAACACATGGGAAATGACTAAATTAGTGACCATTGATGAAATGTAATTTGCTGAGTGCAAGGGAACCTATCAATTATGAAAATAAGCCTTGGGTGCTGCTCTAGGTTAAACTCTTAGAGCAATGTGTCACAATCAATAAGAGAAGACTCGCCAGTGAGAAGTCAAAGTAGACCTTCCACGTCAACATTGAATAAATAACAGAGATACTCAGACAACTTGATAATCGGCAAGGCTGAGATGGACGATCAAGAAAACTAAGGAATGGATGACACAAGCTGAGAATTCCTTTGAACAATAGCACAACACAGTGGTGACTTGGATAGCATTTGACTAAAAGTGGAACAATGATATAAGTCTACAAGATAGATTGCATCGGAAGACTCTTCATAATGATTGGAAGAGTAATTGATGAAGGAGTAAAACCTCAAAATTCAAGGTTTGACTTTCAAGGGCCATATTAAAACTAACTTGCTGAGAAGATGACTCAAAACTTGGTGTTGTATTCGAGGGGAACATAACTCAAGACAACTTCCATAAAAAACCAAGACCTTATTCTTTTTCCCCTCTTTTTTTATAATGTTTGTTTTGTTTTGTGTTTTTCTTTTTCATGTTATTAAAGCTTGAAAAGGAATAAAAGAATGCTATGTTACAGTGGAGGAAATGAGTCATGGGAAAGCAAACTATTTCCAAGTGCAAGAAACATACCTATGCAAAACACAAGCAAGCCATGCAGGTAATGGTCACTCTTCGGGATGTTTCCTCCAGGGATATGGGGTTTTGAATTACAGAGGCAAAACTTACAAAAGTAAGTGCTTAAAGAGACTATGGGAATAATGAGTAGCAAATGGCAAATTGAAATGGGCATTAGGCTCAAGAGCACAAGCAACAACATGCAGTGTGGCAATGCAACTTGAAACATAAAAAAGTGTTGGAGCCCTATGGGTAATAGCTAGAAAAAGGTTGAGTAGTGTCAGCAGAGTTGTCATTGATGTCAAAGGTGAGATGGAGTGTATTAGAGCCATGGCTAGCTGCCATCATCACTGTGAACACTGTGCACTATGTGGAAAGCCACAACAAAAAGTATGAAATTATAGAAAGCTTGCAGTGCTCAGTTCCCACTCCCAATCTTTCCATTGATTCAAGTGCTTTGATTCTATATCCTATATTGGAAACTATATTGACACTGAATACTATGCTGCAGTTAAATAATGCACTTTTGCTCACACCAATTGCCTCACTAAGCTTACAATGGTTCCCATTGTGCACATGTGTAAATGTAGTCTATGATGAATAGACTTACCAATGCAGAACAGAGACCTTTGCAACAAAGTTTTGTTGTCGATGCTCCATGTTGAGGATAGGATGTAATCTAAAGAAGGGAATGTCCAGCTCAAATACATGCTCGCCAATTTATCATGTAATGACACAAGGACTGTAATGGAGTGGATAAAGTTTCAATAAGGTCCTTTATATTGCTCCTTATGGATGTGCAACCGGACTTAATCACCAATTTGTTAATTATGTACGAAGGGGTGTTGATTGTGGCATCACTTGGCTGTGAGCTTGGCGATTGACAATGGTCCAGTGAGCTACACAGAAATGGAGAAAGATCTCACTGTGGGTGCTTCCATTACCTGTTGATGCATGGAACCAAGCGATCCATGCAACTAGTAAAGTTCCAACAACAGAGCCTTAAGAATCCAACTATAAAATGCTACTGATAAGCACACCATTGTACTCTTCCTCCAGTGCTCAAGAAAACAGATAAGTACTAAACTTGATGGATTGATAATTCAGTCTCTTTGCCCACTGTTGTTGGCACCACTCACTCATTGTAATTCTATTATTGTTCACAATATTACGATAGACTTTGCCAAAGGTTAAAGAAGTGCAGGTCAGCGAGATGCCACTCAGGTTCGTCTTTTCTGAAATGCAATAATGAATATACAACAGTTTTAATGGTTGAGAAAGAATCCCATTAGCTATGAAACAATTTCAAATCAGCCAAATCAGATCTCTGCATTACTCACTTGTCTGTCGGTAAGAACCTAGGCATCGGATATGAACGTGAATACATTCCTTCAATGTGGATTGTACACAGGATCACTCAGATGCAGAAGGCACAGATCCAAAGAAAGTCAGCTATGGCACAGGATTTACTCAATAAATTTGGTCGTCATAATATCACCTTTAACCTCCAATATTGCACAGATGACACTGCTATACTTCCATTGTTGTAGATAAGGCTTACATGCATAAGTACACACAGATCTAGCAGTGGATCAAGCTATCCCTATATTCGGTTCTCTTACACTGAGGATGTTTAAGACCTTGTCAGTATTGAGAATTCTGCAAACTTATTGAATGCCCTATGGTCTTCAGTGTGACCTATAATGAAGCCATACCTGTGTAGCCACCGGGGTTTGACAATTCGTCCATAAGAAGAATTGGGTGAGGTTAGACTTGGATTTTGTTTTGGTTTCGTAGCTATTTGTGTAGCCAGCAGGCACAGTAGTGGATCAGTCAGGTCACCACAGGTCCAACAGATCTTTACATTAAGTAATATGAGCTCCTCCTCCTTGGCAAATATGTCCTGTCAACGAATCCTAAGGCATTACATGAAAAAGTAATGGAAGAAGGCTCTGAAAATTGAATGGACAAGAGGATTATATTTTGAAGGCAGAGTTGTTCAGATTAAAAGTACAGGCTATGGCTGATGATACTGAGACTGTTTCAAACAGTTTCACCACTGGGATATCAGATTTCATTGCCTCCTTTCAGGAAGACATAAAAAATGCTTCAGAAGATTTACATTAGAGGTGCGTTGAAATTATATTGGCATAATTCTGTGTATATTCGAATAGGAGATGATGATTTGCATAGCATGAAAATCCTCAATGTAATATTAAAGTCACTTTCATGCTTTCATAGCTTATCTTTATCTTTTGAATTCAACAGAAGAAAAAAATAGGCTCGGTCAATGCTGATAGACTTGGTCTAAGCTTGGGCTTCTTATTCTCTCTCTCTCCGTATGGATGAACAGAAAATTAAATGATTGAGTTATCTGAATTGGTGCCAATGGAGGAGGAAAAATGGCAATATATAGTGGATGAATGAGCCTGAATAGGTGTGTCTTTAGGGCTGGACAACTTGTATTTTTGGAGGCAACAATTTGATTTTCAAAAATTTATTTTTCCCTCTTTTGGAGCCAACTTGAATTCAATTTTATATTTTTATTTTCTTTTAATTTTGTGGGGTATTATAATTTAGGAATACCATCTGCAATTATCAAAATTCAACATACAGATCCCTTTGCTGCTTGCTATGAAAAGACAACTGATAAACCACTTGGACAGTGAATTCAATCTCTTGGACTAAGAAATACCCCATCTGGACCTTGAGTAAAATCCTATGAATGAGCTTAGGAAAAAGAATGGGTCACTTTGGTGCTTACTTCCAAAAAGCAGTTGATAAATGTAACATACCCCTTACTATCCCTAGCCCTAACTAAGGTTAGAAGGAGGCAATTACTATGCTGACCAATATCCATGGTCTAGTTATGGAAATGAGTTCCAAAAATTTCACTTTCTTTTGCTCTCAAGAAACTCAAAACGAATGATTTTGTCGTGTTCATCTCATTGAGATGATTCTGACGGTATAAATTTTGGCCCGATATGATATGTGTATCAGGGATCTTGTCATATCTATGTATGTTTTTAAGTTGGGTTTGTACAATATATATATCAAAAGTGTCATCAAATACACATGGACACTTTTGATATATATACTTAAAACATACAACTAATTATATCAATTTATAATATTTGCACTCCTTGATATTCCTTGTGATTTTGGAGTTGAAAATATTTGAATCCCACTAACCGCAAAAAAGTTTTGGGGACGACTCTTCACCCAATTGTAGTCTCAACTGCACATAATCTTTCTACAACTGGTCACTCCCGATCCCTCAATCAACACACTACTGTCAAGGTTTCCTTTGCCTCTCGGTCATCTCATTCCCCTCTTTTTCCATTAAATAGAACCAAATGTTCCAAAGATTGAAGAGAATTGGAAATGGGCCAACATGCACACAATCCATGTGTCAACATGCAAATTTTATTTTTATTTTTTAAGTTTTACTTAATTCAATATTTCTCTTAATTTAACTTTTTCTTATTTTATTTCATTTTACTTGTTGTTAACTTTACTTATTTTTACTATTTTTATAATTTAATTTAATTTATATATTTTTTAGAACTCCAGTTTATTATTTACTATTATATTTGTTTACTATCATTATATTTACTTCATTATTTATTATTTTTTTAATATTGTTATCTTTTCTGTTATGCAACCAACTCACAAAATAGAGAAAAGATAGATCAATGACTTAAGAAATAACCTCTTCGAGGGGGAAACCTCCTTTACATTACATAAATGAGCAATTATTGGATGACACAAATGCCAAGTCCTCTTTTGTATATATAGGAGTCTAAGGGGTCACAATCTAATCAAAGCTTACATAACAATAAGCACAACAATAACAATAATGGGCTTCTATGAGACACAACAATAACAATAAGGGGGCTACATGGACACATCAATAACAATAAGGGGATACAATAGTATTATAGGGACCTAACATGCCCCTCTCATTCAAAATAGTGTTGTCCTTAATGCTTGAGTAGTTATGGATGCTTCTGTATAAAGTTCTCATCCTCCCATGTGGCATCTTCAACGGATAAGTTCTTCCACTTAGTGATATACTCTGAAATTGATCAATTCCATAGTTGTCTGGTTCTTGTTTCCGTGATTGCTTCAGGCTCAAATATTATTTTTCCTTCTTCATCAAGTTTTGGCAACACTGTTTGAACTGAAAGCTTGTCACTGATAACCTTCTTTAAACATGAAATATGGAAAACTAGGCACAAACAACTCCAATTTGTATGCTATAGTACCAATATTTTGCAATACCTTGTAAATATTGTAGTACTTTGGTGATAATTTATTATCCTTGTTAGTTTTCTTGAGGGACATTTGTTTGTATGGTTTTAGCCGTAAAAATACTCAATTGCCTACATCAAAACTTATTTCACTGCGACGCTGATCTTCTTGTTGTTTCATTTGATTTTGTGCCAAAGTGAGTTATCCTTTAAGGGTTGGAGAACTTGTTGTTGATGCTCAATGTGATCTTCCACTGCTTGAACCTTATAATTTTCTCTTAAAGGTGATGTGATGGATGGTGGATGATATCTATAAAATGCCATAAATGGGGTCATTTTGGCTGCAGTATGGAAGGAAGTGTTATACCACCATTCAACTAGAGGTAACCACTTGATCCATTGTGTTTGTTTATTAGATACAAAGAAACAAATATATTCTTCCAAACATTTTTTTCACTATCTCAGTTTTCCCATCAGATTGAGGATGATAAGATGAACTATGAGCTATGAGATAATTAAGTACCAAGGAGAGAAAATAATTGCGTCAAAAAATTTCCATGGAAAATGGGATCTCTATCGCTTACTATAATCTTTGGGTTTCCATGAAGCTTTTGAATTGTTTCCATAAATGCAATAGAAACTGTATTAGCTTTAAAATGATGAGATAATGCACAAACGTGTGGGTACTTGGTAATTCTATCAACTACCACCATGATAACATTATTTCCTTCAGACTTGGGTACACCTGTGATAAAATCCATTGAGACCTCCTCCCAACGGTGACTTGGAATGACTAAAGGTTTTAACAGACTCGAGGTCTTAATTGTCTCAAATTTATTTTATTGGAAAACGAAAGATTCTGCCACAAACTTCTGAATTTCAAATTTAATGCCATAAAAAAATTTCCTTCTCGAACCTGTTGTAAGTTTTTAAAAATCCTGAGTGCCCTCCTAAGGGAGAGGTGTGCAATTCCAAAAGAACATTTTGTTTGAGTTGGGAATTCTTACAAATATATAAACAATCTTTGTACCATGATGAATAAATTTTCTAGCTAAATGTATAAGATGTACTGCAATCTTGCTGAAACTTTTGAATGAGTGCCCACACCTCTTCATCATCCTTCCATTCAACCCTTGCTTCGGTTATCCACTCATGTTGGATAATAGAAATGACAAAAAGCAATGCTCCCACATCCTCATCCTTTCTTGAGAGTGAATTTGCGACAACATTTTCTTCAAAATCATAACCCAACATCTTTGTGACCCATTTTTGCTACTCTTCTGAAGATAATATTTGTTCCAAAAAATATTTAAGACGATCATGATCTGTGTTTACCTTGAAGTGTCTTCCCATTAGGTAAGGTCGCTAGTGCATGTATTATTTCCAACATTTCATTCTCATAAATATGTATGTGTAAATAATTTCCTTTGATTGTACGACTTTCAAAAGCAATGAGTCTTCCTTCTTTCATTAAAACAACACCAACTCCATTTCCTAAGGCATCACATTCCACAGTAAAGGTTTGTGAAGTCTAGCGTAGCTAAGACCGGTGCTTGGCACATTGCCTCTTTAATATGTTCAAAGGCCTTAGTTACTTAAGGAGTCCAAGAAAATGCATCTTTCTTCAGTAATGATGTTATGTCTGCCGCTATTCTCCCATAATTCTTAACAAACTTGCGATAATACCATGCCAACCTAAGAAATCCTCGAAGATGCTTTATTGTTGTGGGGATTTTCTATTCCTTAATGGATTTAATTTTGTTAGGGTTTACTTTAACACCCTCATGAGATACAATATGACCAAAATATTCTACCTTTTGTACTCTAAAGAAACATTTGAAGGCTTTTGCATATAATTGTTTCTCCTCCAATAGTTTGAGTACCCTGTTAACATGTTGACCATGATCATTCCAAGACATGTTGTAGATTAAGTATATCATCAAAAATACTAACACACTTTTTCTAAGGAAGGGTTTGAAAATGGAATTCATCAAACCTTGAAATGTGGAAGGTGCATTAGTAAGGCCAAAAGGCATGAACAAAAATTCATAATTACCTTCTTGAGTTATGAATGTTGTTTTCAGTATGTCTTAAGTCTTCACTCTAATTTGATGATATCCTAAACGAAGATCCAACTTGGTGAAGTAAATTGCTGCATGTAATTCATCCAACAATTCATCAATGACATGAATGAGAAATTTATCTTTAATAGTGAGCTTGTTGAGCTCCCTATAATATGGACATATGAGCCACAATCCATCCTTCTTGTGCATCAATACTATCGGAGCTGAGAAAAAACTTTGACTAGGTTAAATTATATCAACCTCTAGCATTTCTGCAACCATACGTTCAATTTGACTCTTTTTGGAATAAGGATATATGTAAGGCTTGATGTTTGGAGGAATACTTCATGGAATCAAATGAATAGCATGATCATGATCACGAATAGGAGGGAGGCCTTTGGGAGGCTCAAACACCTTGGAATGATTGTCCAAAGCTTTTTGGAGATTTGGAGAAATAGATGATTTCAATGTTTGAACCTATAATGAACATAATTGTGCAATTATGCCTCGTTCTTTCTTCAGAAGCTTTGTCATTCCATTAGAGTTGATTATCTTTCTTGGTCTCCTTACGATACCCCTTAATTCAACTTCGTATCCTTCCCAAAAAAATTTCAAGAAAAGTTCTTGAAAATTAAAAGCTATCATTCACAAAGATTGTAACCATTGGACTCCTAGTACAACATCAACACCACCCATTGGAATGGAAAAAATTTGACTATTCAATACATATTCCCTGATGGTTAGCTTGATATTATGATACTTTCCAGAACAATTTATTGTTCCTCCATTTGCAACCATCACTTGACACTTTGGTGTTGGATATAGGAAGCAATTCAATTCCTTGGCTACCTTACAATGAATTAAATTATGGGTACTACCCAAATCAATCAACACTATTACCTTTTTCTTCTTGATATATCCTTCTATATTGAGAGTTTAAGGAGTGCTAATTCCTGCCAATGCATTACAAGATATGGTAAAATTCATTTCTTCTTTCTCTAGGGTTGGTTCCTGATGTATATCCTCTTGTTTTGATGTTTCTTGTTCTTTTTCTTCCTCCTCTTCACAATCTATGTAAAATAATTTCTTCTTAGCACACTTATGACCTTTAATGTATTTTATATCACAACTATAACAAATCACTTTTTCTCTTTTTTCCTCCAATTGTTGTGGTGTCAACCTTGTAGGTTTTGGAAGGCTAGTAACAACAACACTTCCATCTTTATAGCTGAGTGGTAGACTTCCTTGTTGCCATAATTTTGCTTTCAACTTTTCTTGCCATCCTAAATGTATTCTCCAATGAATCAGGTTCCCAAAGACAAACCTCATGTTGGATGTTATCCTTTAAAGTCCTTATGAGGACATCAATCCTATGCTCCTTTGGAATATCAGTGAGCCTGATTTTCAATTTTTGGAAGTCCTCAATGTGCTCTGTCATTGAACCTTTTTGTTTGAGATTTATCAATTAGAAAAATAAGACATTTCTATTTGTATCATCATAATGTACTATGATTTCCTCCGTAAAAATTGACCAAGTGACATGTGGTTTATGAGAAAAAATCCATCGAGACCATACAAATTGATTGGGTTCTAAATATAAAGATGCAATGCATACCTTTTGTGTGTGATGCACATCATAGAGATCAAAATATTGCTCCATATTTAGTATCCATGTTATAGGATCCTTGCCATGAAACTTCCTCATATCAATCTTTGGAATGTGGTGTGTATTAAACCCAACGTTGGAGTCTCTAAAATCATGATTAACATTCTTTTTGTTCTCATCATGAGTTTCATGGAATACATTTTCACCACTAGGAAGCATTTCTTGTAACAGTTTTGTCAAACCTTTCTTCAAACCTTCTATGTCTGCTCTTAAACCATTCATGTCACCTTTTAAACCACCCATGTTCCCTTTTAGTTCATCTTTGGTTGCTCTTTGTGAAAGCGTAATTTGTTGCACTTGGTCCCGTAATTTTGATATATCATGCTGAATTTTTCCTCTTCATGTGTCATATTAAATATTTATGAGGGTTTAATGGGTGTAGAATTCTTTTGTTTGAGAGGAATTTTAGAACCCAATACAAAAATCTATTCTTCATTATGCCCTTGGAATCACTTCAAACTGTTTTTTCAAATAAAAGTTATGCAAATTAAAAAAATATATACACACATTTTTCTTGCTTTTAGTAGCTTGATATTGAAACAATTGTAACTATGTAATTTTTGATCTCCAAACTCTCAATTTTCATCCTGTGGTAGCCCTAAGAGTCTTCTTTCCAACCCCACAAGTGAGTATGAGATTGGATTCTTCAAGGAAGAGTCATGCTTGATCTCCCACAATGACCTAATTATAGACTCGTTCATTAAAGAGAACTTGCACGGAGTTCCATGTGTCACTGTTTCAACCTTTGGCCCTGATAATGATACACACGAAACTAGAATCTATTCAATTTCAACTACTTTTTACAAAATTCAAATTCGATGCTCGAAGAGAAAGTTATGGCGATTTTCCCTAGGTCGCTTATTTGAGATTGAATTCCAAAGCCTGCGAAAACCTAACTTCCTTAGATCATATTTCCAAAATATAGCGAACTAAGCTCTGAATTTTTTTTTACAAAGTTCATCACGATTTTAGATACACGTGGTCCAAATTTCCGCTTCTAAAACTTCATAAAAGAAATGTTATAGTGAAAATTCTAAAATGACCTGTTTGAAAAAACGAAACCCTAGAATCCAAAGCTCTGATACCAAATGTTATGCAACCAACTCACAAAACACAGAAAATATAGATCAACGACTTGAGAAATAACCTCTTCGAGGGGGGAACCTCTTTTACCTTACATAAATGAACAATTCTTGGATGACACAAATGAAAAGTTCTCCTTTGTATATATAAGCGTTTAAGAGGTCATAATATAATCAAAGCCTACATAACAATAAGCACAACAATAACAATATTGGGCTTCTATGGGGCACAACAATAATAATATGAGGGCTACATAAGTACAACAATAACAAAGAAAAGGCTACACTAAAAATAACAATAAGCGGCTTACATTAGTATTATAGGGACCTAACATTTTCTTTTTTATTTATTATATATTAATATTATTTCTTTATAACTTCTAGATAAAAGTTTCGAGAAATTTTTAATTAAATTTATTAATAATTTTTTATTCTAATAAAATTTAAATTAATCCAATTTGATATCGTTGAAACTATTATATTACCTTTTATATAAATAAAAAGACTTACATAATTTTTATGAGGATTATTTTCGCTTTAAGTAGATTTGGGAAAAGACATAGTAGAGAACCAATTTAGCACATGGCTGCTCTCTCTCTCTCTATATATTTTTTACTCGATTGTAACTGACAATCCACAAAGCAACGTGTTCGATCTTCACACCTTCTACCCACAAATTCTCTTCCTTATCGTTAACCCAAACATGTTCCTTCACTTAAGTGTAATTTACATTTAAGATTAGAACTGTAATGTAACCAAAGTATTTAGCCAAAATAAAATTATTAAAATCTCATGCTTTAACATGGAAAAACTTGATACACATAGCCATAACCAGAACTGTAGTGTAACCCAAGTGTTTAGCCAAAATAAAATTATTAGAATCTCATGCTTTAACATGGAAAAACTTGATACACATACAACATTGTTTTTTTTTAAAGAACGAGTTACATATTTATATGATTTAGAATTAAAGTATTTATTATAATAATATAATAAAGGAAATTATATTTGAATATAGACATTATAAAATATTTCATCAATAAAATGAAAAATCGTAAGCATGTTTACAAGGTTTGAAGTTTGAAAGGAAGTGCATCGGTCGTATAATAAGTCAACTACACTGCACTCCGTAGGCACACATTCAAAACAAGTTTCATAAGTGTGAGATTACTAAGTAATTCGAGGATATTTATTTCTTAAAACTTCTTTTAGTATATTCAAAAGGAATTTAAAGTATATTTTGTTGGGGAGAGATAAAAAAAAGAGAAGCATCATTTTATTCATTTAAAAAAAATGGTGTAAAGGGTTATTAAAATTCTTTCATAAAGTGTGAGACTATGGTTATTAGAGATTTGCTTTTTAGTAAATTGAAAAGTGCCTTTATTATTTGTAAAGAGAGGATTTATAAAATGTTTACAAAGCTTGAAGTTTTCAGATTGATATATATATATTTATTATGATAAAGTAATGCATAATCTAGCTAACAAGATTAATTGTGGAATTATATGTCTTAAATGTTATTTATCGAAAATTATATTATTTAATTATTACAAGTAAATGTAAAATTATTTTATGAGGTATTAAATATTTTAAATAATTATATTTACATTTTATATTAGCATTATATAAATAATTAAAATTATATTTTATATTAGTATTATATGAAAATTTATATAGGGAAAGTGAAGATTCCCATCAGTAGTGTTGGATTACAAAAGTTAAATTTAAAATATTAAATTAGGAATAGATTTGATGTTTGCTAACTTTGTATTAGATGAATATTAATGATTTAATGGGATTGATTTTGTAGATGAATCGTAAGAATAATGTCTATGGTGTACTATTGTTCTATATCTGATAAGTATTGAGACGATTCTTATATTACTGATGTTTCGTGATGTGATGGTATGTGGTAAATGGATATAGTTTTGATAAGAGGTTAATGATGCATATGTGGTGCTTATGTATTTATTTGTTATGATAATGGTGTTGTATGCTGATGAATGATATGATATGCATAGGGATCAAGGTGTTATGATATGATGTATATCGACATGTGGTTCATTTATTATGTGATGTGATGATATATCTTTTATGCAAATATGTTGATGTTATAATGTATGATGGTATTTCATGATGTGAAGCATGTGGTAATTGCATGCAGATTTTATGACATGCATGAGCATGTAGTTTTTTACTATTCGGAATGTGGTGATTAACAATGATGTTATGCTATCATGTTGACATGCAAGAGTTGACATATAGATTATTTTTATCATGTTATGCCTTGGTTTCATGTTGAGATGTGGTGACTGACAGGAACTACACAAAAGGGGCGAGAGGGTTAGGTTATTTGATGATCTTGTGGGAGCCCATATCTGCAAGGGAGAATATGTAACACCATATGGGTTGGGGAAAGGCTCAATCAACAAAACATATACCAATGGTTTCTTTTTCTTGTATAGTTCTTGATGGATAGCCCTTGAGGGACTATCAGACCATCTTGAGGAGGTCAAGCGCCTAATATTGGATTGGGATGCCGAAGTCTAGTGGAGGTGTAAGCACTTCAATGCCTGGGGCTATGCATCTTAGTGAGAGTGGACGGAGTGGACCAAAATTTCGAGATTCATGGAGTACTACTGCTTGGAGTACTGAGCTGAGTGCTTGCCTTGGAGCAGATGAGGTATGAGCCTTGGCGTAGACCTTGGGGCTAGCATTGGGCTATGGTATAGACCGATGTGGCTTTATGCCTGGTTCATAAAGTTGGGAAAAATGATAGAGATTCCTTGAGATTTCCCTAGTGATGTAAAAACTTTCGATGCCTTTTGGTTATACTAGTTCAATAGAGGGTGCAGGAAAGCATGAAGTAATAAATAACTAAATAAAATAAAACAAAAAATTAAATGATAATAATAATAAATAAAATAATATTAATATATAAGTAAAGAAATAATAAACAAGAAAGAAAAGATAATGATATTAAATAAATAATAAATAATGAACAAAATATAATAATAGCAAACAAATATAATTTTAAATAATAAACTGGAGTTCTAAATAAATATATATACATGTAAACTATAAAAATAGTAAAAATAAGTAAAGTTAACAAAATATAAAAAAGAATAAAATAAGAAAGAGTTAAATTAAAAGAAATATTTGTTGTATTTCCACAAACATTGGGTCTAGGTTAGAGTCTTAAAATCACTGATGCTACCAAACCAAGAATCTTAACCATAAACTACTTT
Source organism: Pinus albicaulis (assembly GCA_034641835.2). Lineage (NCBI taxonomy): Eukaryota > Viridiplantae > Streptophyta > Pinopsida > Pinales > Pinaceae > Pinus > Pinus albicaulis. The sequence goes on along the minus strand of CM076583.1, from coordinate 593,413,210 downwards.
TCACAACGAAAATATAAAGCATTAAATCACACATGCACAAATATACATAATTTTTAAGAAATTGCACAATAATGTACAACCCCAATCTTCGTTATATTAAACAACTAAATAATACAACAATCTATGGTATAAAAGATACAATGACAAACTTCGCTGCAACTTCCTTGTCGTATATTGTTTTGCCAACCCTTCGCTCCCATACTTCTCACTAGTTGACCCTTAGTCCTTCAAAGGACAACACATCAAGACTCCTAGAGGGGTGCCACCTAACACTGCTGCAAGTCACTTATGTAGCATGTACACGGGCTGATCCAATATGCTCTTGGTAGGTCTAATTCCCAAGCTTCAAACTGTCAGGCTAGCAGTCACCTTTTTCCATCAAGGTGCTGCACTTTGGCACCAAACTTCACCCAACCTTCAACTCCTCCTGTTCACTTCAAGATAGCTCGTCCAGGGCTACTTTGAGCTATCAACACACTTCCCTCCACTAGAACAATCATTCCCATTACTACACTATGAAATCTACACCTATTTGGAGTCTTATCGCTCAAGACAACCCAACACACAGTTCCCATAGGATCCTCCAATTCTGATCCAATTCTGGTCAACTTCTTTGACCCAATGCTCCCCCAAATACTGCTCCAACCATGTTTGTACAATGATGTAGCCCTAAAATCCTCCAACAGTCCTTAAACAAACCTTTAGAAGACTGCAACACACTCTAATAAGACTCCTCCCTTGCTATGTTGATGTATTAGGGCATATATCAGCCCTTAAAATTCCCTACACTCACTTTGCTGTGGTGCTATGGCTTGCAGCCTAACACACATCAGTCGTGTAGGTCTCGGCGAACAACGCAACAACTCCTTGTCCCTGAACTGTGCCCCAAAAAGGTCTGTTTTCAGCCCTTAAGGCATTGACCTAGTATCCAACACCCTCAACCTTCATCATAGTATACTTCAAGCCTATTTTAACCCTTAAAACAATCCCTCCAAGCCTCGCTTCCCTAGCCTCCTTGATGCGTCCTTAGATTAGGCCTTCCTCCTCAACGAGCTGCTCCCTTAGGAATGCATTACAATTGATGGATGATAAATAACCTTGAGATCACCCTCTATTTATACAAAAATGAGGAGCTCCATGAATTTTATGAAGAGTCATGTCTCTTGGATGAATTCCTCAAGCCTACATGACTTGTCTTGTCCAAATATTAATGACACCTTCAAAAATTCATAGCTCTACTTATACAACTTAGAATTCGACAATTCTCAAAGCGTTGGATTCTAATTTCTTCCCTCTATCATCTCATGCCATCACATGTAGAAATTTGCTTCTAGAAATGCCTGAAACACATTTTGGTGCAAAACCCCATACTTGGGTTACAAGCCCACAAGTGACTCTTATGGCGCTTTGCCCGCCAAACCTTGAATCCTAGGGCTTGGATTACCTCCAAATCTACACAAATAAACACTCCCTCTTAGAGAAGGAGGTACCTCCAAAGCGAGGAGGTAACTCATCATCATCATCAATGCTCACAACACTTTCCCAAATCCTGGCACTCACAATCACAACAATTCATGTTCTATGAACTATGCCCTTCTCGAAAGTGTTGTTGTCACTACCTGAAGCACCCTGCTTCTTATTCTTTACAGTCCCTCCATGATTCCTTCTGGGTAGATGTGGAAGCACCCTTGATCCCCACTGACCACGCGCTCTTCTTTAGATGCAAAGTATTCCTATGAATTTGGAAGCTCCCTCTCGAACTTGACTCCCTCTGAGTCTCTAGAACCTGGAACTTCTTGTCTGGAAAGTGTACCTTCTTCTCAGGAACCTGTACCTACTCCTTTGAAACCTGAACCTTCTCCTGATTCTCTGGAACCTTCACCTGCTCCACTTGCTTCTTTCCATGATCCACAGGCTTATCCGTCAACCTGTAGAGACCATGCTCTCTAACTCCAAGTAAAATCCTATTGGAATAGAGCCTCTGGGTCGAAGTCTTGCCTTCCCATCCTAGAACAAGAACTCAAACCCATTCCTCTCGATCACTGAGACATAAATCACACTATATCTGATTCATGGTACAAACAACACATCCTGGCACTGCATCAAATGTCTTGTCTCCATCCTGAATGGCACAAATCCCAATCCTCGGATATCCAACTGACTCTTGTTGCCCAACACCATGTAAAAATTTGTGTCCCATTCAGCTAGAGTCTCAAAAACCTCACGTGACCCTGTCATATGCTTCGTCGTACCAATGTCCACATACCATCCATCCTCATCAATAGTACCCTATGAGAAATGAGAGATCATATCAAAGTCCTCCTCTTCCAATATCCTGGTGAGATCATCTATCTTAACTAAAGTGGTAACACCGACAACCTTCTTTCCTTTCCTCTTCTTGTCATCACCCTTCTTCTTCATGAGACATCTTGATGAATAATGAACCATATCTTCATAGTTGAAACACTTGACTTTACTCAAGTCCTTATTTTGTTTTCCCTTCATTCACGCTGCAAGTGCCACATCATCATTGAAAGTCTTCTTCTTTGGATGAATATCCACATATCACAACTCTTCCTGAATGAAGTCATCCCACAACCTATCTCAGTCTAGCAATTTATCTCTATTACAGGGTGCAATAGTACTGTGGTTCCCGAAGCAACAATATTATGGTTCCCGAAAGTGGAGCAGAAAGCCTAGCGGTCTCTGGAGAAAAGACCATGCTATGGCATCAAAGGCTTGGAAATATTGGAGAGAAGGGCCTTCAGATACTGCATGGAAATGTAATGGTAGAAGGTATGTCTAATAGCTCTCTGGATTTCGATTTCTGTGAACATTGTGTATATGGGAAGCAGAATCGGGTGAGTTTTCCTTCTGGTGCTAAGAGGGCGAACAAGATATTAGAGCTTGTGCATAGTGATGTGTTTGGACCCGTGTCGGTTCCATCACTGGGTAAGTCTGTGTACTATGTTTCATTCATAGATGACTTCTCAAGAATACATGGATATATTTCTTGAGGAAGAAATCTGAAGCCTTTGACAGATTTAAAGAATTTAAGGCTCTAATGCAAAACTAGACAGAGAACAAGATAAAGGTGCTGAGGACAGATAATGGTGGGGAGTTCTTCAAGAAGGAATTTGAAGAGTTCTGTAAGAAGTGTGGTATAGCACGACATAAGACTACTCCATACACACCTCAACAAAACAGAGTTGCATAAAGAATGAACAGAATGCTGATGGAAAAGGCAAGAAGCATGCTAAGTGGTACCGAGTTAGGACAAGAATTCTGGGCAGAGGCAGTGGAGACTGCATGTTACTTGGTTAACATATCACCTTCATCAGCGTTGGAGGATAAGACTCTACATGAGGTATGGACTGGTAAGAAACCCTCTCTTTCACATCTGAGGGTATTTGGATGTGATGCATATGTACATGTTCCAAAGGAGAAAAGGACAACACTAGATAATAAATCTGAAAGGTGCATCTTTATTGGGTATAAGGATGGTTTAAAAGGTTACAAGCTTTGGAACCCAGAAATAAGGAAGGTTGTGTACAGTCGAGATGTGGTGTTTAGAGAGGTGAAAGATGTTGTTAAACATGAAGTACTACTAAAGGAACCTGAGAAGACAAAGTTTGAGCTAAAGGAGGATGAATCCGACTCTACAACAGAAGAAGACTCAGAAGAGGAAGAGCCACAAACTCCAGCTGTGAGAAGATCAACTCGGGAAAGAATACAACCAGAAAGGTATAATCCATCTACTTTATGTTAAAATTTTTCTTTAACTATAACTGACGATGATCCCAAAATTGTCATGGAGGAAATAGATTCAAAGGATGGAAAACTCTGGAAGGAGGCCATGGTTGATGAAATGGCATCCTTGCATAAAAATGAGGCATGGGATCTAGTGGATTTTCCAGCTAGAAGGAAGCCCATCGGGAGCAAATGGGTGTTTAAGAAGAAGATGTATGTAGAAGGCAAGGTGGAGAAATACAAATCTCGGTTGGTAGCAAAAGGTTATTCCCAGGTGCTGGGAATTGATTTTGGTGATATTTTTTCTCCTGTTGCCAAAGTTACTTCTATAAGATTACTTTAATCTGTTGCTGTTGCATTTGATTTTGAGGTAGAACAGATGGATGTGAAGAAAACATTTCTTCATGGGGATCTGGAAGAGGAGATATACATGAAACAACTTAAAGGATTTATGGTGAAGGAGAAGAAAGAACTAGTATGCAGGTTAAAGAAGTCTCTGTATGGGTTAAAACAATCATCAAGGATGTGGTATCAGAAATTTGATACCTACATACGGGGACTTGGCTTCACCAGAAGCAAGGAGGATCACTATGTTTATTTTAAATTAATTGGTGATCGTGTTATTTATTTGTTCTTGTATGTGGATGATATGTTGTTGATTTGAAATGACAAAGAAATTATCCAAGATTTGAAGACCCAATTGTTCTCCAAATTCGACATGAAGGATCTTGGAGCTGCAAACTATATTTTGGGCATGGAAATTAAGGGAGATTGGGCAAAGAGGAAGCTTTGGTTAAACCAGAGGAAGTATGTCGATACTATATTGTAGAGGTTCAATATGCAGGATAGTAAACCGATGAATGTTCCTATTCCTGTAGGTACAAAGCTGTCTGCTGAACAGTGTCCCAAGACACAAGAAGAAGAGGAGGATATGTTTTATGTTCCATATCCAAGTGCAGTGGGTAGTCTGATGTATGCAATGGTTTGTACTAGAATAGAAATTACACATGCATTGGGAGTACTGAGCAGGTTTATGTCAAACCCAGGGAAGGAGCATTGGACAACAGTGAAGCGGGTTTTCAAATATTTACGTGGCACTAGTGATTATGGATTGTGCTACCAGGGAAGACCAGGATTGGAAAGAGTGTTGGAAATTCGTGGTTTTTTTGATGCAGACTGGGCTAGAGATCTGGACCAAAGAAGATCTAAAAGTGGGTATGTGTTTAGCCTATTTGGAGATGCAGTCAGTTGGATGAGTAAAAGACAGTCTGTAGTGGCTCTTTCAACTACAGAGGCTGAATACATAGCATCCACTCATGCAAGAAAGGAAGCAGTTTGGTTGCAGAGATTATGTTCAAGTATGGGGTTGGTGCAACAAGCTATAAGGATAGATTGTGATAGCCAAAGTGAAATTTTCTTGGCCAAGAACCCTGCTTATCATTCAAAGAAAAAGCACATTGATGTTCAATATCACTTTGTTAGAGATATGGTTGAGGCTAAAAGGGTGTTGCTGGTAAAGGTGGACACTTTGAAGAATGTTGCAGATGCATTGACGAAGTCTGTAAGCACTCAAAAGTTCTCGTGGTGTAGAGAAACAATGGGTGTTGCAGAACTGGGCTAATAACTAAGCTCTCCTGTGGAAAGAAAACAACAAGTGGGAGAATGTTGGGTATGGGTTATATTATTTCCACAACTAATCACGTGCGGGGGGTCATAGGGGGGGCGATAGCCCCCCCTGTACGTTGCGCTGGGCGCAACATCGGGGGGGTCACAGGGGGGCAGTAGCCCCCCCTGTTGGGGTTCGAGGCAGTGCCCCGGAAATTTTTTTTGGTCCTTATTTTTCGGTGGGCGGATCCGCCCATGGTTCTGTGCATGGGTTTGCACATGGTTTTGGGGTACGATGGTTTTCGGCCCCTGGTATTTTGTAGATCCAGTCAAGGGAACTATGATTATGTTCTAATCCAGGGTTAATGGATTGGGGTTTATGTATGCTTCGTCATGTATATATATGTGTTGTAACACTAAAAGGAATATAATGAAAAATCAAGCTGGTTGTACCGATTTTGGATCCAGGGGAATATCTCTATGTTTATCTGTTTTATGTTTTATGCTCTCGCTACTGTTTAATTCCTGTCTTTAAGATTCGTTTGCAAATAATTTCTGTACAGGGTTAAAACCTACATTTGGTATTAGAGAAGTTTCAGCTTCAAGGGGACGTCTGTGCTGCTGAGGAGTTTTTTTCTCGGGCCTGAGGTAGACCCTGTTTAGTGGGAGATCTGTGGGATCGATTCTTGCAGTGAAAGAAGATGGCGAGCGGCAGGAAGATAGAGATTGAGAAATTTAATGGTCAAAGTTTTGAGTTGTGGAAGCTCAAGATGGAGGATCTGCTGGTGGATAAAGATTAGTGGATTGCGGTAGATCCGGGTACTAAACCAACGACAATGTCAGATGAAGACTAGAAGAAGCTAGATCGGAAGGCAAAGAGCACAATACGATTGTGTGTCTCAGATTCAGTATTGTTGAATGTATTTGGGGAAGCTATGGCAAAGACCTTGTGGGACAAGCTAGGGACTTTGTACCAATCTAAGTCTCTCGTGAATAAATTGTTCCTGCGGAAAAAGATGTATAACCTGAGGATGAAGGATGAAGACTCGGTGACAGAGCATTTGAACTCCTTCAATACTATGGTAAGTCAGCTGTCATCTGTTGATATTAAAATCTTAGATGAAGATAAGTGCATCAGTTTGTTGTGTTCTCTACCAGACTCGTGGGACAGTCTGGTTATTGCAATAGGTAGCAATATAGCTACCTTGAATTTTGATGACATTGTCTCAGCCTTGTTGTCAGAGGAAATGAGATGGAGAAATATGGAGGGTCAGAATGGAGATGCCTTATCTGTACGAGGAAGGTCCCAGAACAGAAACAAGAATAAGGTTTCGAGTGGGAGATCTAAATCTCCTGGAAAATTTGTAAAGGCGTGCTGGAAATGCGAAAAGGAAGGGCAATACAAAAATGGCTGCAAATCTAAAGCTCCTGAGAAAGTAAAGGGATCTGATGATGCTCCTTCTGCAGAGGCAAAAACAACCTCGGATGAAGAACATTGTTACCGATGAAATAGGTAACCTGACCTCAAAACGGGAACTCTAGCCCAAAAAGACTCAAAAAACATGAAAAAACACCCCAAAAACAAAAAAAGTGTATTCCAGAACGCACTTCGTTTTTTTGAAGGTCAAATTTCAACATTTTATAAAATTATGCTAAAAACAAAATTGTTTCTTGAAAAAAGGATTGAAAAAACACCCTCAAAACAAAACCAGTTGATGCTGGAATAACAAAAAAAAAATTTGTCATATTTTTGACATTTTTAAAAATAGAAATAACATTTTTTAATTTTTAAAATTCAAACATTAAAAAAAACCTAAAATTTGAGAAAAAAATAAATTTAAAAAATAAAAACATTTTAAAGTTTAAAATTTAAAAACACATAGGAATAAAAAAAAAAAAAAAAAAAAACAAAATAAAAATTTTAATTCAAACATTAAAAAAAACCTAAAATTTAAGAAAAAAATAAAATAAAAAAAATTAAAGATTAAAATTTCAAAATATATAAAAATAAAAAAACAAAATAAAAATATTAAATTAAAAAAAAAATTAAAAAAGAAAGAAATTATAAAAAATAAAATATAGAAATTAAATTAAAAAAAAAAAGAAAATGAAAATGTTTATTAAATTAAAATAATAAAAAATTAAATTTAAAGAAATATATTAATTAAAAAAAAACAACATTATTTATATTAAAAGTAAAAAAATGAAAAATTAATTAAAAATGAAAAATGAAAAATAAAATACAATAAAAATATTAAATTTAAAAAAATATATATTGAAAAAACAAATAAATTTTAAAAAATAAATTAAATTTAAATTATAAAAAATAATATATATATATATATATATATATATATATATATATATATATATATATATATATATATAAGAACTTAAATTAAAAATATATATATTAGATTTTATTAAATTAAAAAAAGAATGTTAATATTAAAATAACATATTAAATTAAAAAAAAAATATTAAATTTTAATAAATAAATGAATAAATAAATAAATTTCGAAATAAAAAATAAATTTTAAATATAAAGAAAAAAAAGAAAAAAAACATTTATTCTAAATCTTCCGGAAAATCACATGAGAAATTTTGGAACCGACGCATTTCGAACTACCAACTGTAATTCATCATTATCCTGATGATGAATTACAATTGGTAATTCGAAACACATCGGTTCCAAAATTTCTCATGTAATTTCCGAAAAGATTTAGAATAAAATGTTATGGATCACAGAAGCTTGCACTCTAAAAAAAAAACATTGTTAAAATAAAAAGTTAAAAAACTTTAAAAATCAATTAAAAATGAAAAATTGAAAAAAATAAATTAAAAAAAATATATTGAATAAAAAATAAAATAAAAAACAAATTAATTTGAAAATATTAAGTTTAATTAAAAAAAAAAAACTAATTTTAAATACATAATTTTAATTGAAATAAAAAAATATAAAAATTTTATGTAATTAAAAAAATAATAATAAAAAAATAAAAAATTAAAAAAAAATATTAAATTCAAATAAATTAAAAAAAAAATACAAAATTTATTAAATTTTGAAAAATTAAATGAAAAAACTAAACATAAAATTTAATAATAAAAAAATATGAATAAAAAAAAAATCAATTAAATAAAAAAAAAAATACAAAATTTAATAAAAATTATTAACAAAATTTAGAAAAAAAAAATTTAAAAACAAAAAAATGAATAAAATAAAAAATAAATAAATAAAAAAAACAAAACAAATTGAAACAAATTAAATTTCAAATATAAAAATTAAATTAAAAAAAATAATTTTAAATTTTTTGAATTAAAAAAAAAAAATCAAATTAAAAAAAAAAATATTAAAAAAAATAAAAATAAAATAAATTTTTTTGATCATGGTGTTATTTATGTCGACCTCCGCCAATTGGTAGGAGGCGATTCGAGATTGGCCTCTGTAGTGAAGGGCGATTCTAAATACCACAATCAAAAAATTCTTTTTTATTTTAATTTTTAATATATATATATATATATATATATATATATATATATATATATATATATATATTTTAATTTGATTTTTTTTATTTTTTGTTTTTTATTTATTTTATTTTTTATTTTTATTTTAAATTTAATTTGTTTTGTTTTTTTTTTTAAATTTTGTTTTTAAATTTAATAATTTAGATTAATTATTTTTTAAAATTTAAAATTTATTTATTAAATTTTAATTTAATTTAATTTTTTTTTTGAATTTTTTTAGTTTATTTAGTTTTTCATTTTTAAAATTTATAAATTGTTTCATTTAAAAAAAAACAGTAAATTTATGGATATTTGTTTTTTAATTATTTTCATGTGGTTTTTTTCATTTTTTTTGTTTTTTAATGATAGTTTTTGTTTTGTTTTGTTTTGTTTTTTTTTTTTTTTTTTTTTTTTAAATTTTAAATTTTTTTTTTTTTTAAATTTTAAATTTTTTTGTCTGTGTGTGTGTGTGTTTTTTTTTTTTTTGTTAATTTTAAAATCTGTATTTTTTTTCTTCTTATTATTATTATTATTTTTAATTTAAAATTTTAAATTATTATTATTATTATTATTATTATTTTTTGCATTATTTTTTTTTTTGGTCTAAATTTTAATTGTGTAATTTTAATTATTTTTAAATTTTCTATTATAAAAATAATTTTTTTTTTTTTAAAATTATATGGTTTTTTTTAATAACTTAGAAAAAAATGCTTTTGATGTTTTTTTTTTTTTAATTTTTTTTGGTTAATTTTTTTTTTTTTTTTCTTTAAATTATATGTTTTTTTTTTTCAAATTTTGTCATTTCTTTTGATATAATTTTCAGATATTTTTGTTTTTTATTTATTTATTTTTGTTTAAATTTTTTATTTTTACGAGTTAATTTTGTTTTTTTTTACATTTTTATTGGTTTTTTAATTGTTTATATATATATATTTTTATCTAAGTTTTGTGTTTTATTACTAACATGAAAATCACCACTCTAAAAAAAAAGGTTGATGCTGCATTAATATGTTTCAAAATTAGCATGAAAATCACCGCTCTAAAAAAAAGTTGATGCTACATCAATACGTTTCAAAATTAGCATGAAAATCACTAACATTTTAAAACAAATATTCATACTTTATAAATAAAAATATTAGAGTGTCAAAAATTTGCACAAAAAAAAGGAGTGATTCTGCATCACCACTTTTCAAAATCGGGTGCTTTTTATGCTACCAAAAAAAAGTAGGTGACAGTGCGGTTACCTATTTCATCGGTAACAGTGTTGAAGGTGGGGATGTGTATTTGGCTTCTTTTTCAAATACACATGTATATCATGAGTCATGGTTGATTGACTTAGGTGCATCCTTTCACTTCACTCCACATCGGGAGTGGTTCTGCGAGTATGAGAAATATGATGGCGGTGATGTCTTCTTAGGTGATGATAGGAAGGCTAGAATCGTCGGACGTGGAAAAGTCAAGCTGAAGCTGCAAGGTGGAAGGATTAGAACACTTCTTGGTGTTCTGCACATTCTTACATTGGCTAGAAATCTGATTTCTGTAAGCAAGATGGATGATGCAGGTGCAAAAACAGTGTTCGAGAAAGATACCTGTAAGATGGTTCGGGGAGCACTGGTATTAATGCGGGGAGTTCGGGTTGAAACTCTGTACAAGCTTCAGGGCAGCACTGTTATTACTGGGTGCAACAGTTCTGTGGTTTCTGAAAGTGGAGCAGAAAGCCTAGCGGTCTCTGGAGAAAAGACCATGCTATGGCATCAAAGGCTTGGACATATTGGAGAGAAGGGCCTTCGGATACTACATGGAAATGGTATGGTAGAAGGTATGTCTAATAGCTCTGGATTTCGATTTACGTGAACATTTTGTATATGGGAAGCAAAATCGGTGAGTTTTCCTTCTGGTGCTAAGAGGGCGAACAAGATATTATAACTTGTGCACAGTGATGTGTTTGGACCTATGTCAGTTCCATCACTGGGAAAGTATGTGTACTATGTTTCATTCATAGATGACTTCTCAAGGAATACATGGATATATTTCTTGAGGAAGAAATATGAAGTCTTTGACAAATTTAAAGAATTTAAGGCTCTGGTGGAAAACCAGATAGAGAAGAAGATAAAGGTGCTGAGGAAAAATAATGGTGGGGAGTTCTGCAAGAAGGAATTTGAAGAGTTCTGTAAGAAGTGTGGTATAGCATGGCAGAAGACTACTCCATACACACCTCAGCAAAATGAAGTTGCAGAAAGAATGAACAGAATGCTGATGGAAAAAGAAAGAAGCATGCTCAGTGGTACCAGGTTAGGACAAGAGTTCTGGGCAGAGGCAGTGGAGACTTCATGTTACTTGGTTAACTAATCACCTTCATCAACGTTGGAGGATAAGACTCCATGAGGTATGGATTGGTAAGAAACCCTCTCTTTCACATCTGAGGGTATTTGGATGTGATGCATATGCACATGTTCCAAAAGAGAAAAGGACCATGTTGGATAATAAATCTGAAAGGTGCATCTTTATTGGGTATAAGGATGGTTTAAAAGGTTGCAAGCTTTGGAACCCAGAAACAAGGAAGGTTGTGTACAATCGAGATGTGGTGTTTAGAGAGGTGAAATATGTCTTTAAACATGAAGTCCTACCAAATGAACCTGAGAAGATAAAGTTTGAGCTAGAGGAGGATGAATCAGACTCTACGATAGAAGAAGACTCAGAAGAGGAAGGGCCAAAAACTCCAGCTGTGAGAAGATCAGCTCGGGAAAGAAGACAACCAGAAAGGTATAGTCCATCTGCTTTCTGTTCAAATTTTGCTTTAACTATAACTGATGATGATCCCGGAACTGTCAGGGAGGCAGTAGATTCAGAGGATGGAAAACTATGGAAGGAGGCCATGGTTGATGAAATGGCATCCTTGCATAAAAATGAGGCATGGGATCTGGTGGATTTATCGGCTGGAAGGAAGCCCATCGGGAGAAAATGGGTGTTTAAGAAGAAGATGAATGTATAAGGCAAGGTGGAGAAATACAAAGCTCGGTTGGTAGCAAAAGGTTATTCCTAGGTGCCAGGAATTGATTTTGGTGATTTTTTTTCTCCTGTTGCCAAAGTTACCTCTATTAAATTACTTTTATCTGTTGCTGCTGCATTTGATTTTGAGGTAGAATAGATGGATGTGAAGAAAAAATTTCTTCACGGGGCTTTGGAAGAGGAGATATACATGAAACAACCTGAAGGCTTTATGGTGAAGGGGAAGAAAGAACTAGTATGTAGGTTAAAGAAGTCTCTGTATGGGTTAAAACAGTCACCAAGGATGTGGTATCAGAAATTTGATACCTACATACGGGGACTTGGCTTCACCAGAAGCAAGGAGGATCACTGTGTTTATTTTAAATTAATTGGTGATCATGTTATTTATTTGGTCTTGTATGTGGATGATATGTTGTTGATTGGAAATGACAAAGAAATTATCCAAGATTTGAAGACCCAATTGTTCTCCAAATTTGACATGAAGGATCTTGGTGCTGCAAACTATATTTTGGGCATGGAAATTAAGAGAGATCAGGAAAAGGGGAAGCTTTGGTTAAACCAGAGGAAGTATGTCAAGACTATATTGCAGAGGTTCAATATGCAGGATAATAAACCGATGAATGTTCCGATTCCTGTAGGTACAAAGCTATTTGCTGAACAGCGACCCAAGACACAAGAAGAAGAGGAGGATATGTCCCGTGTTCCATATCCAAGTGTAGTGGGTAGCCTGATGTATGCAATGGTCTGTACTAGACCAGACATTGCACATGCAATGGGAGTATTGAGCAGGTTTATATCAAACCCAGGGAATGAGCATTGGACAACAGTGAAGCGGGTTTTCAGATATTTACGTGGCACTAGTGATTATGGCTTGTGCTACCAAGGAAGACTAGGATTGGAAACAGTGTTGGAAATTCATGGTTTTGTTGATGCAGACTGGGCTGGAGATGTGGACCAAAGAAGATCTACAAGTGGGTATGTGTTTAGCCTATTTGGAGATGCAGTCAGTTGCATGAGTAAAAGACAATTTGTAGTGGCTCTTTCAACTATAGAGGCTGAATACATAGCAGCCACTCATGCAAGCAAGGAAGCAGTTTGGTTGCAAAGATTGTGTTCAAGTATGGGGTTGGTGCAGCAAGCTATAAGGATAGATTGTGATAGCCAAAGTGAAATTTTCTTGGCTAAGAACCCTGCTTATCATTAAAAAACAAAGCATATTGATGTTCAATATCACTTTGTGAGAGATATGGTTGAGGCTAAAAGGGTGGTGCTGGTAAAGGTGGACACTTTGAAGAATGTTGCAGATGCATTGACGAAGTCTGTAAGCACTCAAAAGTTCTCTTGATATAGAGAAACAATGGGTGTTGCAGAACTAGGCTAATGACTAAGCTCTCCTGTGGCTCTTTGTGGAAAGAAAACAACAAGTGGGAGAATGTTGGGTATGTGTTATATTCTTTCCACGACTAATCACGCGAGGGGGGGTCATAAGGGGGGCGATAGCCCCCCCTGTACATTGCGTTGGGCGCAACGTCGGGGGGGGGGGGGGGGGTCATAGGGGGGGCGGTAGCCCCTCCTGTTGGGGTTTGAGGCAGTGCGCCGGAATTTTTTTTTGGTCCTTATTTTCCGATGGGCGGATCCGCCCATGGTTTTGTGCATGGGTTTGCACATGGTTTTGGGGTATGATGGTTTTCGGCCCCTGGTATTTTGTAGATCCAATCAAGGGAACTACGATTATGTTCTAATCCAGGGTTAATGGATTGGGGTTTTTGTATGCTTCGGCATGTATATATATGTGTTGTAACACTAAAAGGAATATAATGAAAAATCAAGCTAGTCGTCCCGATTTGGGATCCAAGGGAATATCTCTGTGTTTATCTATTTTATGTTTTATGCTCTCACTACTGTTTATTTTCTGTCTTTAAGATTCGTTTGCAGATAATTTTTGTACAAGTTTAAAACCTACAACTGTTGTAGCCCTAAAATCCTCCAACAACCCTTAAACAACCCTCTATAAGACTGCACCACACTCTAAGAAGACTCCTACCTTTCTACACCGTTGTCTTAGGGCATATACCAACCCTTAAACTTCCCTGCGCTCACCTTACTATGGCGCTATGTTCTGCGGCCTAGCACACAATAGTCCTGTAGCTCTCGGCCATAAACACAACAACTCCTTGTCCTAAACCATGCCCAAAAAAATTATTTTTCCAGCCCTTAAGCCTTGACCTAGTATCCAACACCCTCGACCTTCATCACAACAGACTTCAGAATTGTTTTAACCCTTAAAACAATCCCTCCAAGCCTCACTACCCTAGCCTCCTTGCTGCATCCTTGTATTAGGCCTTCCTACTGAACGAGTTTCTCCCTTAGGAATGCATTACACTTGATGGATGAGAAATAACCTTGACATTACCCTCTATTTATACACAATTGAGGGGCTCCACGAATTTGATGAAGAGTCATGTCTCTTGGATGAATTCCTCAAGCCTACATGACTTGTCGTGTCCAAATATTAATGACGCCTTCAAAAATTCATATCTCCACTTCTACAACTTGGAATTTGATGATTCTTGAAGTGTTGGATTCTCCTTTCCACCCTCTATCATCTCATGCCATTAGATGTAGAAATACACTTCCAGAAATACCCAAAACACATTTTGGTGCAAAACCCCATACTTGGGTTCCAAGCCCACAAGTTACCCTTGTGGTACTTTTCTATCTAGATCCTGAACCCTAGGGCCCTTGGAGTACCTCCCAAGTTAAACAACTAAAGAATATTGAATTAATTAAAACTTAAAACAAAGAAATAAAAGTTGCATGTTGATACATGGATTATGTGTATGCAAACCCCTTTCCAATTCCTTTACATTTTTATAACAGTTGGTTCTATTTAATGGATGAGATGAACATTCATTATTCTGAAGAAGAGGGTTGAGAGGCACATTAAACCTTGGCAGTAGTACGTTGATTGAGGGTCCGGGGGTATCCAACTGTAGAAATATTATGTATAGTTGAGCCTACGATTGGGTGGAAAGTCGTACCCAAAAAATTGTTACGGTTAGTAGGATTAAAATAAAGTTCAACTCCAAAATCACAAGTAAGGAATATCGTCACTACAGGTAAGTCGCACCTGCTCGTGTTTTTGGAAATTCTATGCTAATTAGTTGATTAGTTTCGTGTTGACTATTAATCACATATATTGATGTAATTAGTTGTATGTTTTAATTTGGTTTGTTACTGTTACACAATAATTTCTCACCTTGTCCACTTCCCATCCCTGATCTTGAAGTGCTCTGTGATGAAAACTGTGCAGTATATCCACCTTGGAAAAATACATCAGATATCCTTTAAAGACCAAAATAAATATGCCTTGAAGAATTCCTGAAGAAGATTAGCTTAAAACCTAAATTTCTGGGTCAGCGCTTTTCTCTAGTCATATGTCCGTGCTGATGGAAGGCTGCACATTCAATCCTAGCGCTGTTAGCATTTTTTTGAGGAAAACCATGCTGAACTGTTTCTGGTAGTGTTTCCTCAAATGGAGGAGAAGCTTCGAGCTCTAGAAGTTTCCAGGACGATGAACTAGATATTGCTTGATGGAGATATGGTTGATCTCTCTCATTTGGAGCTCTTAATCTTATCAACAAGGGACTATCCTTTGCAAAGTGGGCCTTCCTCCTTTCATGGGCTCCTAACTCCCTCTCCCTTCCTATAAATTGATTCCCATCCCTCCACTACTGTTTGGTCATTGTTGGGCTGGCTTGATCATTAATCCTTTGTATCCCTATGTTGCATTAATGCCTAAACTACCATTAGGGAGAAGGATCTCTTGAAGAGCCTCGATTTGGACTCAGACTACACCAAAGGGAGGTCTCCAACATCAAGGCCATGGTTATAAGATTCATCTTTTATATTATCAATAATACATCTGGTGTTTCGCTTTCTATATTTGTTTGGATATTGATACAAGTAGCCTAATGCTCCTTGATTTGTTAGGTATTTAATGTTCAATGTATGCTTTGTATTGGATTGCGTTTATTTTTGTCTCTTGATCACCTGCAGGTATTCGAATGTCATAAGTAGCGAGGATAGATCCTGAAGGATTGTGGATCGAGGCCTTCACCAAAGCGTTGAGCATAACATCAAGAAGAGGTAGGTACTTTTCCTTTTCTCATCCAGTTTTGAATATTAGCTAAGGAAGTGTTCACCATCAACGCTACTATGGACTGGACTCCCACATACCATCGAGTATATATGGGGATACCTCACTAGGTTGCAAACCTACCAAAGGTAACTGAGTCAACCGCCTTGTAGAAATGATACATTGAACACAACATTCAGGGAGATTGGCTGCAGTACGTTAAGTCCTTGGTAATTTCTTCTATCATTTTTCACCAAGGGGTATATAACAGTCCAGGGATACTTGGTAATCCTTTATTCCTATTTCACCCATTTTTATTTATTTTGTGTTTAATTTCTAAAATTAACTGCCCATGATAACATCTTACCTGTGCATTTCTTTGACCTCATCTTGCCTGGTTGATTATAAATCTTGATTTCTAGGAAAAGTGATTTACCTTTTTTTTTTCCTTTGTTGTTGTTGTTTTTGTTTGTTTGTTTGTTTGTTTTTTTTTTCTAAAAATTCATTGTGGCTGAATCCATGAATTCGCCTCATTCCTCTACTGAAGGAACTCAAAAGCCTTCTCCTGATATTCTGAAATTTCTAGTTGGACCCATTGAAGATCAAGGTGCTGAACTTGGAATTGTCATAACCGTCCAACCAATCTCGTCTCGACCACCACCTACCGATATCCTTTCATCATTATCTGAGGATCATGAGCCGGAAAGTCCCGAATCATCTGCACAATTTATAGTCTTAACTCCTAATCCACTCTTTGTTCCACTTGTGGTCTCGCCTCAATGAGCATACAGTCCTTTTGATGATCTCGATGTGCCCTTTCGTTCTTCTCAACATCTCCCACTATAGTTCCTCATTTTTTTCCTCCAGAGATGGCATCAAATGTTGACGATGTTGAACTTTTAAGTACTCCTCAAAGTAATTCACATGAAACTACTGCAACCTATGTCCCGGAGGTGTACATCGAATCTATGTTCCCTCCTGAAGGTTTTCCCTATATCACCACTCCTCAAGATACATGAAGTGGGACGAGTATGCCCTCTAGTCAAGTCACATCTACGCTTTGGCATGGGTATACTTCTCTCGGGAGTCTCATTTCAAGAGCCTCTGATGCTTCATCCCCGTTTCATAATCCCATTTGGTCAAAAGAAGTTCCTCCATCTTTAGGCCCATTTGTTTCAAATGTGTCTTCCGTTTCTCAACCTATTACTCAACCTACAGTCACTATAGGACAAATGACTATTTCGTTAGGACCATCTACTCCCTTGGTACTATCTATGATCACTGCGGTTCCATCGTTGAGTGGAAAATATAATGTTTTGTCCATGCTTAGTGGGAAATAAAATCCTCCATACGTAACTCCCATTTCAAGTGGGGGAAATTTGAACTTTGGACCTGTTTCGGGGGTGGGACAACCCAATGCTAGTCTAGGTGGAACAGTTCTTTCACAACCAACGAGTACTTTCGTAGGAACCTCTATACTAGGTGGTCACTCTACTTCAAGTCAAATCATTTATCAAAAACCCCACATTCAGTATTCCCAGGTTCAACAACTCCACGTCCAATAGCCGAGCATAAAATACCCTCATGTTCAGCAAACGAACACACAATATCAATATGTTAAAACACCAAACGTATCTTATCCATATGTTCAATAGCCAAACGTACAATATCAATATGTTCCGCGATCAAACGTCTCATAGTAGTATGCCCAACAACCCCAAAATCCATTGGGTGTTATTGCGACGAACCTTCAGTTTGGTCATTAAACCCTAACTAGTACAAATCCTCCTCTAGGTTAAGCTGGCACTTACCCTCCTCAACTTGGTACTCAATACCAAAAAATTCCGTAGGGTCAATACCAACAACCCCAGTATGGGCCTCAAGATGGTACCTACCTTCACCAACCTGGTACTCAATACTAACAAATTCCTCAGGGTCAGTATCAACAACCCCAACATGGGCCTCAAGCTGGCACCTACCCTTACCAACCTGGCACTCAATCCCAACAAATTCCTTAGGGTCAGTAAACAAGCCCAACAGGGGCTTGAAATTGGCACTTACCTTAATCAACTTGGTGGTCAACACCAACAAATTCTGCAAGGTCAATACCATTAGGCCCAACATGGACCTCAAATTGGATATTATGTCCAGTAAGGACTGCAATTTCCAACCCAACAACGGCCTTATCAACACCCCTAGCAGGGTCCTTACGTTCAAAAATAGATGCAACAAGGTCCTTACCATCAACCATGGGGAAAATATGTGTATCAAGGTCAAAATCATCCACATTAGGGGCATAAAATGCACCAACCAGGTTGGAATCCATAGTTGGGTAACTTCCAACAATCCTCATCACCCTCCTTTGCCATTTCTGGCTATGTTGAAACTGCCACATGTATCTAAGCTGAAAAATGACCCCATCCAAAACATGATGAATTGGCCTCCAGTTCCAACCAAAATTCCTGATGATTGTCCGAAGTTTGAAGAAAAATCTTGGGAAGACCCCCAAGCCCATGTCATGACATACCATTTATGGTGTTCTTCCAATTCTTGGGTTGAAAATTCAATTCGTCTGCGTCTTTTCCAGCGCACTCTAACAGGTGCCGCTGCTAAGTGGTACATTGAACTTCCTCGTGGTGTATACTATGATTTTAATACCTTAGCCATGGTGTTCCTCACCCACTTCCAGTTTCCTGTCTGGTATGAGACTAGCACCCATCTCTTGACATCTTTGCAGCAGTCAACTGCTACTCACATTTTGGATCTTATTCACAAATGGAAGTACAGACATCGCCTCATTAAATTTGAGATCCCTGATCAATTGTTGACTGAGTGGTTCACCAAATCTTTTGTTCCTAAAATTTCCAAAGATATCGCTATGGGTGGTTTTGTGACGGAAGAGGAAGTCATTTCCTGATCTCAGTATCTATATTTGGTCTATTCCCAATCTGGTACTATATATGAGATTTTACCTGACCGAACGCGTCCTTCAACTGATCCAACATCGTCCAAATATCCTGTTACGCCTCTTGTTGACAACGTCATTGGGATAGTGGCCCATACTGACCATAGTACACCCAAGGATTATTCAAAGTCTAAGTCTAATTCTTCCACTACTCCCTCCACACCTTCGAACAATTCTAAGAATCCTGGTAAAACCTTTGAGGTTAATGTTGTCCAATATACCGCAACAAAAAAGTCCTCAAAAGGTAAAAATAAGGGGAAAGGTAAAGCCAAATTCGACAACCCCAAAAATGATTCCGCTAATTTGTAAAATGATGAATCTTCCAAGCATAAGCTCAAGTATCCTTGCTTAATATGTGATGATGACCATTATACCAAGGATTGTCCTTGGTGTGCCAAAGTTTACTATCTCCTGAAAGGCATACCTGAGAACCCATCTATCTTGCAAGAAAATTTTCTTACATAACAGATGGAAATGGTAGATCAAACCCAATCTTTCGTGAGCTCCCAGGTCTTTATGGATGGTACATAACCCATTTCTGTTGCCACCTAATTGAAATATTACCTGAATCTCTAGAAATATCCCATGGAAAAGGATGCTACAGATATCCCTTCCTCTTTTATTCCTCCTATTTCTGGTCCTCTCTAGATTGAGAGACCTAGCAGTGATTCCATCGGACGACCACCTCCAAAAGGTGTTCTTCGGAAATAATCTTATAATCTGAACACACGAGCTACTCAACACTATAACATTGTAGAAGATTTAGCTTAGGCGCCTTCGACGATGTTGGATTTGGAAGTCCTTCAGTCGTGCCCATCACAATGGAAGGCACTATTGTTTGCTATTGGAGGGATTGATCCCATGGATTCCAATATTATTACTTTTGAACTCGAGAATTTTTTTCCTCGACTTCCATCTCAAGTGGCCTTTTTGATTCAAGTCACTATGATGGGGAAGAACATTCGTCGAACTGTCGTTGATGAAGGTGCTTCTACCCACATCATGTCTATTGCCTATTGGAAATCCATCAACTCTCCTCCATTGAGTCAATCCCCTAACACTCTGGAAGCCTTCAACGAAGAGGCTCTCGACTGTATGGTATTCTCAAATCCTTGCCGATTCTGTTGAAGGGTAAAACAATGAACATAGAAGTAGAAGTTGTAGATACCAATCTGAACTACAACCTTCTGCTTGGGTGTAGTTGGACTCATGATATGATTTGCGTGGTCTCCACTCTTTTCTACGTTCTCCGCTTTCCTCATCATAGGAAAATTTTCATTGTCGATCAACTCGCTTTATTTTCCTCTAATTCCTCAACTGTAAACATTCCATACGTTGGGATACTTCTACTCCTTATGAGAGTGTTGGGCTGGGTATTTTTAAGGATTCATCCCTAATGGGCGTGTTTTCACTCTCTCCTCCTAATTTCACCTCTGTTAATATGATATCATCTTGTCACGACCCGTGGACTGTTCCTAGTCACAACCAACTTGACAATTTTTGTGACGTTATGCATCTTAGCCTTGCAGAACATATGTATCAAAATATTCTTCTCGCTTCTGGGGATTCTTCTCAAGCCAATGAGAATCTGGTTTAATCTCTAGACACGTATTTACAGTCCCCTTAGTTTGGTTCTTGGGATTTAGATGATCCCTTGAATGAGACATTCCCCATTGACAAGAGTATCGTGGAAGTTATGTATCTTGAAGAAACCCCCTCAGATCATTGGTCATCATCATTCTTCGTTTCTGCAAGGCTTGGATGGAATTTCTACTTGTCTAGAATCCCATGTTTCATCTGAATTAACTGGCCCACTTCAACATCCAATTTTGGTTCATGAAGTGTTGTCCGAAGGAAACATGGGAAACATTTTTTCTACCATTCCTATCAACATCTCTATTAAACCAGGGGTTGTCGAGAATGTCCATATCAATGCATCTCTTTCTCCCGATGAGATCAATATTTACACTAATATTTTTAAAGAATTCCGTGATGTCTTCACATGGTCTTATGAAGAAATTCATGGCATAGACCCTAGTATTATTGTACACGAAATTCCTACATATCTGGAATCAAAGCCTATTCCTCAACAAATTCGTCCTACGCACCCAAGAAAGGCTGCTACCATTAAGGGAGAGGTCAAAAAAATTCTTAAGGATGGTCTCATCTATCCTATACCATTGACATATTGGGTCTCTAACATTGTCCCTGTTACCAAAAAACAAGGGACCATCCGAGTCTGTGTTGATTACTGTGATATAAATCGAGCTTGTCCTAAATACAACTACCCCACTCCTTTTATCGATCAAATTGTTGACAAATGTGCCAAGAATGAGATATTCTCTTTCATGGATGGTTTTTCTGGTTACAATCATATCAATATCCTTCTTGATGATCAACACAAGATCGCATTTATCTGTCCTTGGGGAACTTTTGCCTATAATAAGCTCCATTTTGGTTTCAAAAATGCCGGGGCTACTTTCCAAAGAGCTATGTCTTATGCTTTTCATGATATTATGCACATAGTCCCACCATATATTGATGACCTTCCGGCTCATTCCGCGTAACGTAAAGATCACCCCCAACATCTTTGAGTGATTTTTCTTCGATGCCGACACTATCACATATGGTTGAATCCTCATAAATGTGTCTTTTGCGTAGAATTAGGTTGGCTCTTAGGACTCGCGGGCAATCATCAATCTACCTCCTCCCTCTTCTTTACATCAGTGGCAAAGCTTGCAAGGGAAAGCTAATTTTCTCCATCTATTCATCTTGAATTATGATGAGCTTAAACAATGTCAACTTTGAAACGGGAATGGAAACGAGTACCCAATTTTTTTAGGTAGCAAAAAATCATTTGATTTTGAAAAGTGCTGATTCATAATACTCTTAATTCTTTTTTAGCATGTTTTTTACATATTAATTTTTCTAATGTACCAAGTATAAACATTATTTTTAAAATGTTAGTCATTTTTATGTTGATTTTGAAAAGTGTCGATGCCAACATCTTCCGTTTTTTTAGAAGACTTATTTTTTACTTTAAATTTTCTAATGTATTTAACGCTAATAATTATTTTCTAAATTTAACAATTTTTTAAGTACTCATCTTATTCCTCTTCACTTACATATTTTTTCAAGTGTTTTTCAGGTTTTTGTTTTGTTTTTTTTTTTCGTTTCATCTTTTTTTGTAGTGAGATATTTGATTTTTTGTAGTGATAAAAAAAAAACAAAATTTTAAAGTTTCGATCTTCTATCTAATTATATATTGTTAAATACTATTTAATTTCTCATGAAATACATGTCACTAAAAAAACAAGATTTTTTAACAGTTTACATAAAAATGCACATTTTGAATATAGATATAACTGAAAAATACATATTTTGAGTCTTTTTGCTAAAAGTGACATGTCAAATAAACCATTTTATAGAAAAAATTAACCAAAATATGTATAAATTTTATGTAAATTATTAATAATAATAACTTTTTTTTCCAAAATTTAAATGATTCACATAAAGAATGAAGTGAAAATCACATTATACAAATTTTTAATTTTTTAATTTTTAATATCTTTTTTCTTATTATAAAGCACGAAGTGAAAATCACATAATTTTATTAAAAAAAAATTAAAAACAAAATCATAAAACAAAAAAATGTAAAATTTAAAAAACAAAAGAAATTAAAAAATAAAAAATAAAAAAATAAAAATAAAAATAACGATCGTATTGTGCGAGGGTGGTTGCCGTGGGCCAGCCAAGTTCCGCCGGCCCACGATGACCGCCCCTCGGGCCACTTGGCGGGGCTTGCCTGAGGGAAGCCACCGTGGGGTGGCGGAGTTGGCCAAGCTCCATCGGCCCATGAAGGCCGCCCCTTGGGCCACCCGGTGGGGCAAATCTGATTCCGAGAATCGGGTTTGCCCGATCGATAGAGAAATCCAAAAAAATTATATCATCACTCCAAAAAATTTGTTCCACCATTTCGGGTTTGCCCAGTCAGTAAGCAAATTTGATTGGCAGGCCGGTGGGGCAGATCTGATTTTGAGAATCGGATTTGGCCGGCCGATGGAGAAAATTTGATTCTAAGAATCGGATTTACCCGGTTGGCAGGGCAAATCCAATTCTCAAAATCAGATTTACAACCCGACGGGGAAAATACAATTCTCAAATCAGAATTGGTAGACTGAGGGTTAAGATCATAATTTCAACCGCATAGGTGGATGCAGAGTTGCTGCGCCATTTCCGAAAACTAGTTATAATAAGCATTTGGAGCATTAGTGAGTGTTTTTTTTCCACCTGACGTTTTTGTCAGATATGTTACCTTCTGTGCCGAATTTCCCAGAAAAGAGTAGATATTTGGGTTCTTCTCACTAAGCTACCCAATTTCAAAAAACAAATCAGCTCAAATGGAGTCCCGGAAGCAAAGTTATTGCTGGTTTAAGATTGGTAGTTTTTTTAGATTGGGCAAATCCGATTCTCAGAATCAGATTTGCAGGCCAGCAGAGCAAATCCAATTCTCAGAATCGGATTTTCCCTACCGACTGGGAAAATCCAATTTTGAGAATCGGATTTGTAGGCTGGCTCAGAATCAGATTTGCCCAGCCGACCTACAAATTCGATTATGAGAATCGGATTTTCCCAACTTAAAAAAACTACCAATCTTAAATCAGCGATAACTTTTCTTCTGGAACTTTGTTTAAGTTGATTTTTTTTTGTTTGAAATTGGGTAGCTCGGTGAGATGAACCCAAATATCTATAATTTTCTAGGAAATTATGCACAAAAGGTAATAGCTCTGACAAAAACGTCAGGTGGCCAAAAAAAAACTCTCAATAATGCTCCAAACGCTTATTATAACAAGTTTTCAGAAATGGCGCAATCACTCTGCATCCACCTATGCGGCCAAGATCTGAACCCTCAGTCCGTCAAATATGATATGAGAATCGGATTTACCCCGCCGACTTGTAAATCTGATTCTGAGAATCGGATTTTCCTGCCAGGCTGGGAAAATCTGATTCTTAGAATCAAATTTTCCTCGCCGCCCTACAAATTTGATTCTCAGAATCAGATTTTCCCCGCCGACAAGGAAAATCTGATTCTTAGAATCGGATCTGGCCCGCTGGCTTGCTAGTCTGATTCTCAGAATCAGATTTTCCCGTCCGGTGGGTCAAATCCGATTTTGAGAACCAGATTTTCCAGACGGTTGAGTCCGCCTAAAGGCTTGAGGGCCACAATTTTTTTTGTTTTTTATATAATTGTTATTAATGTTTTTAAACTTTTAATTTGTTTTTAAGTTTTTTATTTTTATTTTTTTTAATGTTTTATTAAGTTATTTAATTTTTATTTTTATTTTAATTTTAATTAAATTTGTGTTCTTTTTTTTTAATGTTTTTTTAGTTATTTTAATTGTGATTATTTTTTTTAAATTTTTTTTAGGTTTTTCTGGTTTTTTTTTTTTTTTTAATATATATATTTTTAATTTTATTCTAAGAATATGCTTTGGCTAGCCCCGTTGGGTGGCCGCTGTGGGCCGGCAGAGCTGGCCAAGCTCCGTCGGCCACCCATCGGGCCACTCTGCAGGGCTCAGAGTCGATTCTGAGAATCGTATGCCCCCCAGCCGAGTCTGAGAATCATTTTTCAGCTCCTCGAGCCCCTGGGTGGGCTCAAACCGATTCTCAAAATCAGGTTGAGCCCGTCTAGCTGCCCGAGGGACCACTGGGTAGGCTCAACCCGATTCTCAGAATTGGGTTGAGCCCGCCCAAAAGCTTGAGGGTCAAATTTTTTTAAATGTTTTTAGTTTTTTTTTAAATGTTTTATCAATTTATTTTATTATTATTTTTTTAATTTTAATTATATGTGTGTTCCTTTTTTTTTAATGCTTTTTAGTAAGTTTAATTGTTATTATTTTTTAATTTGTTTTAGGGTTTTTTTCTTTTCTTTTTTCTTTTTAGATATTTTTCTTTTATTTTTTTCAATGTCTATTTTTTATTTTTCTCATTTATTTAAAAAAATTATAATTGTTTTTTATTTTTAGTTGTCTAATATTTTTATTTTGAATTTTGATTTTTTTAATTGTCTAATAAAGTAATTTTTTTTTGTTTTTTTTGTTTATTTTGCTAATTTTGTTTCTTTAATTATATTTTTTATTGTTTAATTATTTATTTCTTTATATTTTTATACTTTATATTTATATTTTTATCTTTATCTTTGAGGTTAATTTGTTTTTTGTTTTTTTGTTTTTTTTGTTTTTTTCTATTTTTATGTTTGATTTTTTTTTTTGGGGTTTTTTTTTATACTTTTATATATTTGATTTCCTGCTGTCTTTTTTTTTTAATTTTATATTTTTTTTCTAATATATATTTATATATTTAACTTTTATTTATTTATTGTTTTTTTATTGTTTTAACTCTTTTTTTTTTATATGTACATTTTTGTTTTCATTTTTCATTTCAAATTTTAAGTTTCTTTGGAGTGATGATATTTATCTTTTACATGGTATTTCAAAATGTTGAAAATTTGTCCTTAAAAAAAAAAATGTTATTCCAACATCTTCATTTTTCGTTTTGAAGGTGTTTTTGGCACACAAAAATTGGTTTTCACTGCAATTTTTTAAACATGTTGAAAATTTACCTCTGAAAAAAAAATGTTATTCCAACATCGCCACTTTTCGTTTACAAGCTGTTTTTTCATGTTTTTAGGGTTTTTTTCGCTAGAGTTCCCATTTTGAGTTTGTAGTTCCTGTTTCATAGTTTACGTTGTTCTTACCAAAGGATTTACCTATATGCTGAAAAAGGGATTCCCATTCATTTGGGATGAAATTGCTCAAACCTCTTTCGATGTTTTGAAGAAAGCCATCGTCTGTGCTCCTTTATTACATCCTCCTGATTATCATCATTATTATTTATTATATTTGGCCACCACAAACAACACTATTGGTATGGTGCTAGTTCAGGATGATGATGATGGTAACAAACATGTAGTTTACTACCTGAGCCGAAATCTCCATGATGCCGAGACTTGTTACACTCACGTAGAAATATTTGCCTTAGCCGCTATCCACGCTATTCAGTGCTTCCGCCATTACACTAAAAGGAAAATACCCTCTAGAGGAAGTTATAAAAGAGGTTTTTAGTGTTATAAAATTGGCCAAAATTGTCAAAAAAATATTCGCTACAACATTTGTTTTCGGTAACCGAGTTTTTGGCGGAGCTTCTAACGAAATTTCAACACAAATATAAAAACTGGGCACCCAGAGGTTATTACAGATGTTTTTCTCATCGGTGTGCTATTCAGGTGTCAACACATTGGTGCGTTTTAGAGCAAACGCACCGGTCCTGCAAACCTACGAAGCACCAGAACGGAAAATGATTAAAGGACGGCCCGAGACGTTTAAAAACGTCCCGGTGTGTGTCATCCAGACGATTGGCCCGGGGCGGTCGAAGGTGCATGCACCGGGCCGTAAAGGTCTAAAACCGCACCGGGTGCACTGTAGGTGATACAACACACCAGGCCATTCTAATTGGTATGGGGATTTGTGGGTGCCCGTAGATGGTATCAATGAACTGGTTCGTAGTATTATAGAAACACACTAGTGCGCAGTATCACACAAACACACCGATTGTTCTAATTCGTATTGGTATTTGTGCGGTGCCCGTAGGTCGTACAAACATAACAGTGAACAGTCTCACATAAACGCAACAGTGCGCAGTATCACACAAATGCACCAAGAGTTATAATTGGTATTGGTATTTGTGCGATGCCCATAGGTCGTAAAAACGCACCGGTGCGCTTTATCATACAATCGCACCGATGTACAATAACTGACACACATCGGTGCTCATTTTGTATTTTTTAGAAACATCAACCTGTGACAATGCAATTATTGTGATTTTTAAAAATTCATTATTTATCAAAAGTCAACACATATCTTATAACAATATTCATATCAATTAAATTTTTATTAGTGCATTTGAATGTGATGTTTGGATTAATTTGTTATATCATATCATAATTATTGTGATTTTTTAAAATTCATTATTCATCAAAAGACGACACATATCTTATAACAATATTCATATCAATTAAATTTTTATTAGTGCATTTGAAAGTGATGTTTGGATTAATTTGTTATATCATATCATCAGGTTTCACATCTCTTCATTATAATATTTAATCATTGGTATTACATTTCACAATGACAATGGAGAACGCAATAGAATAAAATAAAACATATCTTATTATATATATATGAATAAGACACTCTTTTTCATACAAAATGGGACAGTTATTGGTATCCCTTTGTCTTTCAATTGGGACACTATGTCCATTACATTAAAAAAAATGTCTGATTTCATAGACAAATATTTCAAAAAATACAACGCCTTGCTTTGATATCCGAACATAATGATCATCATTCTTCGCTTGAAATGTTGTCACTGCTCGAGCTACTTCCACGACTTGGGTTATTTTGAGAAATATTTTTTTCACGATGTTGATTGTTTTCTTCTTCTTCACCTTCCATCTACAAACATAAAAATAAACTGTAATGAGTGTATATACATTGGTGAGAATAATGAGAATTGAAATATTAAATAATATACATCAATGTGAATAGAAAAGAAATGACGTACCATAGCAACAATTGATTCATGAACTATACAGATTCTTTCAAAACCAAATTTCATGCCATCTTTCAAGATTTCATCTGTTGGCGCAGTTCCATACTTTGTTTCCTGCAAGTTTTATACCCCATAACAAATCATATATTTAATATAATTTTTTTTTTGTTCTATTAATGATAGATGGAGCTAAGTAAAACAAGATCAATAGATCCTTACAAATTCCACAATTAATTTATGATATGTCAACATATACTGACAACCCATATTTAACCCAATGTAAATCAATTCGTCTGATGGTTCTTCATTGTATGTTAGCACCTGTTTGAAGACATTAAATGATGATTGTTGTTAAACAAATTAAAATATATAAAAATGAGATCTAGTTAAGTTGTTATAAGGAAGTAACAATTACTCACAAACTTAGATATCAACCCTTTTCTTCCTTGTCGCCCTGTTTTATGTGCTGAATGGGTTCCATTTTCTTTTATTTTCTGCAAGAAAATACTTGAAAATTAATATTTAATGCTAAAGTGTTTTTTTATTGTACCTAATCGAAAAATTCAATGATTACATATTACATTTGGAGCACATTGTTGTTGAGATGGCTCCTTGTGCAATGCAATTTTGTCCATTTATTTGACCATCTCATTGTACACTTTTTTGGACATTCCTACTAGCATATTTCTGATATCAGCTCGTTCATCCTTTGAGATTTTCATAATCTTCCTAAAAATGTAACATGACAATAAACTATTTAATTTTTATATTGATATATGAAAATTAAATATAACAAAAGTGATATTTATAAATGTATTTATAAATAATTCTAGAAAAAAATTTAAAGGAATATTATTTTTTCGTTCCTTCTTTTTTGTTGTACGTTTTTGCTATTAAAAGTCTGACATGTCTCGTTGACCAATTCTTTGGAAAATCTTCTTGTAGTTTAGATAAAATTTGGTTCTTGGAATCATTGGATTGATTTTTGTATTGTAAGTGGAAAGAATGTCTATACATTCATTCCACTAGATCCCTCAAATTTTAGTAAAATTTTTCTCCCTTTTGTTAACCTCCAGCACCACTCCAGATGAGCTAAGGAGCAATTCTTTTTCATTTGCATGCTCTATTTTTTTTCTTTTCTTAGAACACAATTCCTTTTCTAAGTTGTTGGTCCTTTTCGAAAATTAAACATATGTGAATTAATGGATTGTTTGAAACATGTTATTTAATAATTTTAAGTATATTATTAATGAAAAAAAAAAAAAACTCAGATTGGATCGATAGTATTTTTTTCATTCACCTGATTCATCCATTTGCAATTTTTCCATCAAACTTTTACGCTCTTCTGGTCCTAGATCAGAAATAATCTTATCAAGCTTCGTCATTTTGTGTCTTTGCATGATACACAGTAAACAATACATATTAGTTAAACTTACATATAATTCAAAAATAATTTTTTTGTAAAGAATTTACAAAGAACTTGCCTTTTTTGATTTTCTTGATGTGCTATCAATATTTTTGTTACTTGATATCTCGTGAGCCATTTCTTTATCAATATGAAACCTATACCATATCATTAATTAATATATTTTATGAATAAATCATCAACTTTTAGGTAAAAAAAATATATCAAGAAACTGGTGCACCTTTAATGTTGTATGCACCGACATCGGTGCGTCATGTTCTTATAAATGCACTGCCAAAAAAATATAAAACACCGTATGGTGCTCTATTTCAACAAGGAGCACCAATGCGTTATATGTTAACCAACGCACCAATTAACACAGCAAAATTAATAAAAATATTCTAGTGTTAGTTTTTGTAGCATATGGTGTGTGAAGGGGGTGATGCAACCTATTCTTATAAATGCACCATGCAAACAGGGGACCACCGTATGGTGCTCTCTATCAACAAGGAGATCCAGTTGGTTATATGTTAAATAATGCACCGATTAACACAGAAAATAAAAAATTGTTTTTTCCAAACAGTACGTGCATGGTGCGCTATAATGAAATATCACACTAATGCCCTATTTTACATATGGCGCACGGATTAAAAAAAATATGTTTTTAATTTTTTTTATCAAATAGTACGTGCGCAGTGCATTGTGATAAGACAACGCACCGGTGCGCTAGTTTACGCAGGGCGCACCAATTAAAAACGTTCAGTTTTTTAAAAATTCGCAAGGGCCGACATGGATTGGGATCCGACTATGCAAGTTTTCCCATGGGTTAGATGTCATATATATATATATATATATATATATACAAACCCTATAAATCTAAAATGAAAATTCCTAATTTTGAAATCACAGAAACATGAAAAAGCAAGGGAAGAAACAAAAAAAATGAAGAGTTTAGGGTAAAATGGATTTTTTTTAAAATTTTTTTGTTTTGTTTTGTTTTTTTTTAATGAATAGTAAATTTAATTTTTTACTTTCTGCATAAAAAATACTACAGAAAATGTAAAAAAAAATTTAATCACGAGATCGTTTGAAATTCTATGCTACAAGGTTTGAATCACCAGAGGTTTGGAATTCTGATTGTCTGAATAATTATGTTCGAAAGTATTTCGCTGCTCCACAGTGCTCTCGTGCTCTCTTACTCCAGGTATGTCTCGTGCAAATATCTGGCTGATTTTTTTGCAAAAATAGTGAAATAATGAAAAGTGTTCAGTATTTAAAGAATTGTTTTATGAAATTAGATTTTTGAAAATATTTTGCCGCCCATTTTTCAATTTACCGTTTTTTTTTTCACTTAAAAAAATAAAGTTGCATTTTTTTTATTTGTGGCTATTCGTCACCGGTGCGTAAATTAATAACACGACATCGGTGCGCAACAAATAAAATGCACCGGTGCAGTTATCTGTACATTAGCACCGATAACAATAATACCTTTTTTAAGGCACTGAAATTTCTTTTAGGTGTGTACACCAAAATTTATTGTTGATTTTTCTCAAATACAGGGAGAAAATATCATAATTATATTGAATGGAAAATTCTTGAAAATCCAGCTCATTCCATAATATTTCTCAAAGTCCATGACAGAGTTCTCCCTATCCATCTCGAGACATAATATTTACTTCAGATTTTATTTATATTTTCATTCTCTAATTGAATTTATGTTTTTTATCCATGTCAATCAATTTAATAAAATTTATAATGTATACAAATTTGCAAGTTCATGCAGATTCAAAATCAAGTTCAGATGCACAAAATATTCAAACATCTCCAAAACGTCGGAAGCTCTTATCAGGAGCAACATATTGCAAGGCGCATTTGGTAGATGAAAATGGAAAACTGCTTCACCCTGCCAATTATAACAATATTGCATCATCTAGCCACAATCCCGGGACAATGATGGTAATAATAATTGTTTGGTATATTAATGTAATTATTTCAAAGTCAAACTAATTATTCATGCATTGTCAACGTTCTTACTAATTGATATCATAGATTTTGTACTAATCATGTTCAAATATATTTTTTGAAATGATTAGGATTCTAGTGATGATGAGAAACCTACCTACGATCTTCTGTTGCACCCCACGACAATGTAAAATCGAGAGAAGGTTGAATTAAGAGAAAAAATCAGAGAGGAACGATACCAATAATGGTTGAATCAACCACCGATTCAATTCCCACTATGTCCGCATTCACCAGTTAGGAATGAATAGAAAAATAATAGTTCTTCACAAGCTGGCAATGGAAGAAATCAAATAAAGGTTGGCATGGATTATTACTTAAGAGATACGACTTACATGGAGACAATGTTGTTAGATGCATTCCAAAATGATGATCAGCTAGGGGATGATGCTCATATCACTGACACCTTTTTCAAAAGCCTTAAATTTGCTTCCACCACCCCTCTCTTTGGACCTGGTGGTTAGTCAAAGTCTACCCAGTTGGGGACAACAATGTTACTGTACAACTTGAAATAAAAGTTTGGCTTGTCGAATGCATGTTTCTTGGATATTTTGAAGTAAGTTACCATAAATTCCTCCCTTATATAGTTTTGATAAATATAATCACATAATAAAAATTACAAATGGTCAATTTTAAGAACTTTAATAATTATTTATCGGAATTAATATACATTTAATATTTTCCATGATCAGCAACTACGGGTTATTCAAAGATAAGGTTCTTTCGAGTGATAATGTCTTGCCCGGTAGCTGCAAAGAGGCAAAGAAATTGTTGGGTGTTGAGTACATATCATACCATGCATGTCCAAATGATTGTACTATATATAGAGGAGAATATGCAGACAAAGAGATATGTTTGAAATGTGGGCATGACAGGTATGATAAATAAAAAAAGAAGGGTAAATCACGTGGTTCTCCTTTTAAGATATTGAGGCACATGCCTACAATCCCAAGGATTAAAAGGTTCTTTCATTGCAAAGAATTAGCTATGTTGTAGGGATGACATGCCTCACACAGAAGTGAGTTGGGATTTATGTGAATCCCAACTGATTCAATATCCATGAAGCATATAGAGGATACATGAACCGAAAATTCAAGGATGAAGTACGGAGTCTACAACTTAGCAAGCCATGGATGGCGTCAAACCATATTCCCTCCAGAACACCAACTATTCTATTTGGTCTGTAGTAGTGATCAATAACAATATCCCTCGACGGTTTTCCGTGAAGAATGAACATATTATGTTGGCTCTCATAGTCCCTGGTAGAAGATAAGTGAAGAATATGGATGTCTACTTACAACCACTGGTAAATGAATTGAAGGAATTATGGGATGGGATAAATGTATACGTTGTATCAAGACCCATCGCAATAGAGAGAAGTTTTATGTTGTATGGTGTACGTGCTTACACGACACATGATTATCCAGGATTAGGATTTTTCTATGGTAACTTACATGTTTATTGATTTGTTTATATATGTAACAATATTCTTTAGGATTTTAGTTATTTAATTCATTGAAATTGTTCTGATCTTCACGATATTATTTAATGTGCCATGCATATAAATTTTATAGAATAATCTCATAGGTCTTGTAACAAAAGGGTATTTTGGATGTAAATGTTGTGGACCTTCTCTAAAAGATAGATGGTCCAACGACCTACGAAAGCCAGTGTATGACTTCTCCAGGGCATTCCTCCCAGAAGAACACCCTTACAGAAGAGCAACATCTGCTTTCAATGGTAAATGAGAGAGAACCCAAAGGCCTCCAATATTGACATCAGCTGAATGACTTAGAGCATATGAGAGAGATAGGGAGAAGGAGTTCATAGAAATGTTCGATTAAAATGGGGAGCCTATGTTTGATGATCTACAATTCTTCAACACCTATGTTGAGAAATTTCCCAATGGAATGAAAAGGAAATCTATCTTTTATAACCTCCCATATTGGGAGCATCTTAAGATTACCCACTTATTATATCCCATGCATATATTTAAAAATGTTTCATCTTCTTTATCGAAATAAAGTGACACATTGGCTGTTAGGAAATATCTTATTACTTCAAAAACTAAAAATCAACATTGGCCAAGACGATTAGAGAGTACAGGACTAGAGGCAGGCACTGACCCCTCTAATTCATGGTATTTCAAAGAAGGTGATGTCCCATGGATTTTAAAAAAATATGATCTTTCTTTGGCAAGGGAAGTTATAATGGGTGTGAGGGTGCCATCTTCATATGGGTCTTCACTACGGCGCTGCTTCACTGTGGATGACCATTTTTTTGGGTTGAAATCGCATGACCATTTGAATCTTCTAAGAGTACGTATAATGTCAAAATCATGATTATATTATTTTTTATATTAATAAAATTTATCGGATGTAGGGATCATAAAACATAACTAATTTTGTATATTATTGCACGTGTTTATAGTTTTGCAGTGTCATTATCCTTTTTTCGTGCGTGGGTGTATGAAACATGAATTACCCCAAGACCTAGTACGTGCCATATCTAAATTATCTACATTTTTACGTTGGATCACGTCAAAGGAGATTCATGTGGCTAACATTCCATGGTAGCATCAAGAGATAGTTGAGATTGTTTGTATGTTTGAGAAGGAAGTGCTGACAAGTTTCATGGAATTGTAGGTTCATCTTCTAATCCACCTAGTAGATGAGGTTGAATTAGTTGGGGTGGTTTCTTGTTGTTGGATTTTCTTCTTAGAGAGGTACATGAAGAAATTGAAAGGTTTTGTTTGACAAAGGGTAAAACTTGAGGGGTCTATGACAGAGGGATACATATCGTATGAGTATTTCTATTATGCCAGTGAGTACATCAAGCAGATCGACAACATACTAGGTGCGGTGATTTGGGACGATGAAAGGGATGAAGACAAAAGAGAAGGGGAGCTTCTCCAAACGAATGGAAAAAAGCATTTGATAAAGAGTAAGAGACTTAAAATTTTTAAAATTCACACAAAGTAAATGTTCATGTTGAACTTCGATATAATGTATACTTTGATCTCTATGTACTATATAATGTCAGTTTGATTTCATCAACGAATGTAGAAATTGAAGCAATCAATAAATTCGTTCTTTACAATTCCGAAGCGACAAAACTATGGGTCGCATTGTATGAACAAAAGAGGATGAAATGGGATAGTGACAATAAATAATTCAGACGGTTGAATAGTAGAAGTGTGCCTTATCCTGATCATTTAAAAGAAAATATGCCAAAAATATGCCCCAACAGTTGGGTTGCTGACCAAGTCATAGAGAAATACGGTGCAATCGGTCGTTACCCATGTGCTTAGGAGGATGCGCTAAACGTAGGGATTGGGTGCGCCAACACAGTAATAATATATTTAATTTATATGTACATTTGAAACTTAATAATGCACCTTTCAAATGTAATTACATCTATATTTCATAGTTTAACTGTTGGGTTACTACAAGACAAATGACACTATGACTTTTTGACTTTTTATAGGTGCATTTGTTCCCATCTATGTGGGCATATGGACACCATTTTCGCACAAAAATGCTGATGATGGACACATGACACAAGATTGTGGAGTGGAAGTCAAGTTCGATCAATCTAGTTGATCTAGCCAACGTGATCAAAACCTAGTACGAGAGACATTAGATTACGTCGAAAAGATACAAGAGATCATTGAAGTGGATTTATCTTCTTTCCAATGTGTTATTTTTAGGTTCAAGTGGTGGGACACCTTTGATCAGAATAATGTAAAGGAAGATCACGATAGTAGGCTGATATGTATCAACTCTAGAAAGATGTGGGATGAAGCTAAGGAGCCCTATGTTTTCCCAAAACACTACAACCATGTGTTTTTTTACCCAAATGTGTTGGATAGGGATTGGTGGTTTGTATTGAGACATGAACCTAGATCAAAACATATTTTTGAGAACAATAGTGTTATCATGCCAAGCGAGCTGGAAGATAATGAGGGTGATCATAAGAACCGAGAGTGATATTGTACATGTGTTATTTCATCATTTATACTTTTTAATATGGGTTTTTATAAAGAAGAGGACTTAATTACCTTATAACTTATAAGACTCTTTTTTTCGAAATATTATAATATGTATTTTGAATTAATTGGTAATTTACATTGTGTTAATGTTAAAATCAATATTTCACTTGCTAATTTGCAATTATGTTGATCTCAAAAACAATGGCGTAATGTATAAAATGATTTTTTTTTGTATGTAAGATCATAATAAAATAATGATAATTCTAGGGTACATGAATTTATTTGCATTATTTTCTAAACTTTGTTATGTTACAAAAATTCATATTATTCTAGATTTATTATTTTACAATTATTCACAATTTTACAAATTTAAAAATTTTAATAAAATCATTTCACATTAATACAATTAAAATTTTCACATTAATATAATTAATTTTTTACAAATATTTTACATACAATTAGAATTAGAATTAGAATTTTACAATTTCACGTACAATTACAATTAAAATTACAATTACAATATTTATAATTATAATTTTAGAATTTTAGAATTTTAGATACAATTAAAATTAATATTTTTAAATACAATCACGACATAATATTTAATAAATATAATGATTTAATATTAAAAATAAACATCACGATTATGATAACCATCATACAAACATCATATTCGACTACAAAACACATTCAAATTCACTAACATCATATAATCATCGTGATCATGATAATCTAACAAAACACAAGCATTTTATAACATCATTACAACACAAACATCAAATATACATCTTATGTCAAATAACTGTTGCCACATACACATCTATCTGCAAGCTGCACTTTAAATGAACATATCTAACATGACCTAACAATATACACATCATGATGATCACCAACATGTAAATTAAGTACAATTGCAACATGAACATAAAATACAT
This sequence comes from Pinus albicaulis, assembly GCA_034641835.2. Taxonomy (NCBI): domain Eukaryota; kingdom Viridiplantae; phylum Streptophyta; class Pinopsida; order Pinales; family Pinaceae; genus Pinus; species Pinus albicaulis. Next base: position 593,377,276 of record CM076583.1, on the reverse strand, counting down.
GGACCATATATATAATGTAAAAAATATACAACTGTAATATAAATGTCAAATATCAGCTGGTGGTACATTATCAATAGTAGTACTAGTTGAGGCCTGCTCAGTCAATGGTGTAGTCTCAACAAGCTCAGACATGTAAATTAAGTACAATTGCAACATGAACATAAAATACGTGAACCATATATATATATATATATATATAGTATAATGTAAAAAATATACAATTGTAATATAAATGTCAAATATCAGCTGGTGGTACATTATCAATAGTACTACTAGTCGAGGCCTGCTCAGTCAATGGTGCAGCCTCGACAAGCTCAGATAGATGCCGATCATCATGTGCCTACTGATATGGTGGTGCCTCATGCTGATCAGATCAACGACCAGCTGCTCATGATGACTCGACATGGATGGTCCAACCTTCTCATGATCATGAGTATAGCTGGATGCTTCAAGATGCTGATCATGATGACTCGACATGGATGATCCAGCCTGCTCATGATCATGAATGCTAAATATTGCAGGCTGAGAAGGCTCACTCGACGTGGATGGTCTAGCTTGCTCATGATCATGACTGCTGGTCGATGCTGTAGGCCGCTCATCTGCGCGAGGTGAACGATGATCACTCCCCTGATCGTGATTATCAGATGATGCGTCACTGCTCGACTGTTTATGTATTGCGTCTCGACCACGCCTATGTCGAAGGGCCCTCCTCAACCGCATCACTAAGCTGGTAGCTCCTACGACATGCCACATTAGGGTCAACATGTCACGTGGCATGCCTCTCCACATCTCTATCAGCCTAGCATCAGCCTGTATCTCTCTCATAGTGGCTGGCCCGTTTTCCCCCTCCACAAGCAGTCCATAGAGTTGGTCATTCAACTCCATCCTAATTCTAGTGTTAGGCCTACGCCTCACATCAGCTGGTACCAGGTCTGTCTGCATCGGCCTGATCCTCGACTTCTACCATTTGCTGATCTTCATCAGGATCTACACCTGGATCATTTGGTGGCGGTGGTATCTCATCGCCATCAAATGACCCAATGTCAGCAAAATAAATAAAAGCACACAACAATAATTAGACAATTTCATTAAACAGTTCAATAAAAACAAGTTAAAGAACATGTTAGAATAAATTTAAAGAAAAAAATAATATTACCTCTATCATTCGACGACTCATCATCTATGAAGAGGATATTGGCACACCCTCGCCAATCCAAACCAACATACGAATAGGGGATCAGAACGAAGGGATGCTCATTAACATTGGCTAGCAACTCTAGTGCATCATGCGATATCCTCGTGGAGAAATCTGACTCGCCCTTCTTGGGAATCATCTATCCCGACATCTACATCTGTACATGCATCATTGGCCTACGAGGTTGCCAAAAAAAAGTAGGCCCTGTCTTTGGAAACCTTTCAAAAAAGAAACAAAATAGGTCTGAAGCAAAAGGGGAGTTCACCCTCCCTTGTGCTTGAGCATGACATCTATCTAAAGTTGTACATAACTGCCACAAAAAAATGGCAGACCACCGCACAAGTCGTGGCGCCTGTAATAAATAATCAACATAAAATAGAAGCGGGAAACTAATGCATTGCCTGTCACTAGTATGGTGTGCAGTGGTCGAAATCAGTAGTGAGTGGCACCTCACCTCCTCTCCACCAAATGAAGCAATACATAATTGACCACTAGACACCTGAAAATATGCAGGAGACAATATGAAAATATGTGCTAATGTATCTCTAGGAGTACACCAACTGACTCCTTGCTGCATAGCCAATGGGGACCTCTTGGAACGAGGGAAAATCCACCCCTCTCCTCGATAAGCCAGTAATGAAATAAATTTCCTCCACAGTGGGCACGTACCACAGGTTAGGAACAACCCGGAAAGCCTGTCGGTGGGCATTCCACCAGTGGATAAGCTGTCGCAAAAACCCACCATGGCCCTTTAGGGATGTAGCTTCCTCATAGAAATCGAGGAGGCTTGTCTCCCTTAGGAGCGCCTAGGTGGCTGCTGTAATAGGACGAGGGTACATATATCTCTCCCTCTCTCGTGCCTCCCATAGGTGAACCACATTATACTGGTCTGCCTGTTGTTGCTGCTATTCCCTCTCTTCTCTCCTTTGACGTCGCTGAATGATTGACATATTAAATACAATTTTTTTATTAAATGAGACATGTATTTAAAAGTATATATATATATATATATATATATGTATGTATGTATGTATGTATGTATGTATGTATGTATGTATATTTTTTTTTTGAAAAAAAAAAACAGTCGGTGTGCCACAAAAAACAAGCATGCACTGGTAATAGTGCGTCTATTTTTTTCGTGCACCAGAGGTGGTGCACCTGGAAATTTTCAGCACACTGCAAATCATGACTTGTTCTATCTGAAGTGGTGCGTTGACTAAACGCACTGCCAAACATCAACTAGTGGTCAATGGTGCGGTCGTTTAATCGATCGCACCGTTAACTATTAACAAATTCGGAAGGTTGGTGCGCTGACGAAACTACTCGCCCCAGGGTGGATAGTTTCGTTAGCACACTGCCCTCTTAGCATTGTTACACAAACAACGGTGCGGTGGTATAATCGACCGCACCGTTGACTATGTACTAGTATCGGGAGGGCAGTGCGTTGACCAAACTATACGCCCCGGGGTGTATAGTTTAGGAAGCGCACCGCCTTCCTGACATCACTACATAGTCAACGGTGCGGTTTTTTAATGACCGCACCATTGAATATGTCTAGTTCGCAAGGGTGGTGTGCTGACAAAAATACCCACCCCGTGGCGCATATTTCCGTCAAAGCACTACATTCCTGCAATTTTACATGGTCAATGGTGTGGCCGAGTAACCGACCACACCACAATTTTTTTTTAATTTTAAAAAAGCATGGTGCGCCGTTTCGGTACCATCCTGGAACCGGTGCGGATACCGTTAGCACCGGTTGCGGTGCGGCTTGTAAATTTACAGGAAGCACCACGAATCGGTGCGAGACGAACAACTCCAGTGCACCGCTTGAGAGTTTTTTTTGTATAAATAAGGTGAATTTTAACTTATTTTAAAAAGCTAATCCGCTAAAAGGTTTAATTATGGAAAACAAGTAAAATATCTGTACATTTGGGCATCAAGGAGGCATATTGGTTGTAGAATTTGCAAAACTAAATTTTCCCACCATTTTTGCAAAATTCGAAATGGATATGGTGGGAAATGTACAACAACAGTGCATGCAATGGGAGCACCGATGGCAGGGCACCCCACACAAGGTAAATTTTCACCGGTGCTTGAGAGCTCTGGAGCACTGAAAAGTGAAAAATGCAGATTTTTGGATGTATTTTTTTTTTTAATATTTAACCTTGTTCCAGTGCGTGGGTTTTCGAGGCGCACCCAACAGTTTCTTCCAACCGCACCAGGTTGTTTCAGTTTTGGCACAGGTTTTTAAGACGCACCAGTTCTGGATTTGTGTAGAGCACCGATGTGGTACAGTAATGAGATGCACCAGGCGGGTTTGTACTGAGAGCAGGGTGTCCCGGTGTGCCAATTTTTAGTACGCACCATTGCTTTCTCTAGTGGAGCGCACCGATGCGGTTTAGGATGACAAACGCACCGGACAAAAAACATCCGCAAAAACCTCCACCCGCCAACCTCCTCTAGTAACGTCTGCTACAAATGGATATCTGGGCTATTTTTATAAGGGGTTTCTCAAAAACATCCACTAGAGGGTCTTTTACTTGTAGTGTTACATTATCTTGCACAATATTACAGTGATTTCTGAATGCAACCCCATGAATTACATTCTTACTCATTTGTTACTTGGGGGCATGTACTCCAAATGGATTTCCATTCTCCAATTGTTTGACTTAGATTTTTCTACCGCTAAGTCTAAGAAATTTCTAGTCTTTATTGAATTGACCTGCGATCTTCCAGCTACAGTTGATCATACCCCTTTTGACGAATTTTTTCTTGATGAGGCACTTTTTCTCATTAGTATTCTCGACCCATGGTATGGAGACACGATTTTTTATCTCCAGACCCAAAATTTTCCCATGAAGCTATCTCCGCGTGAGAGACGACAGATTCATTATCAGTCCCAACCATACCACATCATTGTAGATACTTTGTATCACACTGGTGTTAATTCCATCCTCCGCCAATGCTTAAATCTTGAGGAAGCTGAGAAAGTCCTTAATGACTACCACTCCAAGGCCTGTGGTGGTCATATGTTCGATTATGCTACTGCTCAAGAAATCCTTCGCGCAAGATATTTTTGGCCATCTATTTTTAAATAATGATTTCTTGCCATCCGCAACTATCATTATTTCCAAATATATTCTTGAAAAGAACATGCCCCACCCACACCCTTGCACCCAGTCGTGAACGCTGACCAATTTGCAAAATGGGGCACAAATTTCATGACCTTTAACCCTCACTCAACTTGGGGGCATGGTTATATTATCGTTATTGTCAATTTTTTTACAAAATGGGTCGAGGCGATGCCTACATATGATAATGAAGGTCAGACTATGACATTATTTCTTTTCAACCACGTCATAGATCGATTCGGTGTCCTGAAAGCCATTGTCACTGACCATGGATCCCACTTTCATAATCATATGATGAAAGAGCTTGATACTCAGTTGGGGCTACATAATGATAGGTCCACTCCATATTATCCATAGGCCAATCACCAAGTCAAATCTGTTAACAAATTTTTGGTAAAAATGCTTCAACGAACCATTGGGAGACACAAAAGAAACTCGCACCTCATGTTATTCTTTGCTATGTGGGCTTACTTAAATTCTGCTAAGACTGCTACTGGATTTACACCATTTCAACTAGTGTATGGTCTGGAAGCTACACTCCTAATTGAGTGTGAAATCCCTTCTTTGAGACTAGCTATTGAACTAGTTCCTAGTACTTCACCAGAAGAGGAACGTATGATTTATCTCGAACGTCTCGATGATACTCGATGTCTCATTGCTTTAGTCATTGAAGCATAAAAGAAATGAGTTAAAGTTCAATATGATAAGTCTGTCACTCCTCACGTTTTCTCTGAAGGTGACTTGGTCTTGCTTTATGATCAAGCCCATGATAAGCTAGGGGTTGGGAAGCTCAAGCTGATGTGGCATGGGCCCTACATTATTCAACGAGTATTAGAAAAAGGTGCATATGAGCTAGTTGACTATAAGGGTAATCAGTTGTCTGAGCCTCGAAATGGGCTCTATTTGAAGAAGTATTATGCTTGATTGCAAGTGTAGTACTTTGTACATTAGTGTGTGATTTAGTAGACTTGTGATTTTTTGTGTGATTGTTTTCTTTGCAGAGATTTTTTCTTTGCTTACTTTGTGTTCCACTTGGTTTGCAGATGTCATTGAACCATTATGTCGATTTTTCTTATGGTGCTTGCCGTAGCACATAAAATTTATCTTCCGCAGCATGGGTACTCTTTGCCCCTAATGGCGAGTTAGTTAATTTACAAGGTATTTGTCTGGGTCAATCAACTAATAATATTTCCAAATATAGTGCTGTCATCGAACTATTATCAGATGCAATTGCTCTAGGTTTCAGAGACATCTTGGTTTTCAAGCTGGACTGACAACTCATTGTGTTACATTTAAATGGTCAATATTCAGCGATAACCCTCAGAATTTGCGCATGTATTTATGTGTTCGATTACTGGAAATAAATTTTGATGACATTACATATCAAGAGATTCCATGCAATTTGAATACATTAATTGATGCATTAGAAAATTATGTTTTACATCGACATTTGCATCATATGTAAAAACCAAACACATCATCATGGTATAATTACACTTAGCAGCAGAAGGAAACATGCATATGTGTATATATATATATATATATATATATATATATCGAGTCTGTAAAAGTTTGTTACATCAAAATCTCAAAAAATATGTGTTCTGCGACACATTGAATCTACGAACCTACATTAGTGCAAAAAAACCTAAAAGTGTCTATCCATCCACATGGTGCTCATGATAGCATGTGACTACTCGGATAACTCGCCAGAGTAACTGACGCAGTTGGAATATGACTCCACCGATATGCCTCTGAGAACGTAGTGGGATATCATCAAAGTTTGCATATTTTGGTATGCCTCTAGTCAGGCCTTCCAGATTACACTCCATCTCTGCTAGTGGGTCTGCTCCTTCCTCGTAAGGAGCATCCTTGATTTGGCGTGTCACTCTCCTTGCAATCAGAGACATGCCATCTGGTCTCTCCGGTCCAACATTTGCAAGAACAACATAAGTTTAGATCTCAGAATTCATAACAAAAACATTTAAAAAGTAAAAAAATCTAAAAACAATTTTTACCTACATCAGACCACTGTGCACTTGGCAGAAGAGGTAGATCCATGTCTCCTTTTAAATCAGTGCCGACATATACGTAGTCCTCCACCATGATCAGTTGACACCGTAGCCAACTAAAAAATTATGTCGGGAAAAACATCTATTGGGCCCCTCCCTGACGGGGCATAATCTCACACCACCTCAGTACAGGGAAAATTTTAGGGGCGAATTTAGCCCAAGGGCGAATTTTAAAGGGTTTTAGATTTTGGAGGGGAATTTTTTTTATATAAAACCCCTTTTGTATATTTATCCCTATAATTATTTAAAAAAAAATTAATTATTAAGTTTTAGCCCCAAAAAATAAAGGCGCATAAACGTTAAACCTTGGATTCGCCTCCTGATTTTTTGGTTTAGAGCGGATTTGAATTGCATTTGCCACAATTTTACTGGGTCAGAGGGGGATTGGAGTGACATTTGCCCCCATTTTTACTGGGTTGGGGCTTGGAAGCTGGAGGTGATTGGAATTCATAGCGATTTACTGGGTCAAAGGGGGATTGGGTTGCACCTTCAAGCTAATTTGAGTAGTCCAAGACAGACCTGTAAATACCGGTAGTGTGAGAGGAATCTATGCACAAAAAGACATACCAATTCTCGTTCGGTAGTAGCAAAAACTACCTTTCCCGAGACCGTATACATGTAGAATCAATACTTACCGGCAAAAACTATTCAAGGAGCCATTGAGTCTGTCTGGCGCATGATCCTAAATAGGTGCATCATAAGATAAGCATTTCCGATTCATGTTCCTTCAATCCCTTGATTTCTTTCTTTCTTTTAGGGTGAATCACTTGTTTTTCTGCTATCAGACAGATTCACGCTTAAGCGATGAATTTATTCAAGGGCCTTTTCCTTGGGTTTGGTAGTATGAGAGGGGTCGAGCACATTCATATTCTATTCTTGAAAAAATATATGCACCATGCTTACAAGCAAGAGAATATGCAAACAATATTAGGAAAACAAAAAAGTTATTAAATTACTAATATGACCATGTTCCCAACATCACACAGTTAGTCTGGAAAGACCAGTTAGTCTATAAAAACCAGTTCACTCGTCCTCTCAATTTTTACCATATATATACAAGATCACAACAAGGTCGACAGATGGGCCTCTCTCTTCCAGGATCGAATCCTTCTCATTTGCCTACTTTTCCAAAATGAGAAAATTGGGAAATTCACTTTACTTTACTGGGTCAGAGGGGGATTGGAGTGAAATTCGCCCCCATTTTTATTGGGTTGGGGCTTGGAAGTTGGAGGTGATTGGAATTTGCGTTGGAAATTTCAATCCTCTAGGGTTTGCATCATGAATTGTGCCGCGATTATGTGCAGGGAGGCCGATGACGAGGGCAACAATGCTTAGTCTTTTGGATTTTGGACAATGGTGTTGAAACTGCAACCAATAATTATTTTTTGCATAAATTTTCTAGGTTGAATTCTTCGAAGTGTGCTATTATAAAAGTGACAATGCTGGTGAATGCTGGTACTCTGTGAGTGATTTCTTCGAAGTGTGTGAGTCTAACAGTGCTGTTGAATGTGGGTGCTTTGTGGCTGATTGCTTTGAAGTGTGCGAGTCTAACAGTGCCAGTGAATGCGGGTGCTCTGTGGCTGATTTGCAAGAGGTAAGCCATGGACTATGATTTTTTGTTTGTGGTGTTTTTATTATTTTTCTTGGGTGTGGATATACTTCTAGTTGCCGATTAGAAATTAGTTCCTGTAGCAATACGGAAGGAGAGCATACCACCTTGCTGAACCATCTCTTGAAAGGGATAACCATCATCGTCCACTACCCTCCTCGAAACCCAACATCAATATATTTTAGTTGGTGATGATAAACGATCTTAGTGGATTTCACTGACACAATGCATTCAATTACCAAAGATGTGTTGTTTGTTACACATAACAATGAATTTAATTTTCGGAGACCTGTAATTGATGGACCTTCATGGTCTGGATTGCTTGTGCTGTGTGCTCAAATCCCATACAAAGACATGAGTATCTATTCCTCCTGACACGATCCCTCCTTCAAGAAACTATTCATTAGAAGGTATCCAGGCTAAAGGTCCCACAAAGCTGTTGTGCCCCACCATTGTTTTTGACAATGTGTATTTTCTCTTTTCTGTTTCATCAACACACCAAAAACGTACAGTCTTGTCTCTTGAACTTGTGGCAATGCTACTATCCCCACAGATGCATATTCCACGAATGTCGTCTTCGTGACTTCAGAGCTCGCATTGTATATGATGTGGCTCAAAATCCGCCCCATTGCTCTGATTCTCTCTGTAGAACGCTGAGCTGAGCACGTGGTTAAACGTGGAGAATATCAAACGATTAAAGAGTGAAGGATGTGTTGTTTGTATTTGTCTTATTTTTTATGTAAAAATATCTCTGGTGATTGGCTAAAGGAAGGAGAGGATAGTGACAGTGCATGTGGGCTCAAAAGTGAGCAAGATATGACCACATTGATCACTAAAACTATGCTATATGCTGAGAAGGGAAGGCATGATAAGGATTAGGCATAGAGATGGATCAGAGTCAACAATGGGAGCAAGACTAAGCACTGTTACTGCACCATTTTTTTTTATTATGGGCATTCCTTTATAAAAACACAATTTAGCTCAACAATTGTTGAATTTCCACTAGGAATGTGATCTACACCTTATGCTAGTGTAGTTTTACTTGACAATGATTGATGGGAAGCCTCATTGTGCATTAAGACAATGCAGTGCACTGAGATAGAGGGGGAGGCCAGAGGCTAGTGTAGTTTTCTTCAATAATGGCCCACTGTATACTAGAGATGTGATGTGTGCCCTATGTTAGCATAGTTTTCTTCCAGAGGGGCTGTCTATGAGAGGATATTGTGCAATTAACTGTAGTAGGCAGAAAATGGTAAGTCATTTTTCCTAGGAGGGTTCTCACTGCATTGTGAGGGGTGGAGGGCTTTCACATTGCACTTTTTTATTTTGATAGGGGATAGAAGAAGTTATTTCTATCAGTTGGCAATGATCTATATGCTATGCAAGGTAGAGGTGATAGAAAATTAGTGCAGTGAGTTAATACAAGGAAGAAGGTTAGGTGACTATGCCTTGAAGATTCTCAACTTGCGTTCAAAGGAGGTGACCTTAAGAGAGGCTCGGTGAAAAATTCTGGGAGGAAGAGATATGATCAATGAGGCTCATGAATAATATATGGTCATCACATGGGACCATGTATTCATAACTTTCATTGGGAAAGAGGACCAAGAAGAGCTCCAAGATGGCTAAGTGTGGGATCAGTTGAGTAAGAGAGGGAAAAGCATCCGAACGAGACACAAAGATGGATCACACACATGAAATCCATCAATAAAAACTAGGTGAATGTACAAGACTCATGCACAACAATCACATATTGAAACGACATTAAAGAAGCACTTATTTCTAAGTGCAACATTTGAAACGATACATTGGTAGATTTATAATACAAGTTGCAATTGAAGTGTCGAATGTGACCCAGAAAGTGCATTAAGTTGTAGCACATATTCTCATGATATTTAGGACCATCTAATGTAGAAGAGTGCACTAGAAGTTCCTGTAGTGATGTGCAAAGGTGTGACACATATAAGCATGAAAATGATTAGAAGCGATATCTGCGACAATAAGGAAATCTGAAAATGACACTTACAAAAGATAAAGAAATTGAAAGTGACACACCCCAATGCTGTGATGAGGTTACCCTAATGTTATTTGGCAGTGGCAGCTTTGCTGCAGTGAGCCTAAAAAAAATGAATTCTTCTTCCTTAATCTTTTTTATTCTCAAAATTTCCCTAAATTTCTCAGTGTTTCAGGCCAATCACGGTTTCTAGTTTCTTGTTTATCATTCTCTACTGTGATTTGGAATGAGGATCATTCAATTGAATAAATATTGTAACCTGGCTACATAATATCTTCTTCTTCCACTGAGCGTTTCTTACTTTTTCTACTTCTGGATTTATATTTTTTCTTTAAACTGCAAACTTTGTTTAATATTTTTATTCCCAGTTTTTCCCTAAATTTCTCAAAGTTTTAGGCCAATCGCAGTTTCTAGTTTATGTTTATCATTCACTCAAGTTTATTTATGTCATAAGTTATTTGGTACAAAACTTGTCTTTGCATTTTTTGATGTCATGATCCAATGTATTTATGTTATTAGATTTGTATCCTGAATTGGATTTGACTATAGAATTACTTTGAGATGGTTATTCTTCTAGTCTGCCTGTTAGCTGTTGGTATTGTTAAAAAGAAATTCAGTGACTGTCAACCATCACGAAGGGTCAAATACAGTGGTGGACAATGTCATTTGGTGTATGGCATGGGTTTGGTGGACCAGGTTGGGTAGTGTAGTATGGTTTGAGTTGATTAGCTTAATGGACCTCTTCTGTAGAGCTATAATAAGTTTTTCCTCGAGCACATGATTTCTGTGTCCTTTCTTCCTAGCTTTTATGTTAACCTGTGGGTTGGTGTACATGTTCAGATATTACTTTTCTACCTTTTTGCTATGCTTATGCTATAGCTCGTTGGCTTGGTTTAGTCATGTTTTTTAGGATTTTATTCATCCTAGTGTTGTTATTTTGTTATCTTTTGTTACACCATTTTTTGGTCATCTAACCTGTTACTATTAGATGGATGAAAGTACAACATGTAAGACCAATTTTACCCTAAGTAAAATTGCTTTCACAATGAAAAATAACTTAGTAATCCATATTTATTAAGTTGTTTATGGTCTAAACAGGAAACCCCATGAGGAAATATTGAATAAATCCACATTTTTTTTTTATTTTACTCAAGGAATAATTAGTTAAACAATAGTTTAATTAATATTCCTAGTCATATTTAACCCGAAACAGGAAAATTAATTAGATAAATCATTATTTATCTTATTACTTTCTTGGAATAATTATTTAAACCTTATTTAAATAATATTCCTTGTTAAATTTGACTAAATCATTTATAAATAATTGAATAAATAATTATTTATTTAATTATTACTCAACCACATCCTTAAAATAATAAATAAATCATTTATTTATTTATCATTTACAAATAAAGGGATTTGACCAAATTCAAATTCCTTTTCCCTCCAACACATATAATAAAATATTCCATAAAAGTTGGATCTAGATTTGGTTAATAATATTTTAATTATGCACCAATATCTAGACTAACTCAATATTTTGTTATAAATAGAAGGGTTTTTCCATTCACTCACTACCTTTTGTTGCCTAAAGATCACTCTGGATCTATACTTCTAGTCTGACTTTGATCCTCCATCATTGTCATATTTTGCTACCATTTTTCTTGTGAGCTCCCTTTGAGTTCCATTTTTGTTTGGGTTTTCTACACCATCAAGAGAGAGAGATCTTAGAACTGAAGTGTTGAGGACTTACAAGAACCCATCCCATTGAGGGGGACTGGTAACATCTTTCTATGTTCCCTTCCCAGGTGTCACAAAAATTCTTTAAAAACATTCTTGTCTTGTCTATTGGATGCATAGAGCAACTCTTGCTTTTATTTACTGCTTAATGCCTTTTACTACATAGATCTAGATTTTGTAGCATTTATCTTAGTTAACTAATTGTAGATCTAAAGAAATTGGCAGCCATCTTTGATGTTAGGGTTGTTTTTTATGCACAACTAAAGTGAGATTTTTCGTACACTTGCAATTAGAATTCATACTAACAACTGGTGACTCCACAAGGGTTTACGATTGCGACCTTTGTCACTTTTCAGATCCATGCATGACCAGATGCTTCAAACCCTAGGATTTTTCTTCAGCTTCTTTTTTTTCTTTTCTTGATGTTTTTTTAACTTATAAAACCCTAAAACATTAAAAATTCTAACTTTCGTGTGTTTTCGGACCTATTGTGCAGGTGACAGGCATCAGCCGCAGCTGAGATGAAAATTTTTTCTGAAACCTGCTCCCGAGAGTGCCAAAATTGCAGGTCACACTTTTTGGGCCCAAACTTGTGACCTGGACCTTTAGGGCGTAGAAAAATTCCCTAAACCTGCGACCTCTAATGAAATCAGGTCAGAAATGCGACCTTAACTTTTTGTGGGAATTTTTCTGAGATTTTTCTAGACCTCTGTTCAAGATTTTCTAACCTCCATCTCTGCCTATTTTGGACATGTAATTGCTCTATTTTACTCATCAAAGTGGGAACCTAGCCCCCTAGGGCTTCAATACCCTCCACCTTTCTAGGAGGAGTTTTAGCTGCAGCAGGTCGTCTGAAATTTCAGTGTGTTCAACCATTTTTTAGGGCTGATCCCTTACCTTCATATCCACTTTATATTGGTTATTCATGCATCCAAAATACCTCTTTTTAGTTTTGTTTGGGTCTTCCTCTAGGGTCCCCTCCATTTTCCTCCAGGTTGTAGGCTTTCGCCACCTCATTTGCAACATTTTTCCCTATGGTTTTTTGCTGTTTTCTACACCTATTTCTAGCAGATCTGACCTTAGATCATTGTCCCTCCAAACTTTAGATCTATTGGCTATTTTGGTGTGTTTTTACTAGAATTTTTCCCACCCATAGGCTAGTTGTTGAGAAGCCCGCCTCCTTGGGTTTAGATTAATGCATAATTAGCTATTTATTTTCTGTTATATTCAGTTTCCTTTACTGTTATCTGCAGATTTAGTTACAATTATACAACACACTTTTTCTTTTTCTATACAAACATCTGGGTTTAAAAATTAAAATTAAAACACTTAACACACACACCCTAAGTGAAGAAGCACCTGGTTAACACCACCAAGAAAATACTATAACATTGTAATCAATTGATCCTGCACCTCTCCGCCCTTCTTTCGACATTGTAATCATTTGACCTTGCACCTCCTTTCCCTTGTTGGTCTCTCTTCCCTTTGTGATCCATGTTTTTTATTTCATCATTGTGCCCCCAAGGCATTTATCCCGGAGACTTCTTGGCCTTCATCCTTAGTTTCCGTTAGGAATACTTACTCCTCTGCGTAGGATTCGAGTTAGTCCTCCACTGAGTCCGCATTCCAACTCCTCTTCTGGTTCATTGGGTTCCCCTTCTGGTTCCATCCCCAGTTCTCCCCCTGTCACCTTCACCATGTCTGGTTCAGGACCTAACGCTGGTGGTAGCCTCGACCCTAATGCTGGGAATACTACTAGTGGGATCGCAATAGGAACTATCTCGGTTGCTCCCTTGCTCCCTTATATGGAAGCCCTCAATATTCCCGATTTTAACCAGTTGATCAATGACCCCATTTTCCATGACGCTGGTTGGCCTGATATGTCGACCAAGATCCCTTCCGACATCCCCAAGTTTGAAGGTTTTGCTGGAGAAGATCCTACAAACCATGTTCGATCTTTCCACATGTGGTGTTCATCTAACTCCATCACCGATGACTCTTTCTGTCTTCGGTTGTTCCAACGTACACTTACTGGCGAAGCTTCTAAGTGGTATGTCGATCATGCCTCCTCCTCTCATACCACCTTTGTGACTCTTGCTCTGGCTTTTCTGTCTTATTTCCAGCTTCCCCTTAGTTATGACACTGGTACCGAACTTTTGACCTCTTTCCGTCAATCTTCTTCGACTCGCCTATCTGATCATGTACAGGAATGGCAGAGAAGATGTCGAGCCCCTACCTTTGAAGACTGTTTCTACATGGACTGGTTCCTTAGATCCATTTTTCCTGCTATAGGAAAAGTTGTCGCATTGCATATCCCTCAAACTGAAGAAGCTGCTCTCCAGATTGCATTAAAATATGACTTGATCTATGCATAGTCTGGTTATGTTTATACCATCTTACCTGATCTCCCTAGACCCGGTGGTGCCAACGCACCAGGGGAATCCCATGTCGCCGACGGTATCATTGGTGCCCTTTCTCATCCATACGCTCATCCTCCCATGGGTTATGGTTTCCCTCAGGGAGGGGCCAACTCCTCCAACACTTTTCCCCCTCCCGGTAGCATGTCTCCAGGATATGGCATGCCTCCTCCTTTTTCCCAAATTGTTTACCACAATGTTACCCGACCTCCTTATTATCTGTATCCACAGCCTGGTGCTCCAGCTCCTCTAGCATTAGCACCCCCACCTCCCTTGCCTTCTCAACCCTCACAATAGTAGCCACCACCCCCCCAAGGGAAGGTGTATGCACAGCAGGGCGCAACTAATCCTCCTACTTCCAAAAATAAGAGGTAAGGAACCCAAAATCAATCTACCCCCGGTAATCCAGGACCCAATCCCCAAGGGAATTCACCTAACACTGCTAACTAGAAACAGGGCACTCAGCCCAAGCAGGACAGGCTTGTTTTCACGAATAAGCCTTGTTCTTGTTGTGGTGTCTATGATCATTACACCCATTATTGTCCTCTTTTACCATATATGCGTCAAATGTGGGAGACTCAAGCAGCATCGTGAGGAAAAAAGGCCTCCCCTTCGGTTCCTCCCAATGATGCACCTAGACAGTTGGCTGTGTTTACCAATCCTTTCCCTCAGCAAGGATTTGTGGCTACCCAACCATGTGAAGGTCAGGCAACCACTCAACCTCCTCCATCTGGTACCTCTGATTACCAGATTCTCATGATGAACTCTGACCAACCCATTACCGTTGACCTCAACCTTCAGACTCGGTCCCATCAGTACAACGAGCCTCCTGCTACGTCTGCCCCCGAGCCCCCTTCTTCAGATTCTACAAAGCCTCTTTCGACAACCAATGGTCCTTACAGATCCCTCAGCCTAAGGTAGAGGTTCATACCAAGATCCCCAAGGGACCATTACACTGAAACACTGCTTCTGGAAAAGCTTCGCATTCGTATAGTATAGTAGATTATTTGGCACAATCTCCTACTACCATCTCAACATTGGAACTCCTCCAATCGTGCCCTTCATAACGAAAATATCTACTAACTACCATGGGCACTATAGATCCTTTATATTATCGTTTGATCATCTTCGATGTTGACCAATCAAAACATCCTCCCCTTCCTGCTTCCATCGCCTTGCAAATCCCCGTCAAGATCCGGAAGGCCAACGTCTCCCGTTGTATCATTGATGAGGGGGCATCCACCTGTGTGATTTCCGCTTCAGTTTGGAAGAAACTCAGATCACCTGAGTTGGAACCTTCCACTATCACCCTTCAAGCGTGGGATGGCAACTCTTCCAAGCCTATTGGCATGTTTCACAATTGTCCTATTACTCTTGCAGGCAAGACTATTTGCGTTGAAGTAAAATTCATTGATTCCCCCTTAGATTAAAACATTCTATTGGGTCGTAGCTACACCTATGCGATATCTGTTGTACCATCTGCGGTTCACTGCAAGATGTCCTTTCAACATAATAGAAAGGTAGTCACGATTGACCAGTTGACATATTACGAACTGAAGTCTCAGACCTCCCCTGAGGTCATCATATCTTTGGTGGCCAATAAGCAAACCATTAAACCTTTGACCCGTGTCTCACCTAGAGTCTATAGAGACTCCTCTTTACTTGGTTCATTCCCTGGTCTCCCTCCTCCTATATCTGATCCCAGCTCGTCAAATGTTTGCATGATGCAATCATCTCGGGCCTCCCTCAAGCGGCCCACTTCAGCTAGTCAGCAGCCCCGCCCTCCGCAATCTTCTCCTAGCACTTTGACTCAGCCTTATGAACCCCCACCTTCTGGCCCTCCATCTGCAACTAGTATCAATGAGCCTCTCTACCCTCCTGGCACGGTTCCTCCTAGCCTTAACCATCTCGGTGCTATCTCGCCTAACCATTACCCCTCCGGTCAGATAATATTCCTAGCTCCCCCTCCCGGGGTGTTCTCGGTACCTGTTATGGCTACCTTATCCCTTCCTATCCTTACCCTGGGGATCCCCATTTGGTACATTGATCCCTCAGTAGCTACCCCGCCTGATCAGACCAAACCTTATCTTGCTTTGACCCCAGTTCAATCGGTCCCCATGACCCCTCCCTTAGCTACTGTGCCCCATCCACCTCAATAGGAACCTTCTCCTATTGTGACAGCTTCGGGTAAAGGGGGAAAAGCTCACAAGAAGGCATCTAAAGACAAGGCTGCCCTGACAAACCCTGCTCCTCCTCAGCCTCCAAAGCATTCCCTCCCGTGTGCTTTTTGTGATGTTGTCAATCATGCCACCCATAATTGTCCTAAATTGCCTCGTCTCAAGCCCATGGTAAAGGAACCATTTCCGGAGTATGACATCTCAGATGTATATGCCACTATACCCGATTCAGTCCTGAAACTCAAGTCTTTGTGCACAAATCATCCTTGTGCTTTATTTGATTTCCATGGCCACTATACTTACCTCTGTCTCTGCCTCGAATAGTACCGCTCCTCTGTGGAAACAGTTCACCAATTTGAGGCCAAGCACAACGAGTCCATCACTCCCTTATTTGTGCATTTTTCTTTAGCAGAACCAGAGGATACATCCACTCCCATAGAAATTCCCCCTCCAGATGTCGAAATGACAAAGTCTTTGGCCACTGTCCACTACCTGTCATCATCTATGAGATCCTCAGTGAAACACTCCCTTGGGCCTTCCCCTTCTGTTTTTCCTAACCTCCCTGCAGTGATCACCTTGGTCCCAACATCAGTGGATCCTTCATCTAATTTTTTTTATGTCACCCCCTGTGACGATGTGCATGTGAACCTCTTTTCTCATGATGATTAGTCAGGTAGATTTGCCGCGTCAGATGAGATTTCGTCCACTAGTCACCCCATATTCTATTACGATGATGACATTATGGAAGTAGTCACCACCCCTGAATTTATCTATCCCCCCTTACATCAAACCCATGCATTCGAACCACATACACCTTGTGGCCATTACATTGACACCCAATGTTTGGGTAAGGTGACACCCATATTTGAGAGACCAGGAGAAGTAATTCTCTACAACTCTCCTACTGTATCTGGTCGTGTTGACTCTATTATCCTTATTATTACCCATTTAGAAGAAACTCTAGAGTCCCATATCACTTCAGATCACTCTAGGGATGATACCCCTCATCATTCCTTCATCTTACATCAACAACCCAGTCCCCTAGACACTGTTGTTGACCAACCTGTGGGTTTTCTAGGACAACACCAGTTCATTATCTCCAAATCCACTCTTTGAGATAGTGACACCATGTATGCCAACCCAGAAAATTAGTCCATTTGCTTCATATATGCAGTACCAAAAGAGATTGGTAATCCTCCATTCCCTTTCTTGAACTGCATAACCATAATGAAAACAAATGGTGCACCATATCATAAAAATGTGTTTAGATTCCCCTTTTTCTAAATACATTTTGGCATGACCATAACATGCTTGGGGGCACCTATGCCCTTCAACCATAAAAATCCCAGATCTCAACCAAAAACAACACTGAAACCCCCTCTCTTTGACAAGTCGCACTGTTTAGGTCATTTCCTGGGACAGATCACAGTTTTCTGCCCAGCACCTGCTACCCAGGTCACAGAACAGACCCCAAAAAGTGCGACCTGGCCTGTTCATGAGCTCTGGGTGCCTAAAATGAAATTTTTGATCCCCTTAAATGAAATAGTAGGGTTAGGCCTCTTACCTGCAACTGACAGATCTTGATTCCAACGATCGATTTGTCTACTACGATCGCCGTAAGATTTAGGGCCTTCTCTCCTCTCTACATTCACCACAACTACTCTTGAAAATGAGTGAATTTGGAGGGAAAATGCCTTATTAAAAGAAAAACCCTAGATTTTTCTTTCACCTGCTACGACCAAATCGTTGAAAGAATGTCCATATCATTGGAAAGCTCTCACCGAGCCCTAAAATGGGTATCTGCTAATTTTTTGTGATTTGATACTTCACCAGGACACATTTTGTCCAAGAAGGGTCACTTGACCGCTCTTCAAAATCGAATTTCTTACTTGTAACACTTGTACTTGGGGCACCACTTTTCCTCCATACTTGTCCAGGCTCGTGTTGATTTTCATCGTGAGTAACCATCTTGTACTCATGTCTTTATGGTCCCCATTGGAACTTTTCTGTGTGGAAACATCATCAAGTCGTCGTTGTTTAGAGCATCCGAGTCGAGTCATCATCACATTCATGGAGTCTATCTCGAGTCTCATTGTATCCCACTATAGTCCTCCATCCTTCATTGCTTGTTTCCTCTCTCGTGTCGCACATTATGGCCTTCAGTCCTATTGTCCCCTGTCCCATTTGATATTGTGTCAATTGCTGCCAGCTCATCCATGCCCTTTATGCTCTAACAAATGAATTCGTTCTTCCGCTACTCAGTACCCCCCATTTCATCATCATCCCCAGTGTTAGTCTGGCTCTACTATTTTATCTCGTGCCTTAATTGAGGATCCCTTATTGCCTCACCTATGGCGAACCTCCTTCTATCGACATCAGATCAAACATTCCAGAAGACAGGTCTAGAGGGAGGTGTACCTTGGTTCCAACTTCCACTCTTGTTTGGCGCCTCGGATCAGGCAAAGGGTCTCCTTATTTCCCTTTGACTTGATTGTTTCTCAGCTCTAGCTCCTTATGACATGATCGAGATCCATATACTTGATGGTTCAGTGATGCAACAGATTGTACTGGTGATTCCCGAGTGTGTGTGAGATGTTTTAGGCCTCATGAGGGGGTGGTCCTTCAGGTAGCCCCCCACATGCTGGAATGACCTCTTCATTACAACCTTCGATGTAGCTCCATAGATTTGATGGTTCCAGCCTCAGCCACATGCAACACCTCTTTAGTTTGAATGTATCATTCAGATTTTTAGAGCCTTTTCCTGTTTATAGGGCCTATTTGGTTGTACTTATATCTCATGTACTCAGATATTATTGTATAAGTCCTGGCTGTTATCCCAGGCACAATATTTATGTGGGATCCATTATCATGTTTTTATCTGGCTCATGTTTATGCTACCATGTACTATATAGTTTAGTCCCTTGTTTACTGGACACATTATTCTCTGTACTTTGTCTCGGTGGGCATAGATATGCCTCCCCCACTGCCTATAGCACAGGCACTCACTCATAAAAGAGACTTGTCGCACCTGTAAGTCTCACCTCCTTAGGGTATTATCCTCTAGCGCTTTGATATACCTTATATTTATCTCTCTCTGACTTCCCCTTCGGTGTCTAGTGATTGATTTCTTACAATGTACTTTGGTCATACAATTAGATCCTAACGCTGGCACGCTGGGAGGAAATTTGTTACACCATTTTTTGGTCATCTAACCTGTTACTATTAGATGGACGAAAGTACACCATGTAAGACCAATTTTACCCTAAGTAAAATTGCTTTCACTATGAAAAATAACTTAGTAATCCATATTTATTAAGTTGTTTATGGTCTAAACAAGAAACCCCATGAGGAAATATTGAATAAATCCACATTTGTTTGATTGTCCTTAAGGAATAATTAGTTAAACAACAATTTAATTAATATTCTTGGTCATATTTAACCCAAAACAGGAAAATTAATTAGATAAATCATTATTTATCTTATTATTTTCTAGGAATAATTATTTAAACCTTATTTAAATAATATTTCTTGTTAAATTTGACTAAATCATTTATAAATAATTGAATAAATAATTATTTATTTAATTATTACTCAACCACATCCTTAAAATAATAAATAAATCATTATTTATTTATTATTTACAAATAAAGGGATTTTACCAAATTCAAATTCCTTTTCCCTCCAACAAATATAATAAAATATTCCATAAAAGTTGAATCTAGATTTGGTTAATAATATTTTAAGTATGCACCAATATCTAGACTAACTCAATATTTTGTTATAAATAGAAGGGTTTTTCCATTCACTCACTACCCTTTGTTGCTTAAAGATCACTCTGGATCTATACTTTTGGTATGACTTTGATCCTCCATCATTGTCATATTTTGCTACCATTTTTCTTGTGAGCTCCCTTTGAGTTCCATTTTTGTCGGGGTTTTCTACACCATCAAGAGAGAGAGATCTTAGATCTGAAGTGCTGAGGAATTACAAGAACCCATCCCATTGAGGGGGACTGGTAACAACTTTATATGTTCCCTTCCCAGGTGTCAAAAATACAAAAATTATTTAAAAACATTATTGTCTTGTCTATTGGATGCATGGAGAAACTCTTGCTTTTATTTACTGCTTAATGTCTTTTACTACATAGATCTAGATTTTGTAGCATTTATCTTGGTCAACTAACTACAGATCTAAAGAAATTGGCAGCCATATTTGATGTTAGGGTTGTTTGTTATGCGCAACTAAAGTGAGATTTTTCCGTACACTTGCGATTAGAATTCATACTAACATCTTTCTATATTGTTCTTCAGTGTAGTCCCTTATATCAACTCAATATTGATGATTACTCTGCTATTTGCTGTGGATTTATTCTTATCCAAAGGAGATTCAATCATATTCTTCTCCCATAATATTGAAATATTTTATAAATATTGATGAACGATCATGCTGGAAAATTTTATGCTAAAGGGGACACAATTTGAAGAGCTTGGAATGTTCACTAAAAATGGACCAGATCATAGCTAATACAAAAAGAATTGACAATAGAACTTGTCATTGTTGGGCCCAAAGAATGATGGTCAATTGTGTTGCTCCTAACTATGGTACTCCCTCCATTCAAAAACAAGGTGGTCATCCCTATGGCATGATCCACTACCAACCCCGTTGGAATGGGCCACGTACATAGACTTTTGAGTCGTGGTGCAAGGAGACACCCAACATTTTTCCAAAATACTCTAAAGATTCCTTCACTCGAGCTCCACTTTATTAATTGCATCTAGATTCACGAGTGAATATTTTCACATCACAATACTCCGCCAAAGCAAGGAAAATTAAGAAGGGTTGAAATCTATTAACAACATGATATTTCATGTTTTCTTAAAAAAAAAATATTTGTATTCTAACAAGTTCATGCTACATGAAATTTAATGAACAATGGGAGCTTATCACTATACCGGGAAAAGTTATAGGTAATGGACACAGGGAGAAGTTAAGAACAAGTTTAAGCCTCTTTAACCCTCTTAATAATCATTGGACCAAGTTGAATCCAACCTTCCATGCAGCCTAGAATTTCTAGTACCTAATCTGGAAGCCCCCCATGCAACAAACCATGGGGAAAGAAACTCGGAGAGAGAAGCGATACCCCCTATGTTATACAAATTGTCTCTCAGAACAAGACCTACAGACTCAACCTAGTTTCCTTGGCTTTCTGGTCTCCTTCTTTTCAAGGACAAGGAAAAACCTCATGGTCATGGGTCTCTCCTTTGACTCCTAATCAAGAGATAGGCATGACTAGATCCTTGGGTCTGGGTAAGTTCTCTTCCTTGTCTTCTTCTTTTCAAGAATGAAAAGGGTAACACTGCCCCTATTAAAAAGGTGTTTGACCAAAACCAGGTTATTTCATCCAAGGGCTTAGCATTGAAAAATTTAAGTGGAAACCACCAAATATAATGTATGTCCTCAATGTCTTTCCAAATGACACAAATTTTGACGATCTACCACGTTCTCCATATACTCTATGCCACAAACTTACTTTTGCTTTTCAGCTTAATTGGTGTAAATAGAAGGGTTTGAAAGTTTGCATCACTTCAACTTATTTTACTCGACACAAGCCCAAGTGAAATGCACTTTCACACAAGCAATCCCAACTTTTGTTTCCTTACCCTACCAAGATGAGCCACTTAATGTATAAGTTAACAACAATTAACCCTCTTACTAATCATCCTATTAATGATGACTATGTTGAATTTAACCTTCCATGCAGTGCCTATAATTTATAGTCCCTGGACCAAGCATGAAAAGGGTCCTTCCCTTTAAAAATTCCCCTCTTAAAAAGCCTAAAGGTGTTTCCAAAACCAAGGGATATCCTCCAAGGGCTTATCATTGAAAAATTTAAGTGGCAACCACCAAATATAATGCTCATGGAATTATAGGCATTCCCTTATAATGTCCTTTCCAAATGAGGAAAGGTTTGACAATCTCCCTTATTTTCCATATACTTTATGCCACAAACAACCCTTTTTTTCCAGCTTAATTGGTGTAAATAGAAGGGTTTGAAAGTTTGCCTTACTACAACATCTTTTACTTGACACGACCCCAAGTGAAATGCACCTTCACACCAGCACTCCTAACTTTTGTTACCTTACCCTACCAAGATGATCTACTTCATGCATAAGGTTTGATGCTATCAAAAGAAGACACTCATACCCATACATATCAAATCCTTGGGGCTACAATAGAAGATGCAATGGACATGATGAAAGCCTTTCTTCCCCTAAAGGTCAAACAAAAAAAAGCCTCGAATGACTTCTCAAGTGTCTATAAGGTCATACCAAAGGAAACCCAACAAGATGAGGAATAAACATGCATTGTAACATGGAGCTTTGAACAAATATGTTATCTAGTTTCTAGTGTCATGGGCAATGCTCCAGGAACGTCCCTACCAATTTGTCAGGAATATCTCCCTCTGGAGGGAAACTATAGTAGTTTCTGAACTGTTATTGATTCAAAGTCATTATTTTTGAGGTGATGTTTCCATATTTATTGATGTGAATAATTATCAATCAAAGAATATGTATCTTTTGTTTATGATGTTTTTTATCTACTTTCATAGGTTGCATTTTTTTTGAATTTTCAAGTAGTACTGCTCCTATAGCTATCCCACTTGCATCAAATGGTTACAAATTATTTTTAAGGGTCTAAACAACAAGATAGGTGTTTATATTAGCCTTTTCTTTAGGCAACCTTGCAAGACATATCTTGTTTCATTCATGAACTTTTATCTTCAGCGAAAGTCACATCTTCAAAGGAAGGTGCATAAGACTTTATCCAGCTTTATACCAGCTTGAAAGCATCATGTATCTGCTTGGAATTATCATTTATGTATTCATTATACTTCTCTAATTTAATTATTTCATATTGTATATGTTGAAATGGTTCAAAATTTTGAAGTATATATTTATATATTTCAGGAAGGTAAGTATTTTAAGAATATTAAACTTAATACTTAACTTGATAAATTTTATGCATAATATCATTTGATATTAAATTTATACTCCATTATTACTCCATTACAATAAGAAAAAAAAATTCATACTTGAAAATAAATATAAACACCCCAATCCCCATGTCAAAAGCACATAAATATATAATAAAAACCTAAGCAACATAGATACTGGAGCAGAAGCAACAAAATAAATTCAAATAACAACAAGAGAACATGTTGGAAATAATAGAAATTGTGTGGTAGAGGACAAGAAAGTAGAAATGATGATGACACCAATAAAAACAATATACACGAGGTATTCCTCTGTTCTATTTTTCCCTTTATTTTTGCCTGCATATTTGTTCACCTATCACACCAAGCAATAATTCCTCAGGATATCCTATTTGTTCCTTTATTCATTATTTGAAAGCTGCAATGGTGTACAACTCATGCATGCAATTGCTTCTTGTGTGTACCATATGAGGTACAATCCAACCACTTTTCAAGGCTGTAGTCTATCTGTTATATATTTTGGAGATTCTCCGGGCATATTTTACAGTCGGAATTTTCCCAAAATCTGGCCGGGATTTATTGCAATCACAAGTATGAGCTATGAAATATCCGCAATCTGAGTGCCCCAGGAGTCGTTCAAGGTGTGGAATCTATATATGCACTCAAAAACACATTTTAAACAACAAAATATCATGAAGTAACATAAAAAAATTTCGCTGAATTCCGGCCAAAAACTCCAAAACATATAATAGTTAGACAATGCCTTTTTCAGGTATATGACTAGATCATAAATCATTGACCCATATTAGCAACTTTATGTTTAAAATCAGGTGCTGCACATGTCGACTAACTTCATTCATCAACTTTTGTTCACTTACCAATGATCTGTTCTGGCTATGGACCAAAATTGCAAGAAATAGCAAACCAAAGCTGAGCACAAGCAAGCAAAATAAAGAAGATACTTTTAAATTCAAGTTATAACCAGAAATGTTCAGTATGTTTTAGCATTCTGACAATTTATGATAACAAACCTTGTTGGGGAACACTTTTCATTGGTCAACCAGGCCCTTGTACTCCAATACCTCCAACATTAGTGCGACTCGATCCTGATACAGGACTTTTTCCAACACCAAGATTTATGGTCCTCCCAAGGTTGTCTCCAGCAGCTCAAGTTGCACCCATAATTTTTCCAACAGAGCTTGTTATCTTACGCCCTGCATTACTTGTAAGAAGAGATACTCCTAATCCTAGAACAGTTTGCATCATGATCAAAATTACTACTGAAACAAGGAATGAGCCTTGAGTGTACACGCCAATCCCATTCATGCTAGTACTAAACAAATAATATTTTGTTGTTCATACTAATAGTGAACAAAATAACTTCTTGCTAGAATAGTACCTCCTAAGTTTGATCCCTGTCTGGCCATGCAAACCACCATGTGATAACTACTAGTACCAAACATGTCATATAGATAAAAGTTGGGAAATATTTCAGAAGGTCAAAATGTTCTATTTCTAGAAAACATTCAACAAAGTAGTCCCATGGGAAATCAAAAGATTATCTACTAACTACAACAAAATTGACCTATTGAGCACACCATCAGAACTGGAACAAGTAGACCTGGGAGAGAGCAACTGGAAGGTTTTTTGATGCAAAGCGTCCAGTAGAAAGGCTCCTATAGGGTTGATGGACTCCGCCAGAGGGAAGTCCTCCAAATCCCGAATCACATGTAGATATAGAGGTTGGCATGTTTGGCATACTGTAATTACCATGCACATTATGCAATCCCTGTATACTGCCTAATTTAATGCATGAAATACATTGTTAGTTTTTTTCTTGAAGCTAATCATGCTTATTAAATATATCCTTGAAACACTTTACATATCAAATGAGTCCTCAGCAAAGTGATGGAAAACAGGGTTTGATCCCGATTGTGTAGAAAATGTTGTCGCAAAAGGCGAACCTGTGCTTGTAAAATCCAACAAGTTTGAGGATGGACTATTCAACATAGATTGCATACATAAATTTCCATTGAACAAGTAAGATGCAACAACTACACCTCATTCAAATTTTGAAAGAAACCAATAATATTTGCTAAATTTTCTAAATAAAACCACCGAAAGACCCAAGTACACATCATTATCCTAAGAAAAGTAATTAATTATATGCTTGCAATTTTTTATTAGGCTAAGACTAACCCTTGTATTTTATCGGTGGCCACCATAGGTTTCTGTGTAGGCCTTAATGAGATCAGCATGATCAATCACACTGCTGCACAATAGGAGGCTGCCTACCAACATTCTGCTCATCCATCTCCATGGTCAAAAAGTAGTCCATTTATGGAAACCACCAGGATTCCCCTGCCTAAATAGAATACCAAATGTGGCCCAGGAGAGTATTTCAAATGGCATATTTTATTGCATTATTTTTGTGCTATAATCAATGATTGTGTATCATGTATGGTAATGTGTTTGGCATGAATGCTTGTGATTACAATTTGGGATCTTCACATTTTTAAGTAAAAATAGATAAAACATTTTGTTTGTTTTTATGAATTTATGTTTATTTTTGATCTAGTGGATATGATTGGTGACTTGGGTTAATTTTAATCAGGTTTCACCATGTGGCCTTACCTAGTGATATACAACTCATCTCTTGATGTTTTCTTCCCTTATAACTATGTCACATTATTCATACCATAGAGAAAAGTACTGGTGTAATAATGATGGGTGCTTGGACTATTTTTGGCATTTTTGAGTGCTTCATTTGGTGCTACAAACAAGTTTGGATGTGTGTTACTAGTCTGGCATGACTCATGAGTGTTTGAGATTTTTTTTTTTGGATTGAATACTTTTGATTACAGTTCAATGCTTCTAGATAAGGATTATTTTCAAGTATTGAATTTACTTCAACATCAATTTAGAATTTGATAGAACCTTATTGTTTGTTGCTTCATTTGTGTTTAACTATCTCTTGCAATATCTGGTAGATATTGATATCAATATCTGTTTATCTGTTGCAGGTCAATGAGATTGATTCCAGTGTAGCTCTGAACATGTCTGGGTGTTTAGACTTTGGAGATGAAAAATTTACCATTAGTAGTTGGGAACATAAAGTACTGGTTAGCAGAGATGGAAAAATGAAGCTATCAACTGAAGTATTTTTTGCTTCAATTGACCACCAAAGTGAACGTGCTACAGGGGAGAGTCCTTGTATTGCTTTGATAGTAATTATTGCTGAATGGTTACAAAACAACCCCAATTATATGCCAATAAAATCACAGTTTGATACATTGATACGTGAAGGATATCTGGAGTGGAGGAAGCTGTGGGAACTAGAGGAATATAGAGAGAGGTTCTTTGATGGGCACTTTGATTTGGAAACAATATTGCAGTCAAACACGTTTTATAACTGGCATTGAACCTCCACATATTTTTAAATTGTGGAAATTGTTTTAAGATTAGATTGGGATGCAGGGGCTATGAATTGGTTTTGATTGTAAATATTATTTCTTTTAACATTATTGATTATGCACACAAGTGTCAAGGCTCTTGTGTGATGTTCCAATGATATTTCAGTATTTTTTGTAAAGACTGTTTTTCTTGTGAAAGTTAGCATCCCTTGAAAGTAGACAAGAAGGTGGGTTGGAATTGTTGGCTGGCTCTGCGACTCAACAATATCATAATAATATGAAATAGAATTATATATTAGTAGAATAGTATTATAAACTGCGATATTTACATATCAATACTACCGTGTTATTAAATAATAAAATTTATTAGACAATAATGTGGAAGTTAAATAAAATCTTTGTCAATGAAAAAATGTTGAAATAATTATTTAGTCTCATATTCTAGTTTAGTTTTTGTGATCCTTCGAGTGGCAAGGCACCTTATATTAAGAAAATTTTCCTCCGTGACATATCATGCTTGTAAGTTAATCATAAATTTGTAGATTGGTTTTACTTACTTTTGATGATGGGTAGTTACAATAAATGGAAATGTTTAGTTGGGTTCAATGTTTATCCTCTTTATATAGGATTGAATTCTGATAATAGTGTTTTATGCTCTATGTAGGCATTGTTCACTAGCATGGAAATGCTTAATGGAGAATGCTTGGTGTCATTCTTGTGAATGTGCGTTGTAACTCTTTGTAAAAATATAGAATGTTTTAACTATAATTTTCACTTCATTGATCTATTTGCAGGGGCAGAGTGGTACCTGCAGCTCTTGAGGTGTAGGAGGATGAATGTGGAAGTGATGATGATGGTGGTAATCAAATACCAACACCGAAGAAGCGAAATAAGCTTCTCCTTTGAATTTTGCTGCCATTTTGGGTGCTTTTTGTTGGAAACCATCTCTATTTCTATCTATGCACTGTAATTCATATGGTAAGCTAATATTTAATTTAAGAAATCTGGTATATAATTAATGCTATATTGTTCTCATAATTAGTTATAATTATGCTGACTAGAATTACAAACCCTTAGTCATGTAGCACACCCCTTTAGCCATGGTTCTAAGGCATGGGTAGAAGACTGGCATCATGTAAAAGGAAACTGTTAATATAAGATGTCAATTCTGATCTGTTAAACCATGGGTAATCTCCTTGTGACAGTATGTTGTAATTTTATGTTTGAAAAGTATTTTAAGATAGCCACAAAGCTGTAACATGATGGAGATTGTATTTGTTTTTCAGTCCTTCTAATCACACCTTAAGCAACACAACATTCATAGGTTAAGGCCTTCAAACTGTCCTATAAAGTGAAGCATGTGTGATTCAAAATTTTACATCGTTTAATTTGCTACTTCGTACATTTTAATTTTTACATCATATAGATATCCTCTTGGATGATTTTTTTAATCTTTTATTTTGTTGATAAGAGATAATCAGGTGCATATAGGGAATATTTTAATGGAGGAAGTTGGTCCATCATAATACTAATTGAAGCAAGGAGATCAAGCTAAAGGAGTAGTTGTTACAATGGACTCTGATGAGAAAAAGGCCAAGTATGGATTCCGATCATGCCCTTTTGTTGTATCAATGGATTTTTGAGCATAGTGTAAAAGAGGGGCAAGACAAAATATTGTCTCAAGTAGGAAGGGGTGAGCTGCAAACTCTATAAGGATGATGGGTTGAGGAATTGGCTACTTTCATTGAGCAATGAGACAAAGGAGGATGATCTATACTCTCTTTGTAGAAGACCAATTAGAATCTAGTAAACTAGGTACCCAAACCTTGGAATCTTTTAGAACTCTGGGTTGGGCCAAGAGTGTGCATGAGTGATATTTTGGTAGATATGTCTTGAAAAATATTTGAGAAACACTACCTCTCAAGAAGTGCCAAGGACCCATAGCCTTTCTTGAGTTAGGGTTGAATTGCATGTTTCAAACTAAAGCAAGGTATTGTGAATAATACCCCTAGATAAGTATATGATTTTGTGATCTCCATCTCCTCTCCTTTGAGAAAGAAATGGTGATCAGGGATAATTTTTTTCAACACATTGAAGATGATGACTATGATTTTTACCTAGGTTGATAGTCAATTGATGAAGATCACAGAAAGGGTCCATGGCATCGAGTTGTCTTTGAAATTTGTCTCGAGATGAGACTAGAAGGGCCACATCATCTACAAAAATCAAAATATAAATTAAGACATGGTGTAAAAGGCAACCATTTCCATCTTGAACGTGCTCATGCAAGGAATCCAACTTATCAATATAGATCCAAATAGTGTAGGGGAAAAGGGGCAACCTTGTTTTACCCCAATGATACTTAGGATAAAATATGATAGCCCGTGTGTTGGTGCATAGATGACTAAGGATTGAATTATATAGAGTGAATAATGGTTGACAAAAGGGTTTCTGAGATGACAATACCTCTGATTATGTGGAATAAAGCCTCTATAGGGACAAAGTCAAAAGAATTTTTGAAGTTCTACGAAATAACAATAAGCTTTTTAGGAACAATGTTGGGCTTCCTCAATTATGGCCTAGAGTGTAAACATGTGATTAATAGTCTGGTACTCAGATTGGAATCAAAAATTTCCTCTAGCTCTATGTCTCCTCTTCTCAAGCTCCCTAAATAGTTGCAGGTGGAAGAATGTAGCATAGAGCTTCAAGAAGAAAATCACAAAAAATAGATCGAATGGATTGCAAGGTACATCAGAAATAGTATGTAGTGGGAGCATGACTGCAACTCTTATAAAAATAATATCTAACTTCTGAGGTCCAAGACCTAGAGGGTCAAATTCTTCATCTAAGATATAAAATGTTACAAAGCTGAGAGTCCAAGAGAAAAAAGGGCCCCTCTTAAGATCTTGAGAATAAGGAGAAATATCTTGATTTAAGGTTGCCTACAGAAAGTGATCAATGTTTGGAGGAGCTATCACCTACTAATTAGGGAGAATAAGGAGAAATTGATGGCCTCTAAAACTGTATTGCCAGTAGGTGAATCTCTCCTACCATATGAAGCTCAAGTGAAGAATCCCCTGATGGAGGACTCTGGATAAATTGGAAGATATTATGTTTTGGAAGATCTAATATTGTGCATATAGGTTTCTCTTTGTAGAGACCTTTATCAGTGGGAAGGAGGTTGCCTTATGTGATTGTAAAGAGGTCCTAGAAAAAGACACTATTGCAAGGGTCTCATGGGTGGAGGTCAGGGGTCTCCTCGAGATCTCATGAATCTGCATACTGAGGTTGCACTACTCTCTACATGTAAATTATTGCTTCTATGTGTGAGGAATAAAAAGGAGGGAGGTGATTATCCTGTTGTGGGTTGATGGGATTTATTTTAAGGCTCCTCCATTTGAGTCTGTTGCGTTTGGAAAAGTCGACAAGTCGAATTGTGCCCCGATTGGATGAATTTGCAACATCAAAGTTTGTTTATTCAGCATAAAATAAAATCTATTTTTTCAAGTGATATTATTTTTGAAGTCATATAAGGAAGCCTCTTTACACTGTCGCTGAAAAAATGAAAAAAATCATGTGAAAATCCCTTGAATTTGAAGAGGAACCATCGAAAAATCTATATGAAAAAATAATTTTGAAAATATTTGAATGAAAAATATTTATCAATAGTTTCCAAATATCAACAATTTATAAATATCTTTTTTTTTTGCAAATATCAACAGTGTATACAAACCAATTTTTTTTAAAGGTATACAGCCTTAAGAAAACAACTAGTATTCTAGTTTCATTACTAAACATAAAATTGTATGAAAGACATGACAACTGCTGGCTACTCTCAGCCCAATGTTTGAAGGAAGAGTCATGATTTCCAAGATCCATGTCTTCTATCATTTGGTGAAATATGTATTCCTTGAATTATGGAATTTTCTTGAACTGAATTTGTTGATATCCTATGATTTGAAGTAGCAGAATGAGATAATTTTATGAGATTAAGGGCCATTTTTCTCAACATATTGCATTCTTCCTCCACATAATTGATTTTTTTTTTTTATTGTATTTTATTTTCTCAATTATGGCATTTTGATAAGCGCACTAGTGGTAATTTTCATATAATTTTGTAGTTACAAAGAAGAGGGAAGTTCTCTCGCATTGAATGGATTATGTCTTTAAATAGATTCTTGGACTTCCTAGGCTTCTCTAATCCATGGATCTTATAGGCAGAAAGAAACAAAGTTGTCAGCCAATAGTTCTTAAGGGGTTCGAACTTCCATTCAGGACCATGAATTCAGGATATAGGAAAAACCACACTACATTGCATACCACAAAACAATACAAGAGAGCCTAAGATCCACATATTTGTGGAGCCAAATAAAATTGAAGGACCAAATCTAGATAAAACTTAAAGACCATACCCCCAGAAGAAAGTTCTTGGAACACCAACACACAATAATTCACTGAAACTATAAACAAGAAGAACTGTAAGACTGAAGCCAATATCTTTGAGTATGTGGAATAAAGGCTCTATGGGGAAAACGTCAAAATCCTTTTTTAAAGTCTATGAAACAATAGTAAACTTTCCAGGAGCAATGTTGGGCTTCCCAAAACCAAAATTGCTAAACAAAATGACCTAAGAATGGAATTACATTGAAGGGAAAATACAAGGCTCTTACCTGTAGCTGACGGATTGCTGAACGGTGTCTTGGATCAACTGCATCACTAATATGAATTTTGAGAGAAAGTGGGGTAAAAAGTCCTTCTCAGGTTTACTCCAAATATAACGGTAAAAATGATTTTATTTTTATCTATTTATAGATTTTTGAAGATATTTTTACCATTATTTTATTATTTTTTCTCAATATTGGTGATGTTTGTCGTACTTTGTGGAGAAACAAGATATTTTATGGTGACAATAATTATTTGACTAATGCGACGAGTTTTATTTTATCTCTTTTTCCGACTCATTCAAAATAAATGAAAAAGGAACCCCTTTGGAGACACCTTTTAACTCTTTTTTGACTCTCGAAAAATGAAAAACACTGCCGAGTAATTGTCATTTCAAACTCTTTAAAGTAAATGAATTGACATGGTCTCAGTATACATTTACCCTTTTTTCGAGATGAGATTAACTATTTACAAAAAATGAATACCTTGATCGAACATGGTCAAGAGGTTCTCTTGGATATTTTTTTCTACATTTTCAGATTCAAGGGATGATTTATGAAAAGGGACGTGATGGATTTTTATTTTCCATTTTTTTTCAAACTCCCTAAACATGAAAAAGAAACTGAGTTTTTCTTCCATGAGACTCATAAAAAATTAAACAACGAAAGGCTTGTCACCATGACGAGACCAAGTTCCTCCTTCGTAGGGCTTGTTAAAATTACTAGGATGGATTCATTCGAAGAATGAACTTATACGCTCAGCATATGCTATCCTATTCACCTTGGCTATAAAAAATAAAGAGGTAATCGCTGGTAATAATGAGGGAAAAATTGAAAGTGGAACATCCTATGTATTAGGCAACATGTCACTCTTGAACATGACACTCATCTACATTTCGTGTCAAGTTGGGGATATCCTTCATTTGTCACTTGCCTTCCTGGTTTGGGGAATCCATTTGCCTCTTATGCGATCACCTTTTTTTTCATCATGAACTCTAATCCCATTTTGAGTCAAATTATTCCACGCTTCGGAGTTGTGTCACCAATATGTTCAAGAGAAGTCATTTTTCCAAAGTAAAAAAACGTCTGCTTATCTGATCCTTTCTGCAACAATCTTGAATCACTCCTATTATCTTGAGAAATCCTTTTTTTCATTTCAATGATATGGGAATCATCATGGACCTCCTTCGACAGATCACTTCCTGTCGAATTCAACTCATCTAGGAAGATGACTTAGAAACTCCTTTTTAGTACCTTGGAGCTTGCATGCCTCAATAGCAATTTCTCCACGTTCGACAACAAGTTTACCTCATTGGCCTTCGATCAGATGATTCTGCAAGTATTGTAAATTCAACACAGTTAGTCATTTTCATTATTGACGGTCTCTCTCGTGCCTATTAACGATTTTAATCATTGGCCGGTAATTAGGTGGTTTCTACCATGTTCGAAATCAACACATATATTCACATGGTTAGATTCGTACATTGGGTAGATCGAGATTGTGAAGAAGACCCTAGATTACATCTGTCATTATCCAAGTTGTGTGGAGTTATTGAGTATTCGTGATTGTACACATGATCCTTTCTATACGGATGGCTGTGACCATACCATGGATCCATTTCCATGATCTCCTTCAGACGAATGGTGATGACCATGCCATGGGTTCATGTGTTATTTGATGCCTATGCAGAGATATGTTATTAGGCATATTCATATCAGATATGTCATATATTGTATTCTATTTTATTTGGAAGGTTTCTTGATGGTTTTCCGAGTCCTTGCCTTGGTTTGTAAAGAATTTCACCCATCACTCCCTATTCTGCCTTCATGCTTTAGGGGGCATCTGTTACATAGTAATTTGTCACCCTGTTCACTTCCTGTCCTTGATCTTGAAGTGCCCTATGATGTATACTATGCAATATATCCACCTTGGCAAAATACATCAAATATCCTTTAAATACCAAAAGAAAGATGCCTTGAAAAATTCCTGAAGAAGCTTAGCTTAAACCCTAAATTTCTAGGTCAACGTTTTTCCCAGTCATATTCCCATTTTGATGGCAGGTTGTAAATTCAAGCCTAGTGCTGTTAGTGTGCTTCTGATTGGAAAAACCATGCTGAACCCTTTCTGGAAGTGTTTCCTCAAATGGAGGAGAAGCTTTGAGCTCTAGAATCTTCCAGGACAGTGAGATGGATATTGTTCGGTGGATATATAATCGAGCTATCTCATTTGGAGCTCTTGATTTTATCACTAGGGTATTATCCCTTGAGAAGTGGGACTTCCTCCTTCTTTCATGGGCTCCTAACTCCCTCTCCCTTCCTATAAATTTATACCCATCCCTCCACTACTGGTTGGTCATTGTTGGGATGGTTTGATCATTAATACTTTGCATCCCTATGTTGTGTTAATGCCTAAAATACCATTCGGGAGAAGGATCGATTGAAGAGCCTCGATTTGGACTCAGAATACACCAAAGGGAAGCATTTAACATCAAGGCTATGGTTGTAAGATTCCTCTTTTATATT
Organism: Pinus albicaulis; assembly: GCA_034641835.2. NCBI lineage: Eukaryota > Viridiplantae > Streptophyta > Pinopsida > Pinales > Pinaceae > Pinus > Pinus albicaulis. The sequence continues at coordinate 593,343,333 of CM076583.1, read as the reverse complement.
ATCAATCATACATCTGGTGTTTCGCTTTCTATATTTGTTTGGATATCCATACGAGTAGCCTAATGCTCCTTGATCTGTTAGGTAGTTAATGTTGAATGTATGATTTATATTGGATCATGTTTATTGTTGTCTCTTGGTCACCTAGAGGTATTCGAATGCCACAAGTAGCGAGGATCGAGCCTGAAGGATTGTGGATCGAGGCCTTCACCAAAGGATTGAGCATAACATCAGGAAGAGGTAGGTCATTTTCCTTTTCTCATCCTGCTTTGAATATCAGCTAAGCAAGTGTTCATTAGATAGTCTTATGCGTTTCTAGACCCACTCTAGTGCTAGGGAGATCGCCTCTGTTCACACAGGGGATTGTCTTCACAACAGTTACATATATGGATTATGATTATGGAGAAACAAGCAATGATAAGAGACACAATGCTTCAATATTTGTGTGTTGATCCGATTTTGATATCATATGTGGAGAAATTATGGTGATGTGGCATATATTTTGGTTGGTTTCATGAGATACATAGATATGCTCTTTGATATGATATGTTATATTATTATGTCTATTAGTTGGGTATTATGTGGGGAAATTTTTTTATTCATGAAAGATTTTATTTATATATTTAAGACAAACAAATTATTAAACTCAATCAATGGAAATATGGGTCTCACTACTAGAGTCAAAATTTAAAAAGTATCATAAACTAATTTATTAATTATCGACTTTAGAACATCCCTCCCCCCACTTTCTAATCAATTAGAATAGGAAATGAAATACAATATTTTAATGGGAGAAAATTTCCAAATTGTTTTGAACATATTTAAAAGGAGGGAGGATCTATGAAGGCCAGGGGGAGATAACTGTGAAGAAGGGTATGCTATAGAATATTTGGTTTTCATTCTGTCCTCTAATTTCAATTTCTGAAAGGTGGAAGCTAATCTTGATGGTGACTGTAGAATTACTTCACTAAGGGGAGACAAGTTAGGGTTACTCCATTATTATTTTCAAGGAATATATTAGTTATATTGTGGTTTTCTAATCTGTTTCATTGTTGTTTGAAGATAAAGTGATGTTTAACAAGTGCTAACAACTATCATTTTGCAGAGAACAAGATGTTGATATTTGTACTTGCATGAGGGATCATAATTTGCTGCCATCCTTGCTTGTATTCCAAACTATTGTATATGATTTGATTTACAATGCAGTAGTTTTGTGTTGAGACTAGTTTTAGTATACCTAGGGGGGATAATATGGGGTATACCTAGAGGGAATCATATAGGGTAAAGAGGGAGGTACCCAAGGAAATAAGGTAAATTAAGGATGATAAATACATGGGACATAATTAATAAATAAAGTGGTTAACCCACTTTATGCAAGTGACCACAAGTATTTAGGAAATGATGTTATAAGACCATGGTATTGGATGTATGACCCATGTTAATTACCCATGGTATTGTATGTATGAAGCCTATATAGAGGCTAGAGACTCTCCATTGAGGATGTGAAGGATTATTGTATTGACAAGCATATGGATTATGGAGTGGAGTAGTTGTATGGTGTTACCCTACCTCAAGAATTTTGATTAATAAAGATCTGAAGATTCTATATTTTGTTCTTGCATTTGTATTTAGATTATTGGAAGCTATTGGGCATATTTTCTATTTTATTATATTTTATTGTTGGGTGATGCGGGTGGTGATATGCTAAAGCTTGAACTGATGGAGGATATTTGGTTAATTCCTCTACTTTTGGTGCCTGAGTGGTGTTTGGTGATTTTTTGGTACCTCCACTATTGTTGTTTGAGTGGTGCCTAGTGCTTTTTCTGGTACCTAGTTTGATGTCTGTGTGTGCTTGTCAACCATCAAAGTCTCATCATCTAATTTGGCAGTGTCATTAGGGATTTGTGCTTTTGAATCCCCATTCTCTGCCTGGTTTCTAATGGAAATATCCTTTAATGTAATTTTCTACTTTTTATACCAGGGCTTCAGTAATTTCTTCTGTACATTAATATTGATAGTAGCAACAAATTCCATCAAATGGTATCCCAAAAAAACATCCACATTATCCATATATGAAGTATAAAAATCAGAATGCAACACATACTTATCCATAGAAATATTCAAATCTTTAGAAATTTTCACCTCCTCATTATCAGCCTGCATTTTTGCAATATGTTTTGTTGAAACTTGTAATTTTCTTGCCACATTAACATTGATAAAATTATTCTTGCAACTAGGATTGATAGACACAATGATCTTCTTCTGTTGTATACATCCATGAACCTATAATAAATAAATATTAGTAGAAAATAAGCCTTTAAGTCTCTTAGTGTCCTTCCTTTCCAGATTGTGACCACTTTTCCATGATCTTAGTGTCCTTCTTTCTGGCATGAGACCACTTGTCCAAAAGGAATTTTTCAAGTTTTTTACTAGGAAGTTTCTGCACTGAACTGTCTAGTGAGCACCACCATTTATAAGCCTCATATTCCATATTAAGAACTATGCTGAGCCTCCAAATATGTGGGGATATAGACTTGTGATATTGTATAAATTATTCAATAGTAAGGCCATCACCTTTTCCTGTAAAATTCTGTCTAGAACCCATAAAAATAGAGTGAGGGTTTTTAGAAATTACTTATGGTTGGGTAAAAATTTAAAATGTCCACAACCCTATCAATATGGCTCAAAATACTTATTATAGCCTATTTTCGTAAATTGAACAATCATTCTGCATCTTTACATGTAATTGAAATCTCGATTTGGGCAATATGGAGACTCAGATCCACACTACAACTATCCCACCGTCACAAAATTTCTTAAAAAATAGTTGATTTTAAATCCGCGATAAATCTTCATCCAGACTTCGATTCGACTGAATGTTTTTTTTAAATTGGGCATTTTCTCACAATAATCTAGATCTACTATCTGTTTCTGAAAACGGTTGCACCAAAATTGTCAGATTTTCCCTGCAACTTTGCCACCCAAAAAATTCTTGCAAAAAAAAAATAAAAAAAAATTCCCACTTTCCTAAGAAAGTGATCTGATAGCACTTGTAATAGATTTGGCCTGCAAATATAATAAAATAGAAAATATTCCCAATAGCTGCCAATATTCTCAACACAAATGGAAGAAAAAAATATAGAATCTTTAGATCTTTATTAATCAAAACCCTTGAGGTAGGGTAACACCATACAACTACTCCTTAAGGAAGGAGTTCACTCCACAAGCCATATGATTGTCAGAACAATATTCCTTCACATCCTCAATGGAGAGTAACTGGCCTCTATATATGCTTCATACATATAATACCATGGGTAATTACCATGGGGCATACATCCAATACCATGGGCTTATCACATTATTTCCTAACTACTTGTGGTCCCTTGCGTAATGTGGGTTAACCACTTTATTTATTAATTATGGCCCATGTATTTATCATCCTTACATTACCTTATTTCCTTCGGTACCTTTACCCCATATGATCTCGCCTAGGTATACCCCATATTATCCCCCCCAAGTATACTACACTGGTCAAAGGCTTTAACATAAGTATGTCTTTCAAGATTTTGCTATACTTTTTCATTATTTATAAAATCAACCATGTTTTTATAACACCATTATTTTTCATATCTCTATATTTATTGTACATTTTTTAGCGTGCAATATTCTAAAAAACCCGATATTTGTGACACAATGGCCAACAAAGACTCGCTTAGCATCGACCCTTTCGAAAAAACCCATGAAACGAGTGAATTCTCACCTGAGACACTAACACGTGACTATCAGAAACAAGTTTCTTTAGTATGACAAGACTGTCTTATGGATCACATCACACTACTCCTAGCTGACACATGCTTCATCGTCTAACTATTATCTTGCACTGTGTAGGGTGATAAAACAATTTATCTATCCAATAACACAAGTCCAAAGTAAACATGCGTGGTATATGACCTCATGTACAAACTTAATTCATTAAAGACAAAGAAGACACGAAACCTTGAAAACTCCACTAGTGACAAGAAATGTTACTTAGCACTTTGATCCAATGTCAGTCGCTTGACCCTTCACACTCATTCCAAAGGTTAAGTACATAAAATATCGAGGGCCTAAACCAACACATATCATCTCCATATGAAATAATCCCACACCATATTATTATCATGAACATTCTGAATATTAAATAGTCACTACAAATATCCAAACTTTCCTACAATATTTCAGGAGCTAAGGCATCAAACATCATACTATATTCACAAAAACGAACAATAAAAAAATAGAGCAACCCCTCCATTTAATATCTTATATTCATATTAGCAAAAGGAACATTGTGTCCAGGATTACATATATTAAGTTAGCAGGCTCATCGACCTTCTGTAACAGTACTATGCAACGCCGATAACTAGAGTATAACCATAAAAATTAGACTCATATAAAAAGAACTAAATTTAATATAATTAGGCTACATAGCAGCGAAAAAATTAACCACATACCCATGGATGAAATTCAAAAGACATAAACATCATACATATACTCTATTATTCAAGTTTTCCCATGCTCGACCGTCGCTCAACATTCCACCATGATTAGATGTTGTTAATGCTTCTGCCAGTACCTGATTTGTCCTCAAAGAGTCATATTATAGTTTCTTGGAACCCTCTCAAATCCTATTAGCTTCCCACATAACTAATCAATATGTCCTAAAAAACCATTAAAATATTTTCCTCGTCCTCCTGAGCTATCTCATGTAGATCAATTATTGTCCAAAATATCCTCTACATAGTTTGGCTCCACTTCACCCCATGTCCTCCTTTGATCTAGGTGGATATTGGTGGCCACCTGCCTATTCCACTTATACCCCCACCATTTTTTCTTTAAGTTTTTCAATTTCCTTAATTGTAGCACAATTTACTATTTTTGGCAGTTTTTTGATTCCTAAATTTTCGGAGCTATTTTGAGGCCCTAAACGACGTTTTTTTGGAAAATCACCTCTAGCAAGTATAATATTTTTCTTAATATTCATTTTAATCAATTGTAATCCTTGGATATATATTTCTAATAAGGTATCATGTGCGTCAAACGAATATCGTATGCCAAAGTTACGACCCCGGGAAATTGATGTACGGATTTACCCCAACAGGGCCCATAGTTTGGCATTTCATCTCCTGGGGTTAGGTTTTTCGATGTTTAGGGTTTTACATTGTTTCTAAAGAATAAATAGGCCTTTGAGCCTCATTGTAATACAGTTCAAAGGCTTGTAGCCGCCACATATCTTCTGAGAGATAAGCTACCAGTGCCCTAGCTAGATTATTTCCATTCTGTCTGTAAGCATATTTCAGTTATGTGATATTAATGAAATGAAGTCTTATTTCTGTTGCATATCTATGTTTATGTGTATTTCTATATTTTATTTCATTCCTGCATAAGTCCATATCAGTGGTCTCAGAGTTGTCTACTCTTTCTCGATCCTTCTTTGCATGTCCCCAACGAGGTCAAGGTATAAGGAGTTAGGGCTTGATCTGGTTGAACCTTTGCAAGATCAGCCTCACAAAACCCAACAACCACCTATGGGGGATGAAAAGAAAGATGAGGGAGCAGTAGATCCTATCAAAATATTGCTCGAGGAGGCCCTCGAGAAACTGTAAAGGAACGCGATGATGGATAACTTTTCCAGGATTCTTCAATGACTTCCCACCAGAGACACATCTTCATCCAGCAACCACTCTGGAGGCACAACTACTTTTATGGTACAAGTAAACTTTGAAATTCCCATATTTGAGGGAAAAATATATGTAGAAATCATAGATATATGGTTGAATATATTAGAAGGGTATTTCTCCGTTCATGACTTTTATAGCCGGGAAAAGGTTACTTTTTCACTCCTCAAAGTCGTCCCCCATGTCAAGGACTGGTAGGAAACCTACTGTGAGAAAAAGGACGAGAGGGAACCCTTTCTGTTTTTAGTCGCACCCACTTGGAATTATTTCTGAGATGCCATCAAGGAAAAATATTATCCCATGGGGAGATATGTGGACAAGTACATAAAATGGACTATGCTGTGGTAGTGAAGGGATCAAGATGTGCATGAGCTAACGAAGCTATTACATACCCTTCGCACAAAATTTGGTATTAAATATTCAGAGAAAAATTTGGTGCTGAAGTACCGTAGTTGTTTGCACATATACATTCAGGAGGAAATGGATTTCCTCGACATCTCCTCGCTTGGTGAAGCATACCAGCATGCTTCCAAGATTGAGCAGAAGTTCAAACAAAAGAAGTGAGACTTTGGATCCACGAATCAGAAGCAAGGGAAAGGTGCCCCCAGACCATAGAACAAAGGAAAAAGCCAAAGCAAAGACACCCGAGATAACCTGCCAAAAGCACAAGCAAATAACAACACCATGAATCCAAGAAAGGACATGGGAAAGTGGTATGAGTTCCATAAGAGCTCCACTCACAACACAAGTGAGTGTCGAGCCAAGGCTAAGCTGAAATATTCTGAATAAGATGCATGTTACGACTCTGAATTAGAACCCTACAAGGGGAGTGAAAAAGGAAAGAATATTATCGATGTAGAGCCCAATGCCATGTTTCCACCATGAATATCTAGAAGGAGGAACTAGAATATCTATAGGAGGAGGAGAGCCTCTTCCATCCCCAGATGTGGGTAAAGGGTTCCCCACTATAGTTCATTATTGATAGTGGGAGCCAAAATAACCTCATTTTAGGAGAGGTCATGAAGATGCTCCACTTTCTGACCATAACACACCCACAACCGTACACCATCAGGTGGCTTCACCAAGGATAGGATCTCCACGTCAACTAGCAGTGCCGCCTTCCTTACAACGTCAAGCCCTTCATGCATAAGGTATTATGTGACATTTCTCCCCTTGATGTTTGTGATGTATTATTAGGCCAACCACTGTGGAAGCGACATGCTGTGTAGGAGTCCTGACCTCACATTGTTATTGTTACTTTTGGAAATAAGTTGTACATGATACCGAAGGTAGCACTGCCTGCCACCATCTCTTTGGTTATTGTAAAAAAATGTAGTAAGCTCATTTCCAAAACCAAGAAATTTGTTTTCCTAATGATCCACCATCAAGAAAAGAAAAATAATGTGACCACGAACTCCAAACAAGGCTCCTCCACATGACAAAAAAAAATGGACAAGGTTGCGGAGGATTACCGGGACATCTTCACCTCACTCGCAGGGGTGTCTCTGCACTGTCAAGTCAATCACCCCATCAATTTGACCCCAGGTGTGCCACTTCCAAATGGACCAATGTATCGGTGCTTTGTTCTGGAGAACGACAAGATAAAGAGGTAGGTTCCGGGGTTGTTTCAGAAAGGTCACATCCGACCAAGTTCATCACCCCTTGGGAGCCTAATCGCATTGGTGTAGAAGACGAATGGGACTTGGAGACTCTGTATTGACTATTGGACGCTGAACAAGATCACTGTCTGGAATAGGTACCCGGTCCCATGAATTGATGACCTTATGGACCAACTAAGGGGGGGAAAATATTTTAGCAAGACCGACTTGAAGTCAAAGTATCACCAGCTAACAATAGAACCCTCTAATGTGTGGAAGTTGATTGCCTTAAAATAAAAGGAGGGCCTGTTTGAATGGATGGTCATGCCTTTCAGGTTGACAAATGCTCCCACAAGATTCATGAGGCTGATGGACGACATCTTGCGGCCATTAACCAACTCATTTGTAGTAGTGTACTTGGATGACATCCTGATCTTCAACCAGACTTGGGAAGAGAACCTCCACCACATCCAATATGTCCTCCAAACGATGCGACAACAGAGTTTGTGTGCCAATTTGGAGAAGTGCACTTTCGGCATGACCCAGGTTCAGTATCTGTGATACATCATTGATGAGTGGGGGTTGCATGTGGATCAAACCAATATCCAAGTCATTCGGGATTGGCCAACCCCAACCACTCTAACAGAGCTCCAAAACTTTCTAGGTCATGCTAATTTCTACCGCAGGTTTGTGTTTGGATTATCTCATATCACTTGGCCCTTGAGTCAAGTCACCAAGGGAGGAGCGAAATAAAAATTATTTTGGTCTAAATCTCAACAGAAAGCATTCGTAGAGTTGAGAAATCACCTCTTCTCTGCCCCAGTCCTCACATTACCATACTTGCAACAACCATTTGAGATCAATACAGATGCCTCTAACTATGCTATTGGGGCATTTCTTACTCAATAGGGGAATTTAGTGGCATATCACAATAAGACACTATCCAACACAGTCCAGAAGTATCCCACTTATGAAAAGAGATGTATTCCATTGTGAAGGCTTGCTAAGAATGGAAGCATTACATTTTGGGGAATGAAACGGTCATCCACACAGACCATCGACCCCTGTAGTTCATACAGACACAAGGGAAGTTACAGAATTATCACCATCAGGAGTGGTCCACATATCTGCAACAGTTTCATTTGAACATCAAGTACAAGAAGGGAAACACCAATAATGTTTCAGACTGCCTCAACTGACAACCGATCATGGATCTAACCAACATGCTCAACTCTTGTGGGCACGAAACTTCTTATTGGCCACTTCTCTACAAGAGCGACCCTGAATTCGGCCACACATACAAGACACTCTTGGAGGGTAACCAAGTTCCAAATTTTGACCTCCAGGATGCACTGCTATGTCACCTGGGACACCTTTGTGTTCCTTCAAGTGAGCGTGCGAAGATTATTTGGGAAGCACACTATAGTCGGATAATTGGGAATTTTAGAGTCGAGAAAATAGTGGCAGTACTGCAAAAGTATTTCTATTGGCCGAACCTTTTACAAAATGTCGGGAAGTACATGAGATTTTGCACTGCCTGCGACATTGCCAAACTGACCATCAAGAAGAAAGGCCTCTATACTCAACTGCCTACCCTTAGTCGACCTTGGAAATCCATCTCCTTGGATTACATGTCGGGCCTTCATTCTACTAAGCATGGCAATGACTCTTTTTTCATGGTCGTCGACAGATTATCGAAGATGGTCATTATTGTAGTTTGCAAGAAGAATATCACAATAGAAGCCACTACTAAACTCTTCTTTAAATGAGTGTGGGTACAATTTGGGATCCCATAGTCTATCATCTCAGATCAGGACAATAGGTTATTTAGTACATTTTGGTCCAGCCTCTGGTCAATGCTGGATACCAAGCTCACCAATTCCACAACTTTCCATCCCCAAAATGATGGCTAGACAGAGGTTGTCAACATGATGATTGTACATATTCTACGCATGTACAACTCAAAGCATCCATGCACATGGGATGATATACTCCCTTATGTAAAAAAAAGCTATAACTGGACCCTCCATAGCTCAACTGACCACAAGCCCTTTCAGGTGGGCTTGGGATTCAAACCACTATGTCCCATTGACGTAGCCATGCCATTTGCAGCTACTCAGGCCGATTCAGGTCATGTCTTGTCTGAAGGTGACAAGGTGAAAAACTTCATTGAGCGCATTCAGCACATTCGCTAATAGCTTCATGACATATTGGACAGGGCCAATGCTAAGTACAAGAAGTGACACGATCAACATCAGGTGCCACACAAATTCCAGGTGGGAAACAAAGTGTGGCTACATTTGCAGCAGGAGCACCTTGCTAGGCCCCATTGCAAGCTTTGGCTGCTCTGATATGGGCCATACACCATCACCAAACCTGTAGGGGAAAATTACTTCGAGCTTGTTATTCCACCATTCCTTGTGCTGGACCTAGTGTTAAATGTGGACCACCTTCGACCCTACTTTCCACCTCTACTGGACACATCTGACATGGCAGAATAACTCACACCAACGGAGTTAAACCCATACTGCATGGAACAAGCCAAAAATGATCGGATCATGGACACATAGATCAAGAACACCCACCAGTATAGGATGCATCTATATCGATTTGTCAAAGAAAACCAACTCCTTCACCAGGGAAAGTCGCTCACCAAGGACCAAGTTTAAGAGAGGCTTCCTGATCTCATGGAGGAACTCAATGCAATGGGGACCATTGTTTTTTAAGGGTGGAGGAATGATCCAGGTGGATATTGGTGGCCACCCACCTATTCCACTTGGATCCCCACCATTTTTTCTTTATATTTTTCAATTTCCTTAATTGTAGCACAATTTAATATTTTTTGTAGTTTTTCGGGTCTTGAACTTCCGGAGCCGTTTTGAGGCCCTAAATGACGTTTTTTGGAAAATCACCTACAAAAAATATGAGTATTTGAATTAATAAATGTGAGTCTTTGACTCGATATTCGTTGTCAGCATTTTTAGTTCTCAGATAAATATTTCTAATGGGGTATCATGTGCTTCAAACGAAGATCGTATGCCAACGTTATGACCCTGGGAAATTGATGTACCAATTTACCCTTATGAGACCCATAGTTTGGCGTTCCATATCCTAGGTTTAGGTTTTTGGATGTTTAGATTTTTCCATTGTTTCCCAATAAGAAATTGTCCTTCAAGCCTCATTGTAACACAATTCAAAGGCCCGTAGCCGCCACATCTCTTCTCAGAGATAAGCTACCAATGCTGTAGCTAGTTTATTTCAATTTTTCTGTAAGCATATTTTATTTATGCGATATTAATGAAATTAAGTCTTATTTTCGTTGCATATTTGTGTTTATGTGTATTTCTATATTTTATTGTGTTCCTGCATAAGTCCGAATCATCATTCCTCAAAATATCTACAACTTCATACTTGTAATGATCTCCTAGGTTGGCTTCACCCTCTACAAAATTGTAACCTTTGATATTCCTCTACATGCACCTTCCTTCCTCGGTTTCCACTGTCATCCTTTTGCACGACGTCAATCTGTGTTGTGCTTTACCTACTACACCAACCCTATGCTAGGCTCCATCTACTGCACCAGCCCTATGCTGCACTCTATATACAACTTCAACCCTATGCTATGCTCCATCTTATCCTTTCCACAATCCTTATCCCTATTGCGTGTTCCTCCATTTACAATTTTTTTGCAAAAATGTTCTAGACTTCAATAGTCCCCCTAACACAAAAATATGGCTTGTGATGGAGCCACTTAGTCCTTCTTCTATCCCCATGGATTTGGGATCTCCAATGTTACTGAGGTTTTCTTTGTTCCTTTGGTACAATTGTCATAGGGAGAAACATAATAATTGGTTACCTCAAATATCTTAAAACAACCAAGAAGGGGTCAACCATGTTCCCCTCCCCCCAAAAAATGCTTTTAGAAAAATAATCTTAGTCACCACTATTTCTCATAGTCCGAGTTCTATGTATGTCCTTGGTATTTATCTCCTTCTTGTAGTCGTACAGGTTCCATCCCTTGGTGCGAGTGAACAATACCTTGAGTTGGTTGATTTTATTAATGATTCAAGTATCGGTCTTGTCCACGTGCTACAACATGGCCATTTTCATGTGCATCCTCATGTTTTTCCATTTTGCATTAGGAAAAAAACCTCGTCCTACTACAATAGTACCATGTTGAATGGATTGCACCGACACCGTCTTTCCATATGGACTTGCAAGGCCTCTTTTCAAATGGTGTCAGTATCAACTAACTGGTGTGACTGTAGCCTTATGTGAGAACCATCCTTGTGAGCAATGTGTATCCTCCCTTGTATGGACCTCATGATGAAATTATTCCACCTTTCTGTACCTATACCTCCCATTCCCATCTCTCTTACCTAGGCCCATTTGTCGTAATCACCTTTTCCACAGTCGCATCCTCTTATCAAGGTTCATGTTCAGGGCAGTTCCTTCCACCATTCCCTTAAATTCATTTCCTTCTTTCTTTCATGTTCTCTACACATCTCTACAACTATCCTCTCTTCATCATGATATTTTTGAGTGATATTCTCCTCTCTACTTCTATATGCTCCTCACTCCCTTTATTATTTTGTTTACGTCAAACTCCCTTTTGAACACTTAGATAATATCCTATGGGTACTTGGGTGGTGACTTATAACATTTCTCCCTCCCACTCATTCATCATGCCTCTCGGTGATATTAACTTGATCATCATGGTTTTCTGATCTAAATCACCTAGATTGGCATCAACCTGTTCCATAATAATCTCTCAAATCAAACCAATATGATGGTTCACATAAGCAATCTGTCTCACTCCAGTTAGTCCTAGTCGATTCAGATCTCTTCACCTCAATATTAGATTTCCTTTTCCATGTTTTCCCAATAATTCATGGGCTTGCGAGTCTTCTTCTGCCACCGAATGGGACTCAGTAACTTTTTTAACTGCTTTCTTCCCTTTCCCCGAAGATTTCCTTGAGTGTATTGGTCATTTTGGTGTAGTTTTTATCATGATGTCCTTCATTGATGTCTCTGAGCTTTCGCATTCCAACCTACGTTGTCATTAATGCATGGCCTATAGACCTATTTTATGTCATGACCTCTTTACAAGATTACCTTTTAGCAGTGTTTCCCCAAACACAACTTGCTACTATATTTGACCATACTTGTGTAAATTCTAGCATGACCTATTTCCTTCCAGCACATCGGATTGGTGCACACCCTTTCTTTGTAACATATCCAAACATTACCCTAAGCATTATTCCTACACATTCTGAATTTATTTACATAAATCTTACATATGTACATAGGAGATGACACACTCCTCCCCCTTCCTACTATCACTTAATAAAATAACATTTTTTTGGAAAGGTGGTGTAGCCACAATTCGTACCCATATTTTCACAACACATAAGAATTCCCCTGGTCTCCATGTCTTCGACCTTGGATTCATCAATGATTTCCATTTCCCTAGTATCACCAAGATCCTAGTCCCGGTGCAATAAGCCTGCAACCTTTTCAATGGTATCATCATCCTTGTAATCCCTAATGGTCGCCATCTTGTGACTTTATTCATTCCTAATATTTACCTACCTAGTCTTGATTGGTTGCACATAATCCTTGAATTGCAATGGTGGTCCTTCCACTACGTGCTCACCTTCAACTTCTAGAATTTGAATATTCCAGGGATCATCATCGTCCTCTCCCTTTTTTTCTACTTTTTAGCACTCAAAAAACTCCTATATTCGTTGCAGGTGTTGATGTGCGACACACAATGGTCCATTCTTGATAATTTATGGTTTGTTAGCAAAAAATATCCTTCGTCGCAACACCTTTATAGATTCCTCCAATGTTGGCTCAACTGCTTCAAAGTTAAATGTAGCCGTGAAATTTTGATCCAGTTCATCCCAATCTCGTGTTCCTCTGTGCACTTCCAATTCAATATATCAGTTGGTTGAAGTGACATCCATAGTGTGTATAACTAGATGTACCCATTCTTGCTATGGTACCTGTCCCCTAGTCCATGCTACGACACATTGCTTCAAGTGGGTATTGCAAAATTTCATACCAGAATATTTTTCTTCACTGACCCCAAAGCTGGACCCAAACCTGAATTTCAATAGTTATTTACACTTTCGCCATCCCACAACTTTCTCCTTATGTGTATTCCACCATCTCGATGGTGTAGCACACAACACAACATCTAGTGCAAGAATCCTATGACACTCTAGTATATGCTCCTCATACTCCTGAACATATATATCTACTTCTGACAGCACATTGAAGCGAGGTGGATTATACACCTCAAGCCCTATCTAGTGCACTATCCTCATAATGTGTGTACATCTTTTAGTGCTAACATCATGCAACCGATTATGAAAATTCTCCAAGGATTCTTACGAGTCATAGATGCAATATCTGATACTGTGCCAGCTCAACACTCTTTCAGGTGTCGGATTTACATAGTCACCCCGTTGAGCTGTGACATTGTAAATATTAATGAGGTCCTCTCGACTAAGCTCACCTTTCACAAGTTGGACATATTGATCCCCTTCACGTGGATCATGGGAGATTCACTCAATGAAACTCTAACATATCACGTGCGTACATGGCATACTAAACAATACCCCTAATTTGAATACATATTGGAAAATACCTCTAAAAATCTCATTATTTAACCCCTTAATAATACAAACCCAATACACCTTTTGAATTTAAAAAACCACTACTTTCACTAGATATTATATGTATCAATTTTTTCATTAACATTTTTAACACCCCTTTATATTTTTTTCATTAACTTTGAGCTCCATTTTTATACCTACAATATAAAAACCCTGTACCCCATAATACATCCTCAATATATTATGTCATTTTTTACTCAATATATATCCCATAATATGAATTCACCTGGCATAACATTTCTTCCCTAGTTAAGCTCCTGCGACGTAGATCCAGTGATGCAATTACTTGGATATATCTGCCTTCAAATATCATATGCATTTTATTTAGATTAATAATTAAATATTTATCCAAGGCCCATTCGATCTTGTAAAGGTCTGGATAGGGATCAATATCATCCATGATTTTGATCGCCTAGAAATTTCCTGTGCTTAAAACCTCGTCGATGTCCATAGGTACTCCTGAAAACCATTTGATAGGAAAAATCCAATGCTAGTTGGCCAATCTAAGTTGAATTGGCAACCAAGTCATATTGGGTTTCCCATCATTTCCCATGTTAGTTTCAGTAGAATTTTTATATATGGTATCAAGTTTAGAACAATGTTTTCCATCTCGTACTTTCCAATTTGTGTGCCAAACTAAATTTATTTACTGGTCCTTCTCTAGTGAATGACTTGATTCATAACCCTTGGAGAAGCTTGTGTCATAGTCTCCTAAGTTATGCTGACACTTTTTTCTACCATCCTTTTGAACTTATCCAAAGCCTGCAGATATTTTAATAACTCTAAAAAACTTTGCAGTAGACTCTGAACTGGATCTACTACTTTCCTTTTTTCCCTAATTATGGTGATATAAAATATCATTGGAATGGTTGCTTCATGCCTAAATTCTAGAGTATCCCATTCTTCCACAACTATTTCCTGTCAGGCCTCCTTATACATGGTATTTTATCTGACCAGATCAAACTTCAAAGGGGGTTCAAGAGCTTTCCTAACCCATTGGGGTTGCGATGTCAGAGGTCTCGCAACATCGACTCTTATTCTGACACCTCCTCATGTTATCGTGCCTACCCTCTATTGAGTTTTGTGCGGATCAACGACTATCATTTGTACATTTGGCCCCTTCTTTTCATCCCACTTGGTGATCAACTAGGGGAAATACTCCGTCATATGATCCAAATATTTGCAATAAATACAAGTAAAATATGGATTGGTGCAATATCGAGCCAAGTGGGAACCTTCTTCCCAAAATTATAATAGATTATGGTGCTTTTTCCTCGACCAAATCCTCCTCTTCCTCTACCCGGTCCTCTAGGTCCTCTAGCCACCATACCTCGTCCTCTCCCTTGCTAGTTGTATTCATTAGAGGAAATTTTAGCCTAAAAGTGCCCATGAAATTTTCACGTACATAATATGTAAATCAATCAAATTATTTTAAATCAAAAAAGAGTTACATGTAAATATTTTGGAATTAAAAAAAAAAAAAAAAAACTACTTTTTTTAATTGTATTTTTGGTTTATCTCCTTATAGGTTTACTCAAATTTCAAGTTTAGACACTTATTGGACGTGAAATTAAATTCTGCATCCAACGAGTACCCATTATGCATATTTTTGATAAGACCCACATTGATAAAAGTTGGAGATACATTAAAAATGTGTGGTCAACACACTTTTTTAATGTATCTTCAATTTATATCAATGTGGGTATTCTCAAGAGTATGCATAATGGGTACTCGTTTGATGTTGAATTTAATTTTGCATCCAATGAGTGTCTTCTTTTCCCTCCAAAATTCATAACCCTTATTTTATTATTTTCATATAATTTTATTATTTTTCCTTAGGAGGCCACTATTACACTGAAATTTCCTCAAATGCTTCGCCTTAATTATACCCAAACTGGTTATATCCACTCAAAGTGACTTCTGTCCTTGCAATTTGAATGAATCAAACATGTACTCTCGCATAAGGTCTAACACATGGAAATGGTGAATATTGTGCCCCATTGATTTTCAAAAATAAAAAATATGGTATGGGTTGTGGCCTCATACTTTCACATCATTGGGAGACTGGATAGTATATGGCCCCATACCCTACAAATTTCGCACTGAATTCCTCTATCTTGTGCAAGAAGATTCAATATGCTAGGCACTATATGGTCAGTCAAAAATTTCATTCATTCCTATAGTTAACCTCCATTCAACAGATGGTGGGCCATACTTCCTCCCACTTGTCATTCCCTTTCATCAAATCTTAGAGTTGGGAAGCCAACATAACCAAATAGGAGTACTACATCTATGCCATACCATTGTAATCCCCTCCACCTACTGGTGAGGATTCCAACTTCGAACCTATCCTCTACTGCGTCAAGGGTATCCTCATGTGTGGAAGTAGTCCTGCAATAAACCATTCCTTATGCTACACATACATAATTTCGAAGGTCAACCTATCCTTTAATACTTTAAATCGTTAGTCGATGTCCCATACCGACTCTCCTAGACTCTGCTTCATCTCCTTGAGCTTTGTAATACACTGAAACTATGGCTTGGGCCTCTGAAAATCTCTAATTAGTGCCTTCTTAATCTTCACTAAGGTCATGTCATGTCCAATTGGAGTTGCACTTTTGAACTTCATGCACCATGTTAGTGCGCAATCCCTAAATGTGGCTTCTAACTGTGCGATCTTCGTGGCCTTATCCTATAACTTTTTAACTATCCAAGCGACCTCACATACAAACAAATATTTTCCTAGGTCCTTAGTCCAAACACCATAAAACATGGGAATCCACAAATATACACATTCCATGGTAGTGTATGCAACGCTCCTTGATGAAGTACTCCCTCCTGCACTTTCTGTATTGCTATAAAACTGCTCACCACTTTGAGTTTGAATACCTTGCGTCATCCCTCCTATAACTAAACCAATTCCACTACTACTATTTCCTCCTCCTCGACCATAATTACCTTCTACACTTATCAAATCAACACGTTGAGTGCTCATCTCCTAATCCATGGATGCACATAGGGGTGGTGGGTTTGACTCCAGACACGATCTAGTTCTATTTTTCTAATTCCAAGTCTTTTGTACTGCATGGAATCAACTCTTTCCTTTCTCCTTCCTCTATTTGTGGTGTGCCATACTACATCCAGTCATATATTTGGTCACTAGCATTACTCCGTGGTCAACGATGACCTCTCCTAGCCCCTCCCTCTCAACTCCTTCTAGAAGACACTGACACTGAGCGATCTCCTACTGCATCACCCTCTCGATACTTCCCCTCATTCCTCAAAGTTCCATACTCATATCTCTTTTGCTCCATAATTTACCTTTTCCTTTTATGCGTAGTTTTGGGCCCATTTTCAGCCTCCACAACATCATTTTTTACTCTTCCCATTTCTTTCTCCTCAGACCATATCCCATATCTCCCCCACTTTTCCATCCGTGTAGGCAACTTAGTTTCTCATGGTGTCATATTATAAAGGAAAAACATCATGGTCATACAACATCATCTTTATCAACAAAGAGATTGACCTTATAAATCTACCTCTCGACCCCTTCAGAAATTTCTACTCTACTGTAGTGTAGGAAACCATCAGTTCCACTACTAACTCCAAAATATATTCTTTGAGAACACTTAAAAAAAAATTGACATCATGGGAAGTTTTTTTTCTTACTACTTGAAGCTGACGTACTTGCTTTGACATATAAATCCTTGGAACGTCATGCCTATACATCGAATTATGTCCTTCAACCGTTGTACGCATCCCATCAAGATATTAGGAAACTCTCCAAAGAAAGCTTCATCGAAGTCAGTAAAAACATAATTTTGTAGCCATTTATCCTTGTTCTTGTGCTTGTCTCCGATCTATTTCATAGTGAACTTGTATAGCTTTCGTTTAAACCACCATGTAATTTCCTCCCTCGTTTCCATAGTTTCCACATTCCCATAAGACAATCCCATCACACAACCATCCTATTCTTGACAACAAAACCATTTATTGGCATGTAGGATTCTATCATACATAGGATTTGTGAAATATTGGCAAAAAAAAAGCCACTTAGCATTATCCCTTTCGTCAAAACCCACGACGTGATCAAGGTGGATATTGGTGGCCACCCACCTATTAGACCTAGACGGTTTCATCAATTTCCTTTTTTATAGGATCATTTACTATATTTAGCATTTTTCTCAAGTCCTGAACTTCCGGAGGATTTTTGGCCCGCTAAACAACGTTTTTATGAGGTCCACAACAAGCCCATGGCCATAGGAAAGGTCTTGTGGAAAATCCTGTAGTACTCAAAGAGATATTTCTAATGAGGTGTAATACGCGCCAAAAAAAGATAATATGACCAAGTTACGACCTCGGGAATTTGGCTGCACAACTAACCCTAACGAGGCCCATAAACTCTTGGTGTTACATCTCCTTGGGTCAGGTTTTTGGTTGTTTAGGTTTTTCTCTTACTGTTTAATAATAAAAAGTCCCTTGAGCTTAATTTAAAAAGTTAAGAGGCATGTAGCTCCCACATCTCTTCTTAGAGATAAGCTACCATCGCCCGAGCTAGTTTATTTCTATTCTATGTATAAGCATATTTCAGTTCTTTGATATTAATTAAATGAAGTATTAGTTATGATGCATCTTTGTATTTGTGGTTATATCTATATTCTCTTGCATTCCTTTTTAAATTCGAATCAATGGTATGAAAGAGTTATGTTCTTTCTCTGTTTTTCTTTACATGTCCCCAATGTGGTCAGTGTATAAGGATTTAGGGCTTGAACTGGTTGAACCTTTTCAAGACCAGCTTCACAAACCCCAAAGACCTCCCATGGTGGAATAAAATAAAGATGAGATCATATCAAAATATTTCTCGAAGAAACCCTCGAGCAACAAAGGAACGTGATGATGTAAAACTTTTCCCAGATCCTTTGGCAGATGCCCACAAGCAATACATCTTCATCCTAAAACCACTTTGGAGGCACCACTTACCTCAAGGTACAAGTCAACTTTGACATTCCCATATTTGAAGGCAAGATAGATGTAGATTTCATGGATATATGGTTAAACGTTTTGGAAGGATACTTTTCAGTTCATGATTTCTTTGATCGAGAAAATATTACTTTTGAATTCCTTAAAGCTGCTTCCCATGTCAAGGACTGGTGGGAAACCTACTGTGAACAGTGGGACGAGGGAGAACCCTCACTATTTTTAGCCGCACCCTCTTAGAATTCTTTTCAAGATGGCATCAAGGAACAATATTACCCCATGGGGAGCTATGAGGACAGGTACATACAATGAAATTCGTTGTGACAACAAGGGGATCAAGATGTGCATGAGATCACGAATATGTTCCATACCCTGCGCACAAAGTTGGGTATTAATATTCATAGAAAAAAATGGTACTCAAGTATTGAAACTATTTGCACAGATACATTCAGGAGGAAATGGAGTTCCTCGACATATCCTAACTTGGCATGAAATATCGATATTCTGCGAAGATCGAGCATAATTTTAAACAGAAGAAGCTAGAATTTGGATCTATGAATCATAAGCCAAAGAAAGGTGCCCCCAAACCGCATAATAAAGGAAAAATTCAAGGCAGGGTGGCCTAGGGAAACCCACAAAAGCCACAAAAAAATAAAAACACCACAAAGAAAAAGGACAGAGGAAAGTGGTGTGAATTCCATTAGATCCCCACTCGCAACACAAATGAGTGTCGGTCAAGCAATCACTGGTGGTCGAGCACAAGGTGTCTGAATTCGATGCATCTTCCAACTCTAAGTCAGAACTAGACAAGGGGAATGACAAAGGGAAGCATATCATTGATGCGAAACACAATGCTACCATTGCCACCACCAAGCTCCATAGGGATGAGCTTGAAGATCCAAAGGAGGGGGATCACCTCTTCCATTCTCAAATGTGGGTGAAGGGCTCTCCACTATAGTTCATTGTCAATAGTGGAAGCCAAAAGAACCTCATTTTAGCATAGGTCATGAATAAATTGGGCCTACCAACCACAACACACCCACAACCGTATACCATCGGGTGGATTCACCAAGGACGAGATCTTCGAGTCAGTTAGCAGTGTCGCCTTCCCTACATCATCAAGCCTTTCACAGATGAGATATTGTGGGATGTTGTTCCTCTTGAAGTTTTTAATGTATTATTAAACCAACTATACTTGTGTAAGTGACATGCTGTGTATGAGTCTAAGCCTCACTCAGTTATTATTACTTTTGGAAATAACTTGTACAATATACCAGAGGTAGTACCCTCTACCACCATCTCTTTGATTACGGCGAAGCAATGAAATAAGATCATTTCCCAAACTAGGAAAATTTTTTTCAGTACGATTTGACCTCAGGAAAAGAAGAAGATTATGGTTGCGGCTTCCAAACAGGGCTCCCTCGCATGACAGTAGTAGATGGACATGGTCATGGAGGAATAGAAGGACATTTTCGCCTCACCCATAGGGGTATCTCTACACTGTCAGGTCAAGCACTCCATTAATATAACCCCAGGAACTTCACTACCCAATGGGTCGATCTATCGATGTTATGTTCTAGAGAATGATGAAATCAAGAGGCAGATCCAAGATCTGTTGCAGAAATGGCACATTAGGCCAAGCTCCTCACCCTGTGCAAGATCGATCGTGTTGGTACAAAATAAGGATGACAACTGGAGACTCTGTATTGACTATCAAGTTCTGAACAAGATCACTTTCTGGAATAGGTATCCAATCCCATGGATTAATGACCTTCTGGACCAGCTCAGGGGGTCAAATATTTAGCAAGATTAACTTGAAGTCCAGCTATCAACAAGTACCGATTGGACCCTCTGATGTATGAAATATTGCCTTCAAATCAAAGGAGGGAATTTTCGAGTGGACTTCATGCCTTTTGGGTTGACGAATCCCCCCAAAACCTTCATGAGGTTAATGGAAGATATATTGCGACCTTTAACCAACTAATTTGCAGTGGTGTATTTGGATGACGTCTTATTCTTTAACCAAAGTTGGGAGGAGAACCTCCACCATATTCAACATGTCCTCCAAACCCTGCAACAACACAAGTTGTGTGCCAATTTGGAGAAATGCACTTTTGGTATGACCCATATTCAATAGCTGAGATACATAATTGATGAGCGAGGTGTGCATGTGGACCCAACCAAGATACAAGTCATTCAAGATTGGCCCCCAACCACTCTAACAAAGCTCTCTATTTTTCTGGGACTTTCCAACTTCTACCACAAGTTCGTGTTCAGATTCTCTCATATCTTTTGGCCTCTGAGTCAAGTCACCAAGGGAGGAGTAGAAGTAAAATAAAATTATTCTGTTATGAATCCAAACAGAAGGCATTTTTTAATCTGAAGCATCTCCTCTGCTTTGAACCAATGCTCACATTACCTAACCTGCAATAACCATTTGAGATTGAGACATATGCCTCTGAGTATGCGATTGGTGCAGTTCTTACTCAGTAGGGTCATGCAATAGCATATCACAATGAAACACTTTCAAACACAGTCCAAAAATATCCCACCTAAGACAAAGAGATGTATTCCATTGTAGAAGCCCACCGACAGTGGAAGCATTACATTCTAGGGAAGGAAACGGTCATTCGCACAGACCATCGACCCTTGCAGTTCATATAAACACAAGGGAAGTTGAATAATGATCGCCATCAGAAAATGGTCCACATACATGAAACAATTCCATTTGAATATTAAGTACAAGAAGGGTAGCACCAACAATGTTGCAAACTACCTCAATCAATCGTTAGTCATGGTGCTGACCACTGTGCTCGACTCTTGTGGGAACGAGACTTCAAGCTGCCGACTCTTTACAAGAGTGATCCAGATTTCGACAACACCACTAGTACAAAATGACTAATTGGTTACTCAAAAAATGACTAAAATTTCATATAAACAACTTTTTTTTCGGTCGATGACCAATAGTAGCTAATTTACAGTATCTTATAACGTGACCAAATTTTAGTCGTTTTTAGCTTAGTCATTAATTGGTTGTCTCAATTTTGTTGTCTAGTAGTATATTTGGTCATTAATTTGGTCATTGATTTAGTCATTGATTTGGTCATTAATTTAGTCATTGATTTAATCATTGATTTGGTCATTAATTGTGACAATTAATGACCAAATATACAATACAATATATTATTAAATGATCACCCGAGAAAACCAATTAATGACCAAAGAGTGTTATAAGATACTGCAAATTATCTACTAATAGTCATATATATGCAAATTTTAGTCATCGTTTAAAACCGATTAATAACCAAATAAATATGACTAAATTTTAGTCGTGTTATAAGGTACTGTAAATTAGCTACTAATAGTCGTATATATGCAAAATTTAGTCATCATTTGTAATCACAAATTTATCATTTGCAATAGTCATTTATCTTTTTTTGGCAATTTAATATTCATTATATAAATGACTACTTTGGTAGTTTATATTCATTTTATTTACTTTCATTAACGTCGTCATAAGCAACTAATTTAGTCGTATATTCATTTTATTTGTGTTCATTAATAAACATATATTGTCTATCTAGTAGTTTTAGATTGATTTTATGTGTTTATTATTAATCAACATAAATTAATTAGTATACTTTTGCAACTAAATTTAAAAAAAAATGTCATACAACATACATGTTCATCTAATATGAAAACACAAAGTTACATATGTTAATTACAATATTAAGTAATATCAAGTGCAACTATAAATAATTCCAACCAAAAATTATATTATATAAAATGTCAAGTATTACAATATGAGTTTCTAACTTAATATTGGTTGGAGTACAATTTACACATGAAATATTGTTTCATCACTTCAAAAATTATCATTGTGTTGCCAAGACATTGCAGGTGAATTCACCAACTCTGAAGACTTGACCATCAGTCTCTATGTGTGTGTCTTATGCGGGATATTGGCTCTACAAGTACCACTAGACCAGTTCTCTTCTCTCTCTTTAATTTTCATTTTGTCTCTCTAGTGTTATTGTTCTCCTCTTTCTTCAATTCCTTCTTCTTACCATCAACACTGAGTTCATTTTCTACAAAAAAAAATATACAATGCAAAGTATAAGACATGAAAGTCGATGAACACTGAAATATAAACTAAAGTAAACTATAAAGGATTTATACGATATATACCTCAACATAAACAATATCGTTAATGTCATTTTTCACCATAAAAGCAAGAAACTCGAACAAGTTTTTTTCAATTAGGCAATCGTGGCCACTATCTGGCCAAATGGCCTGTATAAACAAAGAAAATAAAACATCACCATAGAATAAATTTTGTACCTATTGTGTTCTCAGTGTACAACATTTGTTGATGAAATGTTATCTTCAACTAAAGTAATAAATGCAAATAGAAGCACACATTATTATCCCAATATTTTGAATTCTCATGCTTATGGTGCATTGCAATTTTGATTTTATCAACCATAATCAAACACAACAGAGCTAGAAATTTCTACTAAGAATGTCTCATGCTCCACTTTTGTAGTTGTATCGTTTCCTCTAGTTATATTTAAGAAGAAGTGACACTTCAACAATAAAACTTGTCAATATAAATCTAATGGGTGGAGAAAATTATTGATGACACAAAATTACAAAAAGAAACTAAAAAAGAATAAGACAAGACTTTGTGAATTTCTATACTAACCAGGAATATAGCTTCAATATAAAAATCTGCAATTGTCAGCATACTATTACAGGGGAAAAAGAATCCAATTCCCAGAAGCCAGCAAATTATATTCAGAGAAAAACTAAACATGTTGGCTCCACATTCAAAGGTAAAGTAACTGGGGACTAGCTATATCATATGCTTTTTAGAGTGTATGGGTATCTACTAACACCATTAACAAAAATTTTAAGATAGATCTACCACGTATGACCTCAAATGTGGCAACAAGTTTGATATATGCACTACATGTATACATTTCAAAATGCATTGCAAT